>JAUBNY010001021.1:2085902-2102831 GCA_032275445.1 Crypturellus soui
CTCCTTCTCTGGAGATCTTCAAGACCCGCTTGGATGCAGCCCTGTGCCAGGTGCTCTAGGTGGCCCTGCGTGTGCAGCGGGGTTGGACTAGATGACCTCTAGAGGTCCCTTCCAACTTGAGGCATTCTGTGATTCTAAGTGTTTATTCACTAATTATATAACCTCAGTAAATTCGATTTGGTTAGGTGGGTAAGTGGGGCTTTTCAGAAGCACTGCCTATTACAGAGGTCTACTGAAACAACTAAGCACTCAGTCTGTCCAGGGAGTTACCACAGGTTAATGAAGTTTTATCCTGCAACTATCTAATCTCAAAACTTTAGGAAAAACAACTCATCACTTTTTTTTCCAAAGACATCAGTTGTCTTGGTAGTCTGCTGCAAGATAAATCATGATTGCAAGCTGAAGGAGCAGTTTGAGGAGATACAAGAATAGGGTGAGGTGGGAAATGGGAATAGATTTAGTTTAATGTCTATCTGAAATAAGTTTTTGGTCCTTCTCTCTCCATTTATTATTTGTAACTAAAATAAGATGATAACATTGATTTGAAGAATTGAATAGAATGAAATTGGTATGGTGTGCAAATGAGGTTGAGGCCTTTGGTTTTGATGAATGATATGCTTTCTCCACTGTCCTCTTTCCCATATGCTTCAGGTATATTTATAAGAATATATAACTATAGATTTTTTTACAGATTTTATATAGCTATGAATTTCTTTGAAATAAACATTTTCATACTATGTAAAATGCAAAGTTGGAATTAACATTTATTTAACACAAAGCCTATTGGAACATAAACAAGGAGGAGAGGAGTAGATGAAGTTTGTGTGGCCATAAATCAGAAAACCTTGATTTCAAGGCCACAGGTTAAAACACCTCCAGTATCACTAATCTCTTCATGGAATAATCAGTTACTGACTTTGGAAAGATGTACAAGAAAGTAGCCTTAATAAACTAATTGTTTTTTGAAACAACGTCTGCTGATATTCACATTTTGAAATTCTTCTCCTACCAATGTGACATTCAATACCCTTCTTCTGTTTTTTTTTTTTTTTTTTCATATTAGATATAAGCAGTGGTTACTTGTCACTGCCACAAAAGATCTGTATAAAAATGAATAGATTCATTCTTTTTACTTTTTGACTTTTTTTTTCTGAACTGCAAAATTAAAATTTTCTAGAGGTTTCAGCGACTTGTGTACTGCTTTTTACTTTTATTGAACTTGTGTAACTGAATTTAATATGATTTATTTTTGTTTCAGGTGTTAATCCTAGGTATGTGCTTAGGAACTGGATGGCAGAATCAGCAATACAAAAAGCAAATTTGAATGATTTTTCAGAGGTAAAATCAGCTATTTGTTTCTTGGCATATTTATATACATATTTTTAAATGTGTACACTTGGAACCCATACTACACTTTGAGCAACAGTGTACTATATAACACCAAAAACCATTGATTGTATTAATATGATTGTTAAAGTCCTCAGTTACAATATGTATTGGTTACAAAACTGATAGCACTAGTAATAGTAAGCAATTAATGGAATAATTTCTAGAGCCAGGAGAGTGCTTTGTATGATGTGAGAGAGACTTTCTTATTTAGAAGAAAATATCTTGTATAAAAATTTACCCTTTTTGTTTCCAGGTTCACCTTCTACAGCAGGTTTTACAACATCCCTTTCATAGACAACAGGCTGCAGAGAAGGTGGGTTATTCTCTACGTCCACCAGGCTGGGCCACAGATCTTAAAGTAAGTTGCTCATCCTGAGTTGAATGAGTAAGAGAAAAGATCAGGGTCAGAGCTCAGGACTTCAAATGGGATTAAGGAATCAACTCACAAGAACTTCTCTCCTTTACTCTTTGTGGACTGGAATCTTCTACTCTCTAGATGAACTTCATAAAAAATAAGGAAATGGACTGCTGATTGCATTAGTAATGATTGCATTAGTAATTAATATTCAATTTATAATTCTTCATCTGTATAATCATTTGAATCTCAATAATACAGTGCTGCCAAACTATCACAATTACTGTCTCAGAAATCAGATTTTACTGATTGGATCTCTGTGAGTTTTAATGGCTGGTCAATTTAAAATCCATATATGCATGTTTTAATTATACAATATTTTGATGAATGTTTTCACATGTTGTGACACACTCTCCAAATAAATTTCAAACTGTACAAATATATTTGTGTTCTGAAAATATAAATATTTCAAAGTCTTTTGCAGAGTTGGAGTAGGGATGATCTTGCACTTAGCTCCTACTGCATATTTTTCTCTTTGCCCCTGCTATGTTCCATTAAACTCTCAAGAAAAAGTTTAAAGAACATTGTATTAAATAGTGAGCGAGTTTGTCTCAGGAATGACTTGTCCAAGAATAACTTCAGGTGCTCCTTGCCAGTCAGGTGCCTGTCCAGCCTGGCTCACTTCTCTTTGAAAGCTTATCTTTTGATAATACTGCCGAGTTTGGATTGATGGTACACAGATATAATCAAGCCAGGAAATTTCCACTGTTTGAACGTAGAAAAGGACTTTCAAGAGAGTATCTCATTATTTACATATTTTGTTGGATGTGTCTTTCATATCCAGCCATGGGATGCTGTAAAAGAAAACTGGTATAGGGAAATTATTTAATTTCAGCTGCAGCTGTTGCATAATAGTCTTTTGGATAGCAAAGGGGAGAGATAGTCTTTGTTTTGTGAATTGGGTCCTGTTGTTCATTCTTGTCTGTCAGTCAGGTAGCACATCACAAAAAGCAGTTTGTAATTAACCCAAATTGATAAATGATCAGTCAGGTGCAATGTTACACTAGAAGATTTACACTAAAAATCACTTATTTGAGGTTCTGTTACTTCTTGACATTACCTTGACTCTTCTCAAGACCAAAATGGATTGTTCCAGGTTTCTTGAGTGCTACTTGACTCTGAAACAGAGGCTAATTCAGTGGCATAATACAAGTAATGTATTATAATGTGAGATGCAGTGTATATATATGCAACCACAGTTTTATGAAGACCAAATTTTAAGCAACGAAAACAAGTTCATTTGGAATTAAATAACAGACTGCTTCTGTTTGAGGTATGGAAAAAGGTTAAAAATAACATGCTGTTATTTCTGATCTTTTCATGCTAAAATTCTCCTGGTTTTAATATCACCTAGTTCTACTAGAATAAGGCAATTTCATATAGCAATAGGTTATATAGGAGAAGGAGGAGGGACTAATTTCTATTTTTTACAAATGCTTTAAACTAAAGTTTCTATGCTATAGAGCATATTCTTGGAGAGGACTTTTTAAAATATTTTGCAGTATCATTTTTTTTCCTAGTAAATAATGCCAGGTAATTGTGTGTCTTCAAGATGGTAATTCTGTTCTGTTCTTTGAAAGGAATTTTTGAACACTTGAACACTTTCAGAAATTCAATGCAACTATGTATCTAAGTATGTCTAATCTTCTCAGCATTTTATCTGATCTCTGGAGTTTTCTGTGGGCTTTGATTCTTTTTGTTTTGAAGAGATCTCAACTTTGTTTCTTTTGTGTAACATTGTTAAGAATATTGAATTAGAACTGACTGCAAATGTATTAAAAAAAGAGAAAAAAATGCTGTAGCAAAGAAAAGGGAAGAAATGGGGCAGGAGGCAGACACTGACAAGAGTGAAGGCTAAGAAGAGTAAAACTTTGTGAACTCAAACTAACATTTTTGTAAAGACTAGTTTGCTTTATTTTGATGTTGGGGTATATTTCATAAAAGAAAGTCTGTTTGATACAATGGTAGTTGGATAGCAGATAACTTTGTCACTTGGGTATGTCAGAGGTGTGCACATAACAACACTTTACCAAATGATACCCAGTCCTTTAGCATTTCATGTATGGAAATAATCATGTATGGAGGTAAACAATGCTCTTTACACAGTTGTGTGGTATTATAAAGTAACCCTAAGGCAAAAATAGGACTAAAGATGACCCCAGACTTTTCCAGCTCTTGCCACTGTCATCAGCTTGTTGTTATTCCCCTGCCTGCCACCTCCTTATATTACCTGCACTGGTACCACTTTGACAAATGGACCTTCTCGTCCATCAGCTGCTCTTATTTCTTGATTTAAACAGCACACCTTGCTTTTTATAGCTGTCTCAGTGTTAAGGGCTGATGAAACTCCTGTTCCAAAGGACGTGAGGCATTTGGAAAAGGAAGTTGCGGGCTGCTTGCAGGGCTGCTGCGTGCTGCGCTGCTGAGGCTTTGCCGTGCACAAGCATCTCCAGCAAACGTGGCTGAAATGCAGCCCCTCCTGGGCAGGTGTGCTGGGCAGAGCACTGCCTGGCCTGCAGAAACATCTCAAGTTTGCAAACCTAAAGCACACCCCAGCTGGAACAATCCTTTGTATTCCCCCTCTGAGGAACTCTGACCTGTTGGTCACAGGAACTGGTAAGGGCAAATAACAGATAGAATCATTATGGTTGGAAAAGACCTTCAAGACTGAGTTTAACCGTAACCCATCCCCACCAGGCCTGTTAAACCATGTCCCTAAGTGCCTCATCTACACCTTTCTTGACCACTGCCAAGGATGGTGACTCCACCGCTTCCTTGGGCAGGATTCCCAGGGCAATCGTTCCTTGGGCACGATTCTTTCCATGCAGAATATTTTCCTAGTATCTAACCTGAACCTCCCCTGGTGCAACTTGAGGCCATTTCCTTTCATCCTGGATAGTTTGTGAGATTCCTGCATCTTCCAAATTATACAGGTTAGGCCAGAAGGGAAAAAATAATCAAAATCAGAAAGTGAACTGTCTGGTAATAACATGAGACCTACTAGGATGACAGGCATTTTTCGTTGAAGCTTGGTGGCAAGGGATGCAAATAGCTCTTACCTTTGATACGTTCCTATGGCTAAAATACTTTCATGGTGCCAAACTTCAAAAACAACAATATGTTATTTATGGAATCATAGAAGATCGTGTGCATGAAACAGGGATAAAGGAAATTAAAAACAAGAAAACTACAGATGCAGGCAAAAAGTTTTTAAAATATCTGAAGTTCTGTGGTACCAATTTCCAGTAAAATGCCTGTTCATTAACTGTGACACTTTGTGCAGATATGAAATAGAAGATATTTTTATTTGAGAAGTAATAACAAGGGAGAATTAAAATGGAGAATAATTGAAAAAAAAAGTATGTAGGAGGAGATGTTCTTACCAGATACAAGATAATTATGAAGTCTTTATGGAAACAGGCTATTTCCAAGTACAGACAAGTATTAACCAACAGACCAAAAAAAAAAAATACAAAAAACCCACCCTATTTACCAGGGAAAGCATACAACATTTTGAGATTAAAAATTTGT
Organism: Crypturellus soui; assembly: GCA_032275445.1. Taxonomy (NCBI): domain Eukaryota; kingdom Metazoa; phylum Chordata; class Aves; order Tinamiformes; family Tinamidae; genus Crypturellus; species Crypturellus soui. The sequence goes on from JAUBNY010001021.1 coordinate 2,091,238, forward strand.
CTTGATCTAAAATTAACCAAATAAATGATATTTAACGGAGTAATTGTGAGTGCTGACAGTATGATTGGAGTTGTGTATGGAAACAGTGGTGTATAACATTTGGGGTGATATTCTTGGGAATGGCCCGTGTCATGCCTTTCCTCTCAAGGTAATCTGCCTGGGATGTTTCTTTTTAAGATAGACCTCTTCTTGGGGAAAAAAAAAGTATTTTGATTAAAAAATAACCTGGGCTTCTCTGATGTAAGAAAAAAAAAAAAAAACCCTTCGAGGGAAATTCTGTGAGAAGAGGCTTTCCTTCAGCTTTGGTTCCCACACGGCAAGGTGAGACTCACGAGAAGGTGCACTTGACTTGCTGCCTGGCACTGCAAGTGCTGCTCATCAGCCCATCCTGATGGAGGGCAGCGAGAGCTCATCCCCAATTCCTTACCTGGGCCTGGTGCTACAGTGGTAGTAATGGCTAGGGAAGGAGCAGGCTGCAGGGACAAGGTAGGGGCTGAGCACAGGAGGTTCTGAAGAGATCTCCTGGTGGGGCCTCATCCCACACCACCTTCCATGACACCAAACACCAACAGTTTTCAAGTCCATCTGTCCTCAGAGTTCAGGAGCTGCTGCCCCTTTTCTTCTCAAGAGCTCTCATTAGGTCAGACATGAAATCTACCTGTTTGCCCCCACCCCCAGCTAGAGGTGGCCCAGCTGCCATTGGTGCTCCATCTTGTCCTGCGTTTTCTTGCCTTTTTGGAGGAAGTGGCACAGGTTTCTTTGCCACAGGTGGCACCTTACTGGAGATGGGTGGAGGTGGCGGCGGCAGGGGCAAGTCTCCATTACTGCTGCTGGTGGAGGGTGGCGGTGGAGGCACAAAATCAGGAGGAGGTTCACAGAACTCAGGTGGTGGTGGTGGCAAATCCATCTTCAGCGAAGGTGGTGGTGCTGGAAAGCTGTCTGGATCTGTTAGGAAGATGCCGCTGTCTCGTTTGACTTTGGGGGGCAGAACTGGTGAGGCAGCAATAGCAGATGATCGCCGCTCAGGCGGAGGAGGAGGCTGCAGAGAGCCCTTAGTCTGCTGTTTCTGTGGCCTCATCACTGGTTGTGCCAGGCCGGCTGCACTGACACCATTTGACCTGGCCTTTATCAAACAGAAGGAGTAAAAGGACAAGACAGTCAGTGCATCCGGACACTACTGTTCCTGCCTAAGTTACGTGACAATATAAGAAAGGTGAACCATGTATAGGGGACACAAAAAACATGTAATCTTTAACTGTCTTCCCCACTATATACCTATCTCCCTCTCTAGCTATGCCTGCTGGGTGGCTGGATAAAGCTGAAATGAAAGAACTTGCTGATCTCTGCCAAACTGGTTATTAGTCGCAACAGTTGTGAGCTGGGGAGAAGGTGAAACAATTTGGGATTTTACAGCAAGTATGTCTAGACTCACTATCACCACGCATTCTCCCCTCCACTTTTGGAGCAACAAATGACAAAAAAGCCCCGAAGCCATTAAATTCTAGCCACATTTGCCATGTTAGTAGACAGTAAATCCTCTGATCACTCTCTCTAGTCCAGAAATGAGTTAAAACATCCAGAAACACCTAGGTGGCTTATCTTTTGAGTTGCGTTTGCTAGTCAGTACCCTCAGGATAAATATAGCCCATTTGGCAATCTCAGAGCATAATTTTCGCTCCACATTTTTAGATGGCAGCTGGTAGCTGCTCACAATTTCCAAGAAATCATGCAAACTAACATGCACTTTCTGCTTTTACATCTGTTCTTGTAAATCTGTGCATAAGTCTCCTCTCCTGAACATATAAGTCTTGTACTACATTCAGTTCCAGTTATGCTATAGTATCAGCTTAAACCTCGCTGGCTTAGTGCTCCAGCTGTAACACAGGGTACCCTGAAGGACTTCAGCTGCCTCCTTTGGTCCCAGGCTCGCAGAAAGCGCGACCAGAAGGCGGCACCATGTTTGCTTCCGCTAGAGAAAAGCGCTTCGCAACCCTGTGGTCGCACTATTGGCTAATTCAGGAATTAGCTGGGTACAGCACACTTGCCTTCTCTTGCTGTCTCTCTCCTTGTCTAGAAAGAAGCAAGTAAATTAGACAAAATGAAGAGGAAATTGCTGCCTGAATTCTGGGAACACAATGTATTCAAGAGTAAAGTTGAGAGTAAAGAATGTTTTAAAGGAGAAATTCAAAGATAGAAACGAGACGTGTAGGACACATTATGGAAGTGACAGAAAAATCCTAGGACTTCATGGTTTTGCTCGTCCTGTCCTGATCTTTATGCAAGATGGAGGGATTCAAATGAATAACCAACTACAAATAAACACTTCTTTTTTCTGTAGTACATGTGTATGTTTTTGAAGTCCTTGCACTGTATCTTCTCTTAAGTTTTTAAGTTGCAGAGGGAGCAAGTGGGCAACATTTGGAGCATAATGTAGGAGCGCGTTTGCTCCTTCTCTAAATGAAATTTAAAATGATACTGTAATGAAGACAAGTAGTGTTTGTCCTTCTACACTTCTTCCCTTCTTATGTGCATATCTTCAGACATATACAGTGTTTCCAGCTAAAAATCGCTACTGAAGCTTTTGTGTTACCAGGACAATGCCTGTTTTCTGGTAAAGCCAGAAAACAGCACCAAGGTTCTGGCAGCAAAGACTCCTAGAGACTGTCCCAGGCAGCATTTCCCTGTTTCTGCTACACAGACTCCCAGCGACTCGCTCTGAAGTTCCTCAGTGAAATAGAACTGGTTCACCATGGGTATCTGCTGACCTGTACTTCTGATGTATCCTCTTTCTTCCGCTCCTCTGGAAGCCCTGCACTGGAAGGAGGAACAATCTGGGGAATCCGTCCATTTGCCTGAACAGAATCTGTGGCAAAAACAAAGAAAAGGGAGGGAAAAGATGGTTATGTTTTTGTGCTATTAACCAAAACTGTGAATTTTGTGGTTTCAACTGTTCTGCCAGCACTGGTACCTGTTGGTAAGGATCCTGCAGGCACCGCTGGTTCATTCGTCCCTGGATTTGCCCACCGAGGGGCCAGGCCAGCTCTCTTCACTGCACATTTGTAGTTATCATATAGTGTCTTGCCATACTGCAAACCAATCAAACCAACACGACTTGGTGTCAAGCTTAAAGTAGGCCAAGCATTCCTCCTGCTCTAAACCTTTCTGACCTGCTTCCTCCTGCCCAGCTTTGTTAAAAAGTAGCTGTGCCTAGAAGTGTTGCCCCTGTCTCTCTAGTCCCCGTAGGTCCAGGTGCAAAGCATCTCCACACTAGCACAAAAAACAAAACCCCACATTAATCTCCATGGCCAAATGCAGTCCTACTGATAGTGCTCTCACATTGTATGTTCATTTCAGTATCTGTAAACATCTTGAAACTTGGCTTTAAAACTAACCATGCTCAATAAATATCCTTTTCCAATGCTTTCCAAGTATTACATTTTCAGGCTGGAGACCTGGATGTTGAGTCCTGGTCTCTACAGCAAAAAGCTCTAAAACTGAAATGCTTTGCTGTCCACTCCACAACTTTGTTGGCTCTTGCATTGTAGCAGAACTGGTATAAAAGAATATGCATCTAACAACAGCAGGTCATAGCCTGCTGTATACACGTATAAACTCATCTACCTTAGTGGTTTATACTAAATAAAATGGGCTGTGAATTGGGGTCTTCTTGAAGAGGCTGTGGCAGATAATTGGGGTAGAAATGTCTTAGAAATGTCACAAGTGGATTGGCCTGAACTTGCCCATCTTTAGCCACAGCATCATTATGCCACATGGTGTGTGGCATCATTATGCCACATTATGGTGTGTTAATTTTCTAACTACAAAAATTACTCTTATGTGTTAATGGGAAAAACACACTCATAACTGGGTGTACAGAAGCATCTAGTAAATTTTTAGTAAATACTAAAGGCCAGTGATGGCCTTACTCTCTTCATGGGTATAGATATCCATTCTTAGTACAATCATATCTCCAGCTGGGAGACTATCTGAGGGAGGCAGGACCTCACAGTTTCACAGAAAATATATTTGAAGAAGTTTACTTTTAAAAATCTCACCTTGGCAATTCTTATACCTGTTACCCACCGATGCAGAGTTGCTTGATCATCACAGCATAAGTATTTGATATATTGTGACTCCTTCTGAATCTGAGGGTGCTGAAAGATATTAATTCAGGAATTAGACAGAGTTCAGTCGCAATACAGAAATGTGAAGGCATCATAATGACTTTGATGAGGACATTGCCTGTGGGCACCATGCTAACGTAAAGATGATTTGAAAAGCAAAGCAAAAAGAATATAACACAATATGAAAAAAGATGGTGATTGTGAACTACATGTGAATTATCATTGGCAGTATTCACTGGAAATAGTTTTAATACTTAGTAATATGAGTTCAAGAGTTACAGAAATAGTGATCTAGAGGTCAATAAGGAACCTCAACATGCTCTGAGGATTCACTACAGCCAAACGCCTTCTTCTCTGCCTCAGCACTAGAAAATGCCAGTCTCATTTCCCCTCCACAAGGTGGCAGGACCCTTGTTTTCTACACATCATTAAGCCCCAGGAGCGGCACAGTCCATGCAGCCTGATGGCCTGGGCTTCCCTTCCCGCTGAGGGACCTCCCTCACAGCCAGACGTCCCCTCGCAGCGTCCGGCACCCCCTGATGCTGCCGCCAGCCCTGGCCGGAGCTGGGCGAGGGGTTTCGAGAGCGGCGCTGAGCTCGGGGGCCTTGCTGGGCGCCGTGGCCCTGCTCCTGCGGCAGCGCTGCGGGCACCAGGCCTCCCGCCTGCGCCCGCCCGGCCGTTCACCAGGCCGCGCGGTGAACTGAAAAACGGAACTGGGCTGGGTTAAAAACAACCCGTTTTCTTCTAGAGGATTTTTTTAACTCGGCAGCGTGCAGCAGGGTCTCTCTCACAGCATGCGGCCCAGGTGGCCTGCAGCGTGCAAAGGGCATGAGCAGCCAGAGATGGGAGAGAGGCTGGATTGCACAAAGCAATACTGAAGCCAAAACCCGCACCACCATCTTCTGGAGCACATGTGAGCACACCACGGAGACCGCGGCGATGAGGTTACTTCTGCAGCGGGAACTCGCAGCAACGCAGCCATCCCAAGTCAGTGCTGCGGGTAACTACTTAAAAACTCCCTTCGCATTCGCACCCAGCAGCTCACACAGTCACAACAACACGGCCACAGCTGAATTCACAGTTCCCTCAAGATGCACAGCGGGTCATCTGCGCTGCACGATGAATACGTGACCACTTTCAGACCTCCGGCCAGAGCTTCCTCACCCGTCTGGCGTGCTCGTGGGCACCCCCAGGGTGGGACATGTCCTGCTGCAGCCTGGGGACATTTCATACTCCATTGCCCCAAGGCATCCAAACTGCAGAGCAGAGCCCACGTCTGCCCCATGGGCCCCGGGCCTCAGGCAGCTGCTCCGCTGCTCAGGGCAGCATCCCCTCCTGCAGAGCGGCCAGCACACACCGACGGCCTCTTTTCCTCCATCATCTCGCTCTACAGTGACCAAGCACAGTGAAACCCGTTAGACAAGTGATCCTTACCGCATCATTAAGAAGAAACTATAAGAAAGCACATATCCGTGTAGTCCCATACATCTCATGGTTGTGGACTGCCTTACCACCAACTGAACCAAAAGAGCCAGGAAATGCAAACAAAGAGACCACAAACCTGGACCAACTTAACTCTTCATGCTCTTTTTAAGCAGCACCTACCAATCTTGCTCTAATGTGTTATGTCCCACTGAACCCAGCAGATGGCATCAGAAGCTTTCAAAATGTTAAAGCAAGGATTTACATCTTCCACAGCTAAGAATAGTCTGACTATTGTCCCCTAGTTTTCAAAAACCATGTCTACCAACAGCATTTTATTAAAATTAAAAAGAAGACATGTATCCATAATTTAATAGATAATTCATGCAAACATTTGGCAGAAAGTGCACGCTGCATAAATAAGGCAGAGGAGGAGATGGAGCAAGGCAGGAGCCGTGTCACACAGCCCTGCCCCGAGGATCTCCGAGGGGCTGCTGCAAGTCTTCCTGCTGGGGCAGCCCGCCAGGATCTCGTACGTATTGGGTTGGATCAACACCCGTGAGTCTGGTATCCTGACGCTGACAGTGAGGTAAGTGGAGGAAAACGGGACAATCTTACATGGCACTTCCTTCTCAGTACTCTCCCTTCTCGCAACTCAGCTCAGGGAATTTTCTGGCTTATTCGTATTTGGATTGTTCCATGGGCTTTGAGATAGTCCAGTCTTTTCTTGAGCCCAAATAAATTTCTGGCATCCACAACAACTTTTAGTAAAAATTTTCACAGGTCTACTAGACTGTCTATGGAGAACCACCTAAATTTGCTCTGAATCTGGATGCTACTAGATCCTTCACTTAATGTTCTTGTTCTTGTCCTGAAAGTGACACTGACCAACTGACCGCTAGCTCTACGTTTCCGTGCTGCTCACGAGCCAGGAAACCTGCACCACATTCCTGAAAAGTCACCTCTTTTGCAGCCTGCAGACTCCTGGCCTCAGTCGTTCCTCTGCTAGCACAAACTATCTTAACTACTGATACTCACCAGTAAGGCTTAGTCTAGATTACTTCAGTCAGTCCCTTGATTAAATTACTCCAATCAGCAACCATGATTGAATGCAGAGTCACAAGTCTATTCTGTCAATTGGAATCCACATGCCTCAAAGCCTTCCTGCTAGTCTTGTTTCTTATTCAGCTAAGGACCACATTATGAGTCACTTTTTCAGGAGAAAAACGAGTTTTTGGCACTGGCTCTTTTTTATAGGTAACTTTACCTATGACCATAAAACACAACTTTGTACTAGACCCATAGCCCACTGAGCTAGGCTGCAAATAACCCAATACAAATAATAACAAATAATCTTCACTGGGCTTTGAGTCAGGCCTCCTGCATGTCTGTACACAGCCGGGCCGTAAGAATGAGCAGCAGAAGCACCAAAATCAACACTAAAGCTTCATAACTTTAAGAGATTATTACAAAACAGCTCAAATGGACATATTTGGCTTCCTGTGGATTTTAGATACAAGAAGCATGCAACTTTGGATAGGAAAGTATAATTTTATATCTAGGGATTGTCACATGAATGTCCCTTCAACAACTTACTCATTTGGGAAGCAGTGAAACTGCTCTGTCTACACAAGTGACAGAAGTCTCTGCTGTTGGCCAGGACCGTTACAAGTTCAGATCTCCAAAAAGCCCTCAGGTGACATGCGAAATTCATTAGATAGTGCATAAAATGCTGACTCAGTATGATCTGTTCAGAAAGGAACTGGGACAACGTTCAGACCCGGAAAATAATAACTTGATATGATGATCCATATAAAACAAATTTCTCATCTCATAGCTCCTGAGTAGCAGGAGGGTTGTTTACTACAGCATACAGATGTAAGCAGGTCTGGTCCCTATGGATGCCCTCCCTTTTTGTTTTTTTTTTGCTAAACAAGATGTATAGTGCCTGTAATAATCTCTTTGTGAGAATAGCAGAGGTCATAGTAACATCATTCATGACAAGATCATGTGAGAAAATATCGTTTCTTTAGAAAAATAACAATAATCTGAGTATGCCTCACATGTAGAGAGAAATTATTTATTATTTTGTTACATGGTGCATACTGTGTTCAGAAATGGTCATTACAGTTGTCTGACAGCAAAGTGAAAATACACCCTCTGAGGGGGCTTATTCTGTGAAAATGAGTTACAAAGAAATATGTTGAAAAGGCAGTCACCTCAAAAATCACAGTGTGGATGAAAACTGGCCACGTGCATAGAAAAAGACCCCTGACGTTTTCTCATGGGAAAAGACCTTCCTGTGGCATAACACTCAGAAAACAATCATATAGACACTGAAATGTAATATAGTCTAACTGCAATGCCCTTTTCCTTTCTGGATGTCAAAGCTCTCAATATTGATGAACTGGCAGCATCAATGATACTTTAGGGCCGCATAAACAGACACAGGTGCAAATCTGGCTTGATTTTTGCAAATGCTGGACATCTGCCAGTTACTCACTAAAGCTTGAACACCTCAAAAGTGAGACTGCATAAGGCTCTGAGGTTCGAGAAGCAGTGAAAGGGTTTGCAACAGAACTGAGTGTTCTCCCTTGACTTGCTGTCTCCTTTACAAGTATCAACTGTCTATAGATAAAGAAAGCAGAAGCACTTGAATATAAAGAGCTTTTTTTTTTTCTTGAGAGGTTTAAAAAAATATCTGTGCTCTGATTACATTTTCAGATATAAAGTAAACGCCTTGCCTAAGGAAAACAAGATAGAATACACTGAAAACCTAAAGCGATGGGAACTGAAAGATGTGGTTTCTACAGTTCGTGCCAAAACAAATTACTAAAAGCAGTAAGGCTGTGTGTGCACAAAATCAGAGATTATCCTAATAAAATGTTCTCTTCATCTTCTTCCGATATGGAAGATGAAAAGTAAACTGAAGTCATTCATGTGTTTCGTTGGATTCCTTGCCCAAAAATATATGAATCATTGCGGAGTCCCTGAGGCAGAAACAATGGCCAGAAATATAAGTGACTAGTTTTGGATCAGAACTTTGACTTCAGGCCAAATTTTCAAAAATGGTGACTGTTTTTGGATACCTTTCTCTCTGATGATGAACTTGTGCTATTTTGAGCTTGCTTCTTGGAAAAGCTTACAACACCCTTGATTGAGAGTAGAATCAATACTCAGAAGCTTTGAAAAAAAATCACTCCAAACTGCTTCAAATCCACTGCCTGCTGGTAAATGCAGTCAAATCCTGCTGCCATCCCTCCCTGCATTACAAAGACCAGGCTTACCTGATCGTCTGAAGACATGTACATGAGCTGCACGGCTGAAACAGCTACTGCCTTACTGTAAGGAATCATTCTTTGCCACACTTTCCAAATCTTTCACACAGAGAACTATAAAATTTCTTGTGTGTCCTTGTTTCCTGTGCTAATCACCCGTTCTTCTTCCCCCGTTGTCTGTCTTGACCACTGCTAATCCCTCCTATCTTCTTAGACGCCCCGTGTTTACTAAGTACGACTCAATGTGCAAGGGGACACAAGGGGCGTGAGGAGGAAGGAATGACCAATGGAGCAACTAAGCACCAAATTTCCTGCTGCAATAACCTCACTGTTCCAAACAGAAGCTATTTTCTTGAAGAATTATTTTTAAAATTCTGCGGATCATTAGAAATTTTATTTAAATTTGGTTGTTTCCAAATTACACCAGGAAAATTTAGCTGTATAGAACTCACAGGAACCCATCTGTGAAAATAGAGGATGATCTGCCTTTGTCTCGGTTTATCCCCAGGAAACCAATTTTTTTTCATCCTAGATTAATTCAGCATTATGCACCATTACCTCCAGATTACTCAAGCACAACCAGCACCAATAAACTATAATTAAATTCACTCTTTGTCACTGGCACATCAGACTGGCTAAACCAGCAAATTTGCATATAGATTACCTTGCTTTTTGTCTGCTTTGAAGCATTTTAAATACGGCACGAGAAAACCAGCTCCTGGACTAGCATACGTGCACATGTGTGTGCGCACCCTCCTCCTCTGCACTCACAACACACAAAACAGACTTTGCATTTTTCTGTGTTCACTATTTCTACTCAGCGCAATGGAAACTGTCACTAGCAAAATGAACAGCTGCCTTCCTTCAAGGTGGAATCTCTTGATTTCAGCCTTGGAATACAAAACAAACCACAGCAGGTCACATTCGATTCCACAGCATTCCCCTAATAATGTAGTAGATGGTGAAAAATAAGATCTACAGGGAATCTGTGAATAAAAATTAGCATTTGTAAATGCAAATGAGACAGTGAGGAACCAAACCACTCCAACTTGTGCACTTGCTGTGCTGTGAAAAATTACTTCTGTGGAGAGAGATCTCTGCTCACTTTCTGCTTCTTTTCCTGGGGCAATCATCCACCTCCACGGGTGGCAGGGACAGTGGGTGCCCCTGGCTCCCCTCTGCGGGCAGCAGAGATGCCCAAACTGAGGAGACACTGGTTTTAGAGGAGGTCTTCCTCCGCCCTCAGCTGCCCTTTCCTTCTCTCCTTTCTGCCTATACAGGAACATGATGTCTTCCTCTGTCCATGATATTACTGTTCCATTGAACTGATGCATCTATATTAAGGAAAGATCTATTTTACCTCATGTCTAAAGTGAAGGATGGGTATATTTTTATGTCACGTTTAGGCTGAGTGGAAAACAGAAAGAACCTGCATGTTTACAGGGTCAGGTGCTCCAGAAATGTTCATTTCATTCAGATGATCTATTTTTAATATCTCAAGGGGGTTTCATCTTGTTTTGTGTTTGTTTTAAGAGGGGGACTTTTTTGAGGGAGGCAGGTTTGTTTGCCACTTGGCACAGATCAATCAATTTAAAAGAATTATAGCTCACCACAGACAACATGATTATTAGAGAAATAAAAGAGTTCTTCAAGCTTTATATTTGCCCCAAAGCCTAAAGAGTCCTGACATCCAGCTCCTCTGGAGCCTCTGCACTGGCCTGTGCTCTTGACTTCAGGATGAGCCACATTGGCTCTGCTTTGCTGCACAGGGACAGCTACAGGGGACCCTGCTCTGGTCCACACTCATGGGCCCCCTGTGCTCTTTTTGGCTGGTCCCAGCTGGGCTTCCTTCTACCTACAAAAGGAAACTCTTGAATGACCTCAGCAAAATATCTTCTCCTTTGCTGTAGACACTGAGATACATTCTCTAGCTGATTTTCCAGCTGAATTTCTAGCTCAATTTTCCTTTTTCTCCATTATCTCCTCAGTGTCTTCATATTTAACATGCAAAAAATCCTCCATTTTTGACCTGAGCTAAAGAATATACACCAAGGTGCTGGTGTTGCAGAAAGAAATTACAGGTAATGAGCACTGAGAACTCATCACAATTCCCTACCTGCAAGAGAAGCATCTTCAGGATGGTTCTGCAGCCCAGAGTGTTTGCATTTGCACTAGTTTAAACTGACCAGGCTGGGTGCAGCTGCCAACACCTTGAACTGCAAAATGAATCCCAGCTGCTAAGTATCAAAGCAACCAGCCCATGATGAGCATCATCTTGTTGCTGCTAAACTAGCACTCAACTATCAGCACCCAAGCTAGTACCAGCTGCTTAGCCGAAGTATGACAACTGCAGTTGAAATTAAACAGCTACTTCAAGAAAGGAGCAGGGCAGAGGGAGCTACCCCTCGCTGGCTGTATGCTTGCTTACATTTTGTGTGTGCTGGCTGGGATAGGCACCCATTCTAGCAAAAACCATGTCACGAGGCTTGTGGTTACCACTAGTTACAGGGTTCCTTTTTTCCAAAAATTCTTAACAGTTCTCTTCACAGAGATGCAAAAATGTCAGGAATGCTCTCATATCATCCCTCTTGAGGATTCTTCCCTCCATAAAAACAGAGATGACTGAAACTGGCAAGGAGCTGAAAAGAAATGTAGTAATTCTTGTCCCTGGTACTAAGAGACAGGAGGCAGGTACAAATGTTGCACCCTTGGAGGTAGATACAATTTTTAAGTCCTGTGCCACATGCTCGAGGTGACCCTGCGTGTGCAG
>JAUBNY010001021.1:2115428-2127148 GCA_032275445.1 Crypturellus soui
GGGTAACAGTGGAGAGAAAAACATCTGATTTACAGAGCCATTAATGGCTGAAGAAGTCATTAAAAATAAAAGAATCACCTGCTGGATACCAAACAGATGTAACTGGCTTCAACATACATATCTGAGAATGGAATTCAGTATAGCCAGCCTGCTAAGAAAGTCATTAGAAATTCTTACTTCATATTCTTTTATATCCATATCCATACTGCTCAGTAATCGTGTTTGGGGAAAAAAACAAAATGCGAATTCAGTGTTCGCATTCTCTACTGGAGGATACAACTTTTGCTCTTGGTTTACCAATTGGGGAGCAGAAGCAGAAAGTACTCACTGTATCCACATTTTTACTAATTAATGTAAATATTGTACAAAAAAGTTCTGTACAGTTCTGTACAAATACTGTACAGAACATGCATGTAGTGTCATTTACATGGTTTCATTTTTTTGTCTGCTCCTACCAGCAATAGAGAAACACTGAAAATGAAAAATCTTGTCAGCAAAAATCAAATATGCAGTCATTTAAAAGCATGACTAACATTTAGAGCCAGGAGTTTAGATTCGTCTGTACCTTACAAATAACCTTGCTCAAATGAAACAAACGTGTTTCCTATATTTTTCATTTTGCTATAGCTTCTTTTAGTTGAGAATTACTCTGAGCTCTTTGAAAAGAGGTGCTGAAACCTGACAGCCTTCCATTTCAAAGGCCAGCACAGCATCCTTCCACCCCGTGACAGAGCGTCACCTCTCCCATGTTATAAAGGTTTTCTTTATTTTCACGTGTCCTGATACATATTTTTGTTTCACTCTTTATTCAAGGACTCGTGACCTGCTGTCTCTACAGATGAGTCACGGGTGCCATTTGTAGAACAGTCTTTTACTGTGAGTTCCCTGCGGGGTAAATTACACTCCAGCGAGGAGAGGGTGAAAATGTGCCTGGCTTTGTGAAGAAGAGACCGCGGGCTCTGCCAAAGCTTTTTCTCAAAATGCATTCCAAATGCTTTCAAAATTTGTTCTCAGAAACAAAGGTGTGATAAATATTAGAGAGGACCTGCATGACGGGAGTGACATCTTTTGTAAACAGCTACTAGCAGAAGCTGAGCAATATGTTGCAAGCAGAGAAATGGAGGATAACTCCTGCATTTCATAATCTTAGTTGCACTTTAGAAAATGAAATTTTTAAATAATTATTGTTTATTCTATATCAGCTACATGTCTAGTTCTAGTGGTATAGAAAGACATGAGGAATATTACAGATCACAGATCTCTTCCAGAGCTCCACTGGCGCTGATGGTGCAATGCATCTGGATATCTTTATAATTGGATTTTTTAAAGCACTAATTAAATCACTAATTTGTCTACAAATAAATCATGGGTCTCTGACCACCCTTGCAAATTGCCTTTTTCTTCTAGAAAAAACAAATCACAAGTTACCAAATTGAGGCTTTCATCCCCGCAGAAACCCTCTGACAGAAGGAGCACTGAGTGGGAGCACAGCGAGCAAGGCCAGTGCTGCTGGCCAGCGAGAAAGCACTCTGCAATTTCCGTACGCCCCGAACGAGCTCATGAAGCAACCTCGACACAACCCGAGCAGGGGCAGGAAGAGGCCGGCCGTGTAAGAGCACAGCACCAGAGCTCTGGAGTTGTTCAGCTCCCCTTGCTTGCACAACCGTTTCTGTAAGCAGGTAGCACATAGTCACGTGCTCTGCCACCCCCAACTCGGCCTCTGCGTTGATTTACTCCGAGACTCACTGCAGACTGCACATTCCATTTTACCATGCTTTGTAATCCAGCATGAGCTCTGGCTGTACAATACTGATTATTTTCTGCCAAAAGGAAGTAGTGCTGATATGACTGCGCTGTTCCGTACGCCTCACACTGTGTGAATTTACTGAGCCTGACAGGTGGTTAGATGCTATCACTGCCCAAATAGTGTGATGGTCACGACTGAGGCAGTTTCCCCCTAAGCTGTTCCCTCTAGGGCTTATCACAGAGGTGCTGAAGCTCAAGGACTGCAAACATGTCCTGAATCAGCTCAGTGTGAGCGGCAGAACAGAGTTCGGATTTTATTTCAGTTTGTTTTGGGTCACCTTTATTTCTAAATCAAACCATTTTCTGCAATCAAAACAGCTGGAGTGTCCACCAAAGATCTGCTCCCCACAAGGTACTTCTAGACCATGCCCTGAGCCATGGCAAATGACATTACTGGCGTACAAGTCAAATATACCACCTAACCACTGCTACTACTTATGTTTAATGTGCCCCAGAAACTATAATATCCTCAGCCGTCATGTATATTTTACTTCCAAACCTGGCTTTAGCTGTTTAGTATTAAAAAAGTCAACATGAATCCATGTACGCTGCGGGGTAAGTTTTCTTTCCCTTCTGTGGTTACTTGCTATGTGAATGAAGGAAACTTCCTCTCTGCAGGTTTTATTTGAAGCAATGGCTCAACTTAAAAAAAACCCTCCCAGTTGAACAGCTGAGTGAGCTTTGCTGCCAAATTATATATTTTACTCTTTTTTTCCTGCAGTGAAGGATTGCTCATCTTTGCCTTGCTGTCCTCAGGATGAAACTAGATATTAAAAGTGAGCTAACAGACATCTGACATAGCAAAAAAATCCAGCATCAGAGAATCCAGCACCTGTACAGTCTTTGTAAACATGGTTTCTATTGCACATAACCAGAAAGAAATGATTTATATATATATATATATATGCAGTATAATTTGAAGTTGTCACTGTGCACATCCTCATTTTAGAGAGTCAACGTACACAGAGTCCTGGCTACCAAAGTCTTCTTTCCAGTCTTTCAGGTAAACTTTCTCATTAGTATTCAGCATTCTTTTCATGTAGTTTCAAATGCAACTGGAAAGTCAGACCTGCAAGGAAATTCTGATGCTCATCTGTGGAAATTGTGGTGGATACTACAGCACCGACAAAATTCAGGTTTTTACCATTGTCCCATCTCACTCCAATTCTGAGAGCTGTGCTTAAGCAAAAGCTTGTGCCAGTGGAGAAACACCTGCCTTATTTTTTACCATTGCAGATATGGCTTTAAAAATATTAACAGAAAGGAACAGAAAGAAGTAATTTTCACATACTTCAACTTTTTGGTGTCTTTTTTTCTGAAAGTATGCATTTTGCTTTCAATAACTTAGAACTGACAGAGCAAACCAACAGGGTAATATGCAACATATGGACTACATAACATAATGTGGACTCTTTTCCAAATATCTTGTTACCTTACCTGGGGATTTTTAAATAAGGCATATTTTTCACTTTTTTCCAAAAATAGAATCTTATTCTCAGTATCTCGAGTCCAGCCTGACAGCACTTCAACAACATTTTCATGGTCTTCAAAAAACCTTTCTGGAGAGAGAAAAAAAGATAATGTAAGACACTCAAACTCGCTCTCTCCTCTCCCAAGGCTGCAGAAAATTCCTGTTTCTGAGTGAAACGTTAGCTGATGTTCGTTCAGAACTGGCGAGCTTAGCCCTCTTTTCAAAGCGCAAAACCACATGAAAACAGCGCCCGCTGGAAGCACAAATCAGCTACAGACCATGCTTTATGCAGCACTGGCATCTTCTTGGAGTCCTCCTGCATTTCCATGCTGCTGCTGAGAGACTGTAAATGGTAGAAAGTGTGTCCTGACAGGAGAGGTGGTTACACCCATGTCCCTCAATGGTTTCGATGTTTTTGTGAGAAAATTAATTTTCTTAATTTTTTTACTTACTGAAACAAGTGAAAATAGTTTTTTTGCCACCAGGAAGAAGGCTATGCACTCAGAATAAAATCTTTTCTTCCAAGCAACCACATTTAAAACCAGAAACAGTAGAACTAAGAAAATAGAAAGGCAAATTGATAAACCAATGTGAACATCTACTCTTTCATTCAGCATATCAACAGTGAAAAACCTCACCAAAGATGTGGGAGACCTCCTGTCAGTTCTATCCCTTATTTTGTCACCAGAAAAGCTACCAGGTTATGCTGACATTAGGGAACTCCTGACCTCTCCTTCTGGAGTTTTGTTTTTATGAAGTAATTTACAGTCACATAAATCCCCTTTGGAAATAAAAGGATGTCAGTCTGATTTCACCAAGCAATTTTGGAAGGACCCAACAGCATTTCTCTACAAATTCATTATCTGTGGGAAAAAAAGAATATCCGGGTCTAAGTTTCAATATGATTTTGGCAGTTCCCTATGAACAGCTGTACTCCCTTTTCAGTGGTCTCTGCTGACCACATTTCTCAACAGCCTAGATTGGCTTAGTGTAGGAGAAGATAACACAGCACATATTTATGAGCTTTCTGTAATACGGCTTGTTATTTTGTCAGGAGTTCAGTGTGACCCCTCAAAACCAGCTTTTGGGAATTAAACAACTGCCAACTTTTATGAACTACAGACTAACATCATGGCCAGATCATACGTAATCTGCAGTTTCTGAACAATGCAAACTTTGTTATCCAACTCCTTTTGTGTTAATAATACCTTTCATTTAGCAATTAGTATTTCTGCAATAAACTGGAAATATTACAAAAAGCCGAAGCAATGACTTGAAGGGTAAACAGTAGCTTGTATTCCAGATAACTATAAAATACTTCTCAAGATATAAGAGCAAACCTACTTACCTAGAGTAATTACACTGGGGAACAGAAAGAATACAATGACTTAATTTATATTAATTTTGAAGCAATAAATTCACTAACAGCATCTAAATTGTTTACTTAATTCTTTCATTGCGCAGCACTAAGTAATCAAACAAGATTTGGGATTCTGAGGACAGAGGGAGTAGCTCGCAATTACCCTTAAAAATTTTGTAAGTTCAGATAATGTGCTTAAATATATAAAATGTATAAAAAAAAGGTAGAAGTTTCATCAATATCTCTTCATCTTTCTCATTTAGATGGAGAAATATTTTACAAGAGGAAAATACTAGATTGCAAACCTTTAGGTGGTATGGAATAGATCTAGTGCACATGTTGTCCTATATGTCAATGCCAAATCATGGATCAAAGAAAGACGAATGTGGGAGTAAGCAGTAAGGAGGCAAAATTTTATTCTCTCATCATGTGTTCTTTAGTTAGGAGCAATTTCTGTCACATCCAGCTTTGTTTGATTTCCAGTCCCAGGCTTTTGTTGTATTAAAGGTATGATTTTAACATCAGTAAGTGGTCTTTTTTAAGTTGATGGTTTACTCTCTACAACAAGATATTTACCGCCCAGTGTTACATCACCATCTCACTACTGAAAACATTCATGATATTTTAAAACATGCAATTAATCTAAAAGTATAGCTTTTTTTAAATTGCAACAATTGTCTCCCAGAATGAGTAGACATATTCTGTCATGGATCTTCTGGCATATCAATTTGCAAGCCTGGAATATTTGCTAGATTTGCTTCTTACAGTGAATGCGATTTTCTTCTACATTCTAGCGCAGGAAGCATGTAAAAAGGAAAGACCAGCAAAGACTGTCTGTTAGGCACGCTGACAGTAATAAAATTATCTGGAACTGCCAAAGACAGTAAGAGGAATAAAGAATAGCTACATTGTTATAATTTTGAACTGCATTTTGCTGCCTATTGGAAGCAGAAGAAAGCGTATGCACCACTTCATCCAAATCAAAATTTGCTTCTACAAACAGAAGGGCTCCATTCCCAGCTCATTTAGACCAGGGAACAGGCACTTGCCTTAGGCATTCATATAATTTTTCATTCTCCTACTGATTTATTCCCTTTCCTATGCATCTTCTCTCTTGGCTTTTAAAACAGTAAAGAATTACTCTCATTTTGAATAAAATTGTACTAGTACAGTGCAAAGTAATCAATATTAAATGAGACTAAAGAGATTTTTTTAAATCTTTTCTATTTTTTAACCTTTTTAAAAAAAAATGGTTCATGCATCATTTTAATGGAGTAGAAAGACTCATCGGCAGTTATCGTCTCTGAACTTCTTAAAAATAGATGAGTATCTGCTGGTCCTGACTTGGAAAAGTCAGGCTTTTTACAAACCATTTTTTACATTTCTTTTAGTGTTGTAGAATCATTATTCCTGGGATTCTTCTAGAGCAATACTGATATTTAACTTTCTTTGTCCATTTTTACATCTGTCCTGGAAGTCTGTACACTGAGAACGCAAAAGACTGATAATTTCTGGTTTCTTTGGATCAAATATAACTTCCAGTTTCTCTAGGTCAAAAGCTACTGTGGAAGAAAGTTTCAGCAATGTCCCTTTTCCTTCTGATGTGAATGTATTTTCAGCCTTGTCAACAGAAAAGATTCTCAAATAACTGGCAACAAGAGAATGCTCCAGTGTTAATTCATGTTCAATGCCTATTTGAGACGGAACTCATAATGGTGCACCAAAAACACACAAGCTTTGCACAGCTGCTTCCTAGGGATTTGGAGGCCACATTAGTTACTTCACACAACTCTAACAAGTGAAACACATGGAAAGTGACTGAAGTGCTTCTCAGACTCCCTCATTAAACTGCAGCATTTTTTGTCAATACTGCCGCACTGCTGACAGACCCTTTGACTGTGCTGACAGACCCTTAGCACCGCATCCCTCCTTCACAGAGCTGGCTGAACGCTTGTGTGAGGAAGTCCATCAGGGTTTTGACAAACAGAGTAAAATTCCCGTGGCCCTTCTGTGTTGGGTAAATTCGAGTGATGGGAAGTGGCATGCAGGGAGCCATGCAGGGGATCGGAGGGCTCCATCCCTGCGCGAGAACAGCCTGAGCGCTTTCCCTCAGGATGCTCCATACCACCATCACTGCCATCAGGCAGCATTCACAGTCCCTTCGTTCAGGTAAAATCTTTCAGCTGCAAAAGCTCACATACAATTGTCACAAGGGCAGGAAAAATGTTACTAACCAACCTTCCAAGCCTGCCCACACCATAGGATGCACAATACCTATCTGCTCCGTGTTCCCACAGGACCCTATCACCGCATCACTCACCGATTTGCAGCTCCGGGTACATTTCATAGAGACACCAGTCCACGTTGCAGTCGCAGTGGGTTTTCTCGAAGAGATTGTCCAAAACATCCCGCGTCACCTGCCGCTGGTCCACCATCAGCGACTTTGAGCCGTTATCGTACATGTGCACCTTGACAACCAGCTGAGCAAGGGGTCACAAGGAGACAGTTAATTTCAGAAGCAAGTAAAAGGCTAGTCTGAATCTGCCAGCACAGATAAGAAAGATTAAGGCAGGAGGTTATTACTGTTTCAAAGGCGCCCTGTCCCACTGGGAGCTGAGGGAATAATAAAGCTTGGAAGCGTCTACATTACACTGCCACCAAAGTAAAGATCTTTTCTTGGAAAAAAAGGAAATTAACTTGGTCCTATGCAGGACTTCAGGAAAGGTGAAACTGCTGTGGAGAGAAAGTCTCCATACAGAGAAATCCATAAATCTACTAGATACTCAGTTAGGGAAATTGCTTGATAGGGTAACCATGGTTAAAGGATAGCATGTCCGTAAAGAAGGTTAGAAATGTAGACAGGAATAATTTACTTTTAAATGAGGAAAACACTGAAGTATTTAAATTCCTCTCCTTGTATTGAAAACAAAAGAACATATACACAGGGCATGAAACTAAACTGGTGAATTGGGAGGGCTTCTTCATGTCATCTTACTTAAATATCCCCTTATTTAACAAGTTGTATACGAGGCTTTGGCACAACAGAAAAAAATTCTATTGAAGTTGAGGTAGAAGCAGAAAGTAAGGATTCCCAAGAGACAAAATACACCGTACCCTACAAAGGAAAGACAAATAAAACCAGGGAACTTGCTCTGATTCCAACTCTTGCATATATCCATGTGTAAAATAAGCAGCTCAGCTATAGCACATACTATAGAAAAGAAATGTTGTACATGCATAATCTAAAACACATTTGGGGAAAAATGAGATTTTTGTCTGGTTATAGTGTTTCAAATGCTTAGAAACATGCAGGCAACTTCCATCCTTTTGGAAAACTAAAAAGAGCAACTTTCTTTACTCTTCAAACTTTCCTGGAATTCAAATATGACAGAGTAATTTAATTATACATGGAACTTAACAAGAAAATAGATTCAAAGAAGTAATAGTCTTACTTCTGCTTGTTGGTTTCAGATATTCAGTATGTAAAAAGAAACAAAAATGTCTTTGGGAGCCATCTCAAGTCCAGACACCCTCAGATTTATTGGAAGCACTGAATCCTTTTTGGAAGACCTTCATCTCGGGCATTTCCCATCTCCTATTTGAGCACAACTGAAATGTCACAACTGTTTTTCCTTTGCAACCACTTTTTCAGAGTTCCTGAATATCTGCAGCTGCTGCTGAGTTCAGCTGGAGTCGTAGCGTATCCCTATGCCACGCATTACAGTGAGGTACTGCAGTGGGTACAGATTTGGAAAGTCGCTTGTGATGACAGGGCATATTTATATAACACGCTGCAGGACTGACACTATCTGGAAGCTTCTATTTTCATATTTCTTGGTCTAAAGCCAGCTCTGGTATTTTTGTAAACTGCTGCACTGCCATGAAAGAATTTACAATAACATGCAAATTTATTTAATTAGGATTTGCTGTCTCTACACCCGTTACAAAAATGAAGTTTAATATTTCTGGAATCAGCAGAGTGCAAGAAAGCAACATTTTTATGTACATTCACATCCTTTAAAGTAACACATGTGGACTTCGCCCCAACACTGAAAAAAAAAAGTAGATGCAGCCTTTCAAGTCCACTAAGACCCTCAGAAATAGTGTTCTCCTAGAGCCTGCGGTACACTCAGATGACGAGACAGCCCCACAGGATATCTGCTGATGCTTGTTTCAAATTAAAGGCAGAATATGAAAAAGACTAATAATCTTAGTAAGAACTTTAATACTGAGATTAATGACAACAGATATTCTGTCAGAAGCTATTATGGCAGCATTTCACTATTTTAAGTCCCACCTTTTTAATTTTGGCTTCTTTCATTTTCTCCAGTGCAAGTTTAATCTTCTCAGCTTTAGCCCGTGCCTCTTGTTCTTCCTGAAAAGACACAACATGTTCATTACACTTTTTATTAAATAAGGCCAGCCATTTTATATTTAGTTGAAAAGAGTTGTTTCTTGTTATTTATATCCAGAACATTGGGCTTGCCATGGGAAATCTCACTGTTATCTCACTGATCCTTCTCTTGAATCAATCCCTCCAACCTAAAGGTTTGATTTAGAGGCCCAGTGCCTCCTTTTGTTGTCCAGTCATACAGCTCTTTTATGATCAGCACTACATATGCTGCAGGAATGCTTGAAAAATGGGCTTTTCTGTGTTTCCATATGGGTCACAGCTGATACATAAGAGAAGATGTGGGAAGATCCAACCCAAATGAAACGGCACTATGGGTGCAGCTGCTTCAAAGAAAACTCACCCTCTCTCAGCAGGATTTAAAGAACTAGAGCTTTTAGGCTCTTACTGAAAACCAGGCTTGCAATAATTCCACTCAGTTTGAGACTGTTAAATAAATTCATTGACTTGAATTCCTTTGCCTGCTACTCACAAGCTCTTACTGCACATGTACTTCCAGAGAGGAGCAGACTCTTCTTCAGCTGGGTGAAATCATGAGCCTTCAATCTGGTAAAAGACCCACTCACATTAATGCAGCCACAGTGAGACACCTATATCTTTTTCTGTAAGACCAAGCTCTTTGTTTACAAATGAATGAGACTGGTGATCCAAAACTACTTTGCCTGTGTGTTTCTTATAAAGATTATGACTATTTCTTTTTTGACATCTATTTTCCAACTGTCAGCCCAGCTGATTTGCAGAGTTTGAAAGATACATTTGGGGCATCAAGTAACTGCTGTTTCTGGTGTTGCCCTGGACTGTTACTGTTAATAGTGTGTTCTGTCTCTTTGCAGCATTAATCCTGCTTCTCTTCATTGATTTGAACTGTCCCAGACGATCTTTTTCAACTCTACACTTCCCTTCCCTTTACAGAGGTGGGAATTTGTACTGTGCTACTCAAAAGCACATTCATCTTCCAATCAGTAAATATGGGAGGCAGCTCTTACCCTGCCTCCACACATTTTTTTTTTCTGTGATATCTTCTCCCTCCATTTTCTATCCTAAAATCACCGTTTAGTTGCCCTAGAACTATAAGAAGGCCAGGACCAGAACGGCTGTAGCTTGACAGGGGCAAGTGCAAGAAACATGCAGGTCTAATTGGGCATTGTCACCACATCCTTCTTCAGACACATTACAGATCACCACAGAATTAGAGAAAAAAAAAAAAAAAAAAAAACAGAGTTAAGAAGGTTACATCGTTCAGCCACTGCCCAGAGGCAGATTTGACCATGACTAAACTACTCCTGACAGACATACTTCTTAAAGCACCAGGCACCTTTCCATTTTGTCACTTTTGGATACTAGCCTGTCGTATGAGGTCAAAAATACAAGGCGAGGTGTGTGACCTCAAAGAGATGGCTTCAAGCATGATTGCTGTTGTCAGGTTCTCCACTATGAATGTCAGACAATCAGTTCTCAAGTGTCTTTTTCTTTTTCTGCAGAAGGTAATGGAATCTGTAGTGCAGCAGCACCACAACTCACAGATGATTAACTCTGAGCACTCAAAAATAGCATCTGTCCTCCACAGAAAGGCTGAATGTTCCACAGAGAACAAACAGCCTTTCAGACCACGCTCTTCTCCTTACCATCTCAAAGCATCCCTCTGCACGGGGCAGGGGAATTTGCTTTACCAAAGTGTCTGGCTTGATGCAGGCAGGTTTCTGCTGGAAAGCCCTGGCAGTTGGAACTCAGCCTTCGCCTGCCTGTGACCTGTGCCGAACAGAGTTCACACACTGTGAAATCTGTGCTGAAGATTTCTCACCTGAGAGCTTTCCTGCTTTCATAACCTTTGCCTTTCTCAATATAGAAAAAGAAACCAGCACAAAGAAAATAAATCATCTGTTGAAAAATGTTAGCACTGTTAAACAAATGCTTTTGACAGGCTGAAAGATTTGTTTTTCCACTATAACTTCACCACCATCTTTTCTGGATCTTCAAAGAGACACACATAAATCTCATGTAGATAATGCCACAGAAAACGTACAGGGCATATTCAGCTTAAGGACAACTTCAAAAAGAAAGGTCAGAATTGATAGAAACTTACAAAACTACTTTTTTTTTAAATAAATGCTCTTATTTTTAATTTTGGAATGCTTAAATGTTAAATAACAGAGGTTTGAACAGGTTTGAACGGAAGAACTTACCCTATGTTTGTTTGACTACAGACTGCCATAAATGTTAAAGTATCAGTCATGATTTGCTCAAACATTACCTATCAAGAAACCTGGCTAACAGGAATATGGATTTTAACATAACAAAAAATACACCATTTACAGCTGTACTTCATCCTTCTAAGCAGAAGTGTCATGACAAAGCAAATACTTACTAACTAAGACAGTGAATATGAATCAGTTCTTTCTCTATTTCATTTTAAATGGTTATTACTTGTTATTCAATACTGCAGCATATATAATAACCCTATAGGCAGTTTTGTGTATGCCCTACAACAGGAGACCATGAGCATTTGAACATAGAATCATAGAATCCCAGAATGCCTAAGGCTGGAAGGGACCTCTAGAGGTCATCTAGTCCAACCCCCTGCACACGCAGGGCCACCCACCTAGAGCACCTGGCACAGGGCTGCATCCAAGCGGGTCTTGAAGATCTCCAGAGAAGGAGACTCCACAACCTCT
>JAUBNY010001021.1:2127248-2139066 GCA_032275445.1 Crypturellus soui
ACATTGGCCTTCTTCCAGTCCTCTGGCACCTCCCCTGTTCTCCAGGATCTTTCAAAGATGATGGAGAGTGGCTTAGCCACGACATCCACCAGCTCATGCAGCACTCTGGGGTGCATCCCATCAGGGCCCATGGATTTGTTGGTATCAAGGTGCCTTAGGTGCTCTCTGACCTAATCTTCCTCTACCCAGAGCAACAACACCCATATCAGAGATTGACAAGGACTTTGGGAGAAAGCAGAACTTATTGAGGAAAGCAAATTCTGCAGAATTTGCTTGGGAATGCCTCTGGCTCCTCTTCTCATCCTTCTCTACCATCTCCCTGAATTCCTTCCCTACAGCACTGACCGGAAGACACTACTAGAGATTTAACTCAGCCAACAGTCTTCTAGGAATGCTTTAAGTGAGAGAGGCAGAGGTGATTTCCAGATGCATTGTTCCATAGAGAATTCCAGTGGCAAGTATATTCTCTCTTCCCTCAAAAATACCCTCAGAAATACCTGACCGGCAGGTATTGCAGGCTGCTAGTTAAAGGAGGGTTACATACAGGAGAGCTACCTGTGGCCTAAAGCTATAAAAGTAGAGGCTCAATAAAAGTCAATGAAAAGGACAGTTGAGCACCGCTGATTGCAGTGGGCTTCAGGTCAGGACTGTAGATGTGTTGGCTGGAAGGGAGTTCCAGGGTTTTGACATGCAACTCCCTGCCCAAAGCAAGACCAGCAGCAACACCAGATCAGATCAGCCATGGCCACGCCTGGAAAATCTCCAAAGATAGAGAATATGTGACTTCTCCGACTTACCTGTTCCAGTGCTGCACCTCCCACCAAACTAGAAAAAGATTCCTCTAGTGTCCTGTAAAGCAACAGCACCATGGAGCTGTTGTCAAGTGTTATGTCATCTACTGCTACTGAGAAGAGATCGACTATATCGGCCCTGTGGCTAGGCTTAAGTATTTCTAACTTATCATTAGATCACCCCTCAGCTTCCACTGTCAGACCAAACAAGCTCCACTCCCTCAGTATTTCTTCACTGGCTATGTGCTCCAGGCACATCTCCTGTCCATCTCCTTAGCTCTCTGCTGGACACTCCCCAGTATGTCCACTGCCAAACTGGATGCGGTATTCCAGGCCTCACCAGTGCCAAGCAGAGAGCAATACTCACTTCCCACAATCTGCTGGCCATGCTGCTCCTAACACAGCCCAGTTCCCCTTGCCCAGATGGCCTTGCACTGCTGCCTCACACTCAATGTGGCATCCACAAGACCTCCAACTCCATTTCAGCAGGGCTGCTACTAAGACAGTCATCGCCTGGACTGCACAAATTCATACTTTTTTTTTCACCATTTTTTCTACCTTGCTGAGTTTCTGAGGATTTTGCTCAGCCCAGTCCTCATATGTTCCAAGCTGTCTCTGCACTGAAACTCTACCATTCATAATGTTAGCCCGTTCCTTAAAATCTTTTCAGGACATTTGCAGATTTTTTTTTCTGTCACCATTCAGATCATCATGAAAATGTTAAATGTGAGCCCCAGTATCAAGCCCCCTCACTACCAAACACCAGGTCAGATACTGAGCAGTCACACATCACTATCCCTGACAGTTTGGTGCATCTTCAGCCCATCTAAAAGACTTCTCTTCCAGCTCATACTTCCAACACAGTCTATTTAAATGCTTGATATAGTTAATATGGGAACTGCCTGCAAGGCAAGGAACAGAATTTTTATTGACAACACCTCTTGTATCAGTTAACACAAGTTAAATAAAAGACTTCCGTTTCTGAAATGATCGAGCTGCTGTTTTTACAATATTGATACTCCCTTAAGATAGGAACTTATCTGTGAGATACAGAAAAAAGAGTTCCTCCCTCATGTTTACAACTTTCATTCCTCCAATAGAGCACAGAAGTTTTCATATCCCAAATGAAACCTTATCCAGTGAGTTGCCTTCTACTATAATCAGAAAGGACCACTTCCTACTGAATTTCTGCTCTTTTTGCTAAATGTCTGTGGTATGATGCTAAACACAGAGGCAGCAATGATGCTGAGATTATACATATTCAGTTTATGTGAACTTTTAAATTGCAATGAAATGCTTAGGATTCAAGCACAACCAACCAGTACAGTTGCAGATAGGCCAATAGAACATTTTTGTCACCTTATAATCTTTTTTTTTCCCTTTTTTTCTTTTTTTTTAATGAAGAGGGACTGTTTACATTTAGAGAATAGAAAGACAAAGCAAGAGAGAGACACTCCTTGATTTTTCATTTCAAAATTCATTCTTTTTGTGCTGCCTCATTCCTGTAATGCATACATTCTCCCCACAGGACTGTTGCAAGGTAGAAATCTTATGTTATCTACCTCTCCACAACCTCATGCTGAAGACTAGAAATATCATGTTTGAATTTGGTGATTAAAACAGATATGCAAGAGAGAAAAATGTGGAGGAGATTGTGACAACACTGATAAATTGTAGCATATGGGTAAGCCAACTGTTTATAAACAGAACCTACTGATAACTTTGGCATAGCCTAAATAAAGTGTCCCATATTGCAGATGGTCTTCATTGCCTTCCTTCAATGACAAGACCAAGAAGACCAGAGTGACTTCAGTGTTGGGATGAGAAGACATTTTGTGCTCAGCCTTGCACCTAGTGTGCGAGCAAATGCCAAATCTTGCACCACTGAACAGCTTTCCCTGTTTCAAGAAAAAAGGCTAAATGCAGACCTGTAAATAGTTCTTGAGCCTACTCATCAAAAGGAATAGACTAGCAGTAGATGGCAATGAACAAAAAGTGATGCCTACACAGAGCAGTGAGACTTTTGGCCATGCTTTACACTGATGTCAAAGCCAAGTTCTCTGTAAGAAAGTATTAATTGATCAATGATTATTAAAAGTTTCCCATCTCAGTAAATGTTTTGCGAGGATTTATGCCCATCTTGTACTATAAAAAAATCAGTTAGAAAGGAATGAGCAGTAATTCTTATTGTTGCACCCACAATAATAAACAACTGTCACTCTAATTCATGACTGTGTCATCACTGCTAAACTCCCCCAAGATGTTCATATCAGTTCTCTGTTGTTCCTAAGACAAATTCCACTCAGGAAATTATAGGAACTTTTGATTGTTTTTGAACAGTATTTCACCCAAGGTTTACCTGACTGAGTGGCTCGGGAGGAGGAGGTGGTGGCGGCGGTGGAAGGTCTAAGCTAGGGTCTGGAGGTGGAGGGGGCAAATCATCCCCAAACCGTCCTGGAATGGTAACACAGGCGCTTGACTTATGAGAAGAGGCAGTATCCAAGTCTGTTGAAGGCTGAGTGACAGTACTTTGCTGGTTGCCAATAGTCTTCTGGGCTTGTAAAGTTCTCTGTTCAACTTCATTTATGTCTGCTACAAGATCAGCCATTAAAGCATCTAGGTCTTTGTCCTCTAGGGTACTTAGGGATTCTGTAAAGAAAAATACCAAACATATTAGAGTGAATGCAATATAAAACACTGTGTTGTCAGTTCAGTGATTAACCAGTAATTAAACTGATTTGCCAGTAACTAAACTGTAGATGGAGTTACTTTAAAATACAAGAGTAGTGGGAGAGAAAATAAATTTTTAAATAGGTTCAAAAGAACAGACATCTTTTGCAAATAGCCACTTACCTGGTCATACTCAAATTTAGAACACAAGGAATTAAATTAATACAAATTAGGCAATACAGGAAGTTTCACCCTCAGTGTTAAGGTCTCAGGTCTGTAATATGTTTCAAAACCTGGTCCTGATCCAGTAAAGTTCCTAAGCATATGCTTAGCGACAAAGTTCAATTAGTTCCCATTAGACTACTTATACAGCTAAAGTTAAAGCCTATAATTCAGCAAGTTTTGATTTGGTACTCAGGACTATGCATAACTAAGCCCCAGATCAATAACATCTTCATATATTAGTATCATTTAAAAACTCTAAAATCCACGTGAGACAAAGACGGAATCAGAGAGCTCTAAGACTTAAGAAATGGCATGGCCTCAATATGTGTGATCCCAGCTGTGGCACTCCCTGGGTGAAACGCAGGGGTTTCATTAAGTAGCAGAACAAACCAGACTACTTACCATTTAAATCTTTAAAACCAACTGTAAAGCTGAATTCCTTGTTGGCTGCTTTGGGGGATGGAGATGGTAACGTCTCCACCCCTAAACTCTGTTAAAGAGAAAGACATATCTCTGATGACATTATTTCTGTGACAGACACGACAGACAGTCGCTTACCCTGAAAGCGTCAAAAGTTAACTCTTCTCCAAAGGACAGAACACCCATACTAGCTACCCATCTAGGCATAACCTCAGAAAACTAAACAGAGCTCAGGTAAGGACTCAAGCACTGTCTCTCAGTCGTGCCAACTGTTTAATGTCAAAACATTGGCCTAGGCCAGGCGCTCCTCGGCATGGCTTGAGCAGAGCGGAGGTCATGGCTGTTTCCAGCCGAGGCAGTGGATACAAACAAACTGCTTATGGGTTTTGGGTGAAGATTTTCATTTTTCCTTTGTTTTGTTTTGTTATTTGGAAGGGGCGTTTAAAAGAGTTTAGCTGTGGATGTGTGTACATGTGAGGATATGCGGTGCCATTTGATCCAGAGTGCATTATTTACTAATATAAAGGCAACCTAGCTGTTATTTGCTCCTGTTTTTTGAAAAGACATGCTTATAGACATGCAAGACAAGCGTATAGAGTGAAGATAAGGAAGATAAATTCTCCTCTTCCCTAGCGGGGAAGATGATAGCTTGAATAACCACATGCAACAGCACTGCAGAAACAAGACCAGAAGGTATTTCTACATCTGCCTGTCAGGTCAGCTAAGGTCTTCTGTAGAAAAAAAGCAAAACCAAAGCAAACCTCTGACCAAATATATTCTAGCACCTACTCTGCCAGTGTAGTCTACTGCTTTCCGGCCCAGATAAATGGAGAATCACATACTTTCTGCTCTGAAGTAGCCTTTTGTGTATTTTAAAATTATCAGTCTTCTCTTCAATGCAACCCTGCTAAACACTTTTTCATAAGCCATATTCCTTCCCTTTCATCACTGTCATTGCTTTCTTCTCTATTTCCTCCAGTTGACCCTCTTCCTTCTCAAAATGCAGTGCTAACACTGGGCATTGTTTCTTTCCAAAACAGAGCAAAGTGGAACGGCTACTTCATATACCCTACAAGCTCTAACTTTGTATGTACGTATGCTGCAAGATGTTTGAATTCCTGCTGAAACAGTATGTCATTCTGTTCGTGTTCAATTTGTATCAGGGCATTTACATTTCTTAGAGTTGCCTACAATTGACAAGCATTTTTCTTGAATATTTATGCAAATATTTATCTTGGCAGAAATTTTCACAAATTTCCCACCCAAGACATATTGGCTTCTTCTGAAGTTGTACAGAGCTGGAAACCAAAGACGGAACAACTTTAAACACTGTTTCTCTGTTAATAGCTACTCTCATTAAAACAGACATGGCATGGTATAAATCTGTGTGAGAGAGAAAGGAAGTGAATGAGATGATAGTTTTCCAGTGCCTGAATTAAAAAACGGTACAAGAAGGGAGGGTACAAACAGTATTATGAGACAGACTGTAGGGGTGTAAAGGATATAGTTTCATTACTAATGTTATATAAAAAAAGTCATAATATCTTATAATGGCCAGGAAAGTGTAGAAACAAAAATGAAAGCCAAGAAAGTATAAGCAAAGAGAAATTGAACAGAAATTATTTTAAATGGTATAAAAACAGAGAATGACATTAAAAATAGCAGAAAATCCTGATTCCTGTTCTGCATTTAGCTTTCCACCTTTTAATGCAATGAAAGAGCATTTCTGTGTGTTTCTATCATTTACACTCACTTTAGGAAAAGATAAGCTGAGTAAGGAAGTGTGAAAAACTATCTACAGACTGGTTTAGGAAATGAAGTTTAACGGAATCAAAAGACACAATTCTGCTGTCAGGAAGAGTTTTCAAGCTGTCATAAAGGCGCTGTCTCCTTCTCCCATGCAGAGCGGAGGGGAGTCAGAAGTATTATGGTTTGATTTGATAGCTAGGACTACCATTCGCTACCTAGACTTCATGTGGAATAAGCAAAATTCCTATTTTGTGGTTTAGGATTATTGATGCTAATGCTGCAAGCATGAGGATTGGCTGAGAGGAAAGACTCCCCCAGACCGAGGCTGCAAGCAGTCAACCTTGCACAGAACCCAAAATAACAGCTTGAACGTTTCAAACAGCTATATGTTAAAATACCACAAATTTATTCTGTTTAGAACTACAGATTCTCCTTTATCAGATTTTGAAGGAAATATTCCAGAACTGTAGGTTTATAAGTGGGCTCATGCTGTTTTATTGTTTCCACTCAAGATTATATTCTGTATTGCTAATAATGTCTCTATAAATTCTTCAGTGCCACCCAGCTGTACCTTAATATATTGGCATATCTAAAGATGACTCGTTTTGTTAAATAACATATTCAATATAATAAAAAAAGCTACTTTCATATCCAAAGTTTACATATTTTACCCAGGCTACATCTCATTTATCCACACACGCAAAATGTTCGTATGTGAAAATTTAGAATCCTGTTGACCTGAACAGGACTCCTGTTGATTCCTTACTGAAGCTTTCAAGTTCTTGAAGCTAAGTCTAAAAGGAATTTAAGTTACTAATTTGTTTTTTTGGAAAAAGCATCTTTCACAAACAGTTAGCTCTCTTGCATAATCTAATCTGCACTGATATCACCTTGTTCTCCACACCTATTGTTTAAAATGCCAAGTAGAGAAATTCAGTTGTATGCTTTTCAAAATATTTTTTTCTGTATTTATTCAGAGTGAAAGAACATGACAACTGCAGAGAGGCTGTCTCTCTTCTCTAATACATACTAACTATTTTTCAAATGTTTTAGGAAAAAAAAAAGTAGTACTTACCTGGGTCAGCATGTCCATTTCCCCAAGTAAATTACTGAACATTTCGTCTATATCATCGCATGTTTGCTCCATCTGAAAGAGAAGTCCACAGATGAAGAATCATTACAGATTCATTTCAAAGCTGGCAGCTGTCAAAGCAGAGAAGAGCCAATGTTCGTGCTCAATGCTTTCCCAGGCTATTTCAAAACAACTGCTCCTGACTTGCAATAATTTGAGAAGAAAACCTTCTTGTACAGCTCAGAAATAACTAATAACAGATCTGAATCTCAATCCTGTATATGCTTGAACACACACTTGGACTCTGAGCACTATGAGTTCAACAACTTCAGTCTTTTTAGAATTTATGTTTCACAGGAAGTCATTAGCTAATAAATGCTGGATGCATCTTAAACATCAAAAATACCTGGCAAGTGAAAAATGGAAAAGGAAACAAACTTTGAGGCTGAGAAACTCCTAGCTGTTTTGTCCCAAAGCCTTCTTTTCTTTGGCTTGACCAGCTGAAACAACGGGAGTGTATGAGGTGTTATCTAGAGCAGCAACTGGCGATGATTACGTATATGACTGTCTTTCTCAGGATTTCTCCCTAAATTCTGACAAATATTAGCACACTCCGAGAACCCTCATCTTGCCTAATCTCAGGGCCCCAGGCCTTGGTGAGGTGCCCGGCCTGTGGGATGCCCATCAGAGTCTCCGCTCGCAGGAGGGGCAGCGGTGGGGCCGCACCAGGTTACACTGATGTAGGGACACGGCTTCTCTCATACTCCACCACCCCTGAGATTCCTCCTCTCCAGGGAGAGAGGGCGTGTGAAGAGATGTCTTACATGGAACGGTGCCAAACACGCGAGCTACAGGCACCATTTCAGAAGCACCAGTCTGCAAGGGATTGCACAAACTCTGGTACTGATCACACACACAGCTTAAACGTGGGCAGACTTAAAACACATAAGTAGACCTATGGATTCATTGGATTTGTGTGCACTTTACAGGATCAGGACTAACACGATGCCAAAATGCAATCCACTGAGGACAAGGACAACTCTAGTGATTACAAAGCCTGGCAAGAACAGAAGACCACTAAAATACGTCTCTTGTTTGAGAATTATTTTCTACCGCTATTCAAATCCTAGAATTGCACTAAGCTTACTTGTAGCTAGGATTTTCAGAAGATGCCACTGCAGTCTGCTGGCACAAAAGTGCTTCATTTCAAACCCAACTATCACAAAAATCCCAGCTGAAAGTACTCCCCATCCCTGCCCTACCTCACAAAGGAAAAAAAAAGATTGGAAAGGGGAGGGAAAAACGCTAAAACAACTTCTCTAATAGTTAGGGGGAAAAAAGCAACATAATTGAGTGCTGGATTACACATCAGTCTAATATGATTTTTACAGATTCTAATAAATATAAAGTTGCTTTCTTTGCCACTGTATGATTTTATTACTCTTCAGCTGTATTTGATTCATGACAGAAAAATAATGTAATCATTGGAAAAGGCAACATGGAAAGAATTTCCAGTGTAAAGTTGGAGCTAATTAGTCACTGCTATCAATTCATATAAATGACATTTAATATTAGCGTTTTGGAGATCTTAAAAACATGGTGGGAGGGGGAAGGCCTGAATATTAAGAATTACAGTGTAATTTTAGAAAAATAAATTTAGCATCCCCATTACCAAAGCACGTGAAGAAAATATTTTTGGGTCAAAACATACTGAGAAATGTCTTACCTAACATGAGAACCCTCAAAGTTTCACAAGGATTTCACAAGGAGCTAGCAAATGCTTACCAACAACAATGATATTTTCAAATGACAGTTAAGTAAATCTCCAAAAGGTGTAACTGCATAGAAGTGTCTTACCCACTCTCTTCTTTAGTTCATTCTAGTCATGACTCATCTCCACCACCACGTTCACTTTTTTCCTTTGATTGTCCCAGCAGGAACAAATAGGTAAAGCAAAACATAACATTGGGAATTATCCCATTCAAAAGACTGTATCAGACTGAGAAATTCTTTCTTTGGGCTTTTATAAACAGCCCTGAAATTTCAAAATAGAAATTCAAAAGTAAATTCAAAAGTAAAACCTGTAGATATATGAGCTACTCTTAAAAAAAGATGGGGAAAGATTTACCCCAACCATTAGAGGAAAATTTCATACTCAGTAAACTTTATAACCATTAAAGAGTGATTTTTTTCTGTGTGATTTTTATGTTTATAGTACTACTAATAGTGGAAAAATGAAGAAACAATATAAATATGACAATAGTTTTACAATAAATTTCTCATGATAGGCATAAGATACTTAAGCAGAAAAAAAATAAGAGGAGGAAATTGTGGTTTTAAAAAAAAATTGAGGAGGGGCACATGGGACGACATACATGTGAAACCTTTAACCTATTTTTAAAGTGACTGACTTTCAAGCTGATGCCTTTTTGAAACATTTTTGAAACATTTTCTGCAGTAACACCAAGAATACATATACCTATATATCTAAAGGATGGGAGTATTTTCTCTCCAGATGGTTATTTTAACCATCAAGTCTCAGTATGCATATTAAATTATCTTTTGTAGGTTTCTATAATATAAAATATCTACTCGTCACATTTTGACTCATCAATACATTTATTCACCCCTCATGTACCAGATGTCCCACAGGGCTATTATTTTTGTCTTCCCATTTTCAGGCTTAGCAACCTCTTTGCTGATACAAAACATATAACTCTAAATTAAGAGAAATATGAGTAACAACATTCTTGTATTTTATCCTGCTCTTTGCATTAGTAGCACCTTTGTGTTTCAGCTCACTCAGGGACAAAATATGATTTCTGCACATATTCTTATTTTTAAACTATAGTAGCTGAGTCCTACTTGCATCCATTCAGGTGCTTCCAAACTTTTCCTTATTATAAGAACTGGTTCTACACCCCTGGATCATCCCACCAGTACTGTAGGATAATTAATTTCTAAACTTAGAAAAACAACTAAATACCTAATGATATACTTTTCTTTTG
Organism: Crypturellus soui; assembly: GCA_032275445.1. Lineage (NCBI taxonomy): Eukaryota > Metazoa > Chordata > Aves > Tinamiformes > Tinamidae > Crypturellus > Crypturellus soui. Next base: position 2,137,184 of record JAUBNY010001021.1, read on the forward strand.
AATGGAGATGTAAAACTATACCTTTTCTTGAGCTATAGGCCAAAAAGTTGGAATTAAGTTCTCTCATCTCTAATACCAGATGCAGAAAAAGTCTATAACAGGAACCCTATTATTGACACCACATGATTCTGTATCATTGCAAACATCTTGATTTGACAAGGTACTAGAAAGAATAAAAACACTTAATATTTTGCTTTTTTAGAGTTAAGAAAGTTTGGCAATTTGTATGCTTATAGAAGACCACATTGCTATGTCCATGAATCAGACATAAGAAATGACAGAATCAGTATCTCTTGACAGCAATTCAACAGAATGGGCAGTAAACAATGATACAACATTCACTCTAATTAAAAATAAAAAATACTACAATGCTGACATGGTGTCTACATGCTGTAACTATAAGAACAACTATCAATACAATAATACACTAAAAAGTTTGAACTGTTCGCATCTAGTATGACTACAGGCACTACGACAAGTTACTCCTTCTCAACAGGAAGACTTGCAATCAGAAAATAAGCTTAAAGGCTTGTGCAATACTGAACAGGAAACACCACTAACGATATCACAGGCGAGATACCATCTCTGCAACTCAGCTGCAGTTGGGTTGTTGCGATTTAATCATCCTAAGGGCTTGAAAAAAAAAGGAATAAGAAACGTCAACATGTCAGTAAAAGGCTTACTGTGGAGTCTTGCCAGGAACAGCATTAGGAGCCAGCCCCCTTAGTGATCTTGCAGAACAGATAAAATATATGTATTGAATTAAAATTGGTGTCTTAAAATATGACATTTGCAAAAACAAGGATTAAAAATACAAAGTAGAAGTGGAGTTCATGTTACATTAAAAAAATCTAAAGTATCTTACCTCACAGTCCCTGCCCTACAGTGTTTAAGAGCCACAGCACCAGTGCCACAAAAATGCACACAAACTGCTCAGGTATTTAGATCAGCACGGCCAGCGTTCAAGCTTTCTGCTGGCAGAATGCTTAATGCTTATATACTTTTTGGCGTGGAAAGAAACCTTTTGTGCTTGGAGAGACCCACCAGTAGCCCAAGGATCACCCCATATTAAAGACATCAAAAGAGGAGAATTAGGGGAGAAAGATGGAAATGATGGTTTCACGGAAGGTCCTTCTTACAGACAGAAGCTGGAAGGAGAGTAACTAATTGTCACAGTAAACAGGTGAGAAAGTAACTTGATAAAAAAATAATGCATCAGAACCTTGAGGCAAGTTTTGGAGACATTACTTCTTCCTGATTTAAAATATAAGAACAGAGGATATAAATGAATCCGCAACTTGGCACAACTGTTCCAGGGAAATGTGCTGAATGTAGCTGTGGAACTCATCATCAAAACTGATGAGTTAGTAAGCTGACGTGCTGGTTATTTATAGAAGTAGTTGCATTTTTAAGTGTTAGTATTTCAAAAAATTCCAAGAAGGGATGTTGAACCTCATATATCAAAATCTAAACAGAAGCTCTATCAATCTGGGATTACAGTAAAGTTTTTGTGACAGACACCATTCCTCCCAACACAGGTTACATCTTCTAAGAGGGACGTGGAACTTCTAAAAGGGTCTAGCATAGAGCGACAAGGTTGATTAAGGGACTTCTGATCTTATGAGGAAAGACTAAATGGGCCGGGACTGTTCAGCCTAGAGAAGAGAAGATTGAGAAGAGATCTGATCCATATGTATAAGTGCCTGAGGGGAGAACGTAGAGAGGATGGGGCCAAACTCTTCTCCGTGTTGGCCAGTAACAGGACAAAGGATAATGAGTACAAATTGAAATACAGGAACTTCCATGTCCACGTGAGGAAGAACTTCTTTCCTGTGAGGGTGCCAGAGCCCTGGCACAGGCTGCCCAGAGAGGCTGTGGAGTCT
>JAUBNY010001025.1:4052-14444 GCA_032275445.1 Crypturellus soui
CAGTATACATATGCAAACACCCCATATCGTTTCTCACGGCAGCAGTGAAGCTACGCTGCAGCTCTACCTTCTGCTCGTTCCACGCAGAGCAAGCTCTTCCAGCGGGCAGGGCCGCGGGTCGGAAGGAGCCGCGGCAGCAGGGTCACTGCTCGCCCTGCCCGGCTGCCACCAACCCATCAGCTGGAGGCCGCTCCTCCCTGGAGAGCAGCACCCGGCCCTGTCCCCTTTCCTGGGGGCTCCAGCGAGGGCTGCGGCTGGCGCCCCGTTGGGAACCGAGCGGACTCGCAGCAGACAGACACGGGGACGAGGTCCGTCCTTGGCAAGAGATGGGACAAAGAGCCAGCAGGAAGAGGCGCGAGACAGATGGAAGATGAAATTCCCAGAGCAGAGTAGATTTTGGGGGGAAGCACAAAAAACACACACACACCCACACCAAGCAGTTATAGCTAGCTGGTGTATGGTATTATATTCTTAACCGAATGCAAGCAGCTCTCATGTCCCTCTAGCTGCTTTGCCTGAAGTGTGAAAGTGGAAAACCATAGGCATGACAAAATCACATCCGCTTCTAACCTGAGTATCTAATAAGATCTAATTAAGAGTCAAGGGTGGAATGGCAATGAGGGTTATCGTCCCCTTCCCAGTTATACAACTAGTCTGGCTAAGCCTTTGAGGTCTGAACCAAAACGCATTGGTCCTAATCAGCTCAGCGCGGGGCACGGCTGATGCAGCGCCCGTGTCCCTCTGCACCCGCTTCCACCGCAGCCCACTGAGCTCCCAGCCTTAAACCTCATCCTCTTTAAAAGATAATGGAAATATACACGTATGCTTAACTCAAGTTCAAATCTAAATCAAAGAATGACATCTTGATCCTATCCACAAATTCGTTCCTGTGGCCTCTACAGGCTGTGATGAGTTTTAAGATCAAAAGCAAAGACTGCTTCCAACCTCTGCGCTGAACTTTGGTCCGATGACACCTGCACTGTTACCAAACAGCTGTTTCTGCACCCACTATTAGCCATAACTCACACGTGGTTACAAGTGTTGACTATGATGATATTGCTAAGAAATCCTAGTTCAGTTTTTCTCGAATGAACCAGTAATTTTCCGAAGCTCTTGGCAGGGTCGAAGGGTAGCCCCCTCCGCAGGGAGTGCAGGAGAGGAGCCGACCTCTGTCTCTACAGCAGGAGCGGGCAGAAGAGGTAGAGGAAGGATTTGGGGCAAGTATCATCTTGGTTGCACAGCTTCGGAAGTCCAGATTTGACCTACAGCCACACGCTGACAGGGGCCTGGAGGATACTCCCCAGTGCTGCTTGGTGCTGGGTTCTTGCAACCTCCATGAGAAGAGCTGAGGGAGACAGGTTGAGGGGAAATGCATTTGTTTCAGTGAATTAAAGGAAGGCTCCTGCTTGGCACTTGTAAAACAGGAAGGAGTGAACTGTAGACAGAAGTCTCTCTGCTAGACTCAACAACATGTAGTGTTTAACGCGGTTATTCCTCACTACCGAATGGTGTGTTGTGGCTGTACTCACCCTCAAGAAGTGGAACAGGGGTTTTTCAAATGCATCCGTACTCGAAAACAACGCAGATATGTTGTCTGCAATTCCGTTTAGGAAAAACAAATGACTGACACAGCATTATTATTATGGGCCTAGTACTGGGTATAAGCTGAAGTGGCACCGCCAGCAGCACTCACACTTGCCTTGGGAAACCGCAGGGAATGTGACATGCCCTCGGGCTGGCTGTCACCCACGGCTCGTCAGCCGGTGTGTTTGCATTTCTGAAACCCGAATTTCTACGCCCTGTCCGGAGTGCTCTGACTCACTGTCCCAGCCAGGAGCAGCTGATACAGCACTCAAGTTGATGTTTGCTTTGATGAATTCCTGAATTACACAGCTGACCTCTTATCTCTGAATATTAAAAAGCACAATTTCAGCCCACACATGTCATTTAAATCAATAGTTGAAAAAATAATCCAAACCAGTACCAAAAAACAAGATGAAATGAGTTAATGTATAATTCAAACAGTACAGCCAGGAACGACATGTTTATTTTAATATTATGAAGGTTTCTAATCAAAACCACGTTCTGATATTTGATTCTATCATTTGAATCTATTTTTTTGATGCTGCAGGATATAAACAGTAATTAAAAGCAACACTGAATTTATGAGGCTATTAAAGGCTGAATTTTAAAATTAAATAATAGAAATACTATGATTTATTTTACAGAAATCCTAAGGCACATTTAAAGTCACCTAGAAACCCGTGCTGTTTACATGTAACAATTTTATTTAATACAAATCTCATTTGCTCAATGTAAGTGTCCACTATCCAATTATTTCTCAGGTATAAACACAGCTCATGGGTGAGAGGAAATATATTTTCCTTTGAGAGCCACAATGCCAGCGGCCTGAGATGAAGAACAGGGCTCGAGCTTGGCTAAGGCTGAGGATTTTGTGCTGCAAGGGTAGAAGATGCCCCTTACGCCACCTCTTCTAGGAGCCTGGCAGGGCCACTTGCCTGACTGCTGGGAAACCAGAACTCAACTCCTGCAAGAGCCACTAAGGATGCTCAGGCCTCATCTTTCCCTGGAGGGAATCACCCCCGAGGGACCACGGACAAGCACTTGGGTCACACACAGTCAACAATCTCTGCCTAAATTGCATCATCTCACTTAGTCCGGAGCTGCATTCGCCATCCTGGAGAGAACATGTACTCTGGGGCACCCAAATGCTCATCTGCTTTTGGTAAGGAGTCAGTTTAGCATGAGGTTACGCATTTAACATGTCCTAAATAGCATGATAACAGTTTGGAAACGCTCACAGATTTTGATACAGGTCCTGCATATAAAGCAATGCTACTAAGCACAACACCAGCCTCCCCAGGTTGTATTTAATCTTGCAAGTCTGCTTTTAATCTGGGAAAAACTATAGCTATATTACTCTTAAAATACAGCCAAAATCCTTATGCTTTCTCTCTAAAAATAGGGAGATACCAGTGAACAAATCAGAAATGAAGGTGAAGAGTTTTGTATTAAAATATTTTTAAAATCTGCTGTTTTGTTTTAATACCATTGTGTGTTATTAGCTGTGAAGAATGCTTCCCTTATAATGTACACTTAACATCAGGATCTGAAAAATTAGAGTAATTAAATACCTAATTACTTTTGCATAAATGCTTTGAAACCCTATCATGTAAACTCATATAAACCATTTGGAAAAGAGCCCCTCGCCCACTGTGAATTTCTGCAGAATCTAAAAGAAGAAGAACTTTAGAAATGAAGCTCCCACAGCATTTCATTATCTTAATTGATGCAATTACTGTAGGAAATGCTATCATTAGCCCCCTTTCTGTTATTTATTTTTAAGAAAATGCAGGGGTAGAAAGATGATATTATTTCTAGGGCCTTGATACTGTCCATCAGTGAGGAAGGCTGATCTGAATTTCTCAGTCTCATGAAAATAAGTGCAATTATTAAAGATCATCCCACCTTAACAGGACTTTGGAGGATTCTCTGTAGCTTGGTACAAATGACAAGAGCATCTTGTTCTTTGAAGTACCATGGGAAGAACAGAGAATATATTTGTTGCTTTTTCTTTTTCTTTTTTTTGACACTCCAGAAAATCAACATGAAAATGAATGCTTTCAGATTCTCCTTTGGCTAATGTTCAAGCCCTAGGGGATGGGGCACTGGAGAAAACAGCATCAGAATGACTTAATTCACAGCGGCTCCATTTCTCACCTTAGAAGAATTACAAACATGATGTTCACAGCACTGTCACTGCTCCCCGCTGGGACAGACAGGCTGTAGATGGGCTCAGGGCACGAACGAGGGGCCACTGTACAACTTGCAGCCGATGAACCAAAAAACCCCACAAGAACAGAACCCCCTGGAGGCTCCTCTCCATAACCTACAACGACACGGACAGCCCACAAGACTGGCTAATCATGCGTGGGTTGTAAACTACGACTGGCATAATCACCATATTCCTTTTTTTCTCCTTTCCACTTTACAACAAAATTTAGTCCAGTGTCTACATCCAACTGCATAATAACTAGAGATAACACAAAATACACAAGGAGATGCCTTTCTGGAGCAGGCTCCTACTGGAACTGATTTACCCGAGGCTTTCTTTAGCCTCTCTGCATGGACAGCATCTCACATAAGTATCTAGCGCGAGGAGAAGCTACAGGGCAGCTGCTCCTCAGTGCAGGAGGGAACGTGCCGAGCCCCAACACCAAACCGACGCGCACGTAACCACCCAGGCGCTGGCCACTGCTGAGCGGGCAGAGCAAAACAGAGCCGAAGCCACAGCTCATGCAGCACCAGCCCAGATGATTCCAGCTTCCATCCCCTCGCAAGGAGCGAGCGTGCCCTGGGAGGGCGCCTGGAGCCCATACGGAGGAGACACAAGTGGGAAAGCGCCGCTTCCCTCCCTTTCCCCCGGCACGCGCTTGACTCCGACTGCCGCTTGTGACACGAACGATAACCTCCCCACTGCTTGGCACTCTGCCTGCCTGTTCCCTGGTACCTCCTTACTACCAGATGTTCTCCCTGTAAGCAGTTTGAAGCAAACATGACATTTTTGCTGTTTATTTGCAAGAACCTTGGTGTTGGGAGGCCTAGATACAGAAATGAAATGTTTATAGAATAGTAAAATAAAATGACAAAGCACAGAAATGCAGTCACAAACTGTTAAGGACAAATACAACAGCCTGAGCAGTTTTCTTCCTATTTCCTCCTTTTGATGCTCATGACTATTCTGATGTCTGAGAGTTTGCCTGGTTGTGACCCGGAGCTGAGTTTGACCCAGTCATTAAGAGCTTCTCAGGCAGTTTTTCTTATGTCAGTCTGAGATCTTCTGCAATTAAGGCAGAGTTCTGGATACCCTTAATTTGCTGAATTAAAATCTTGTTGCAGGATTTGCCTAGATCTGCTGTTCAGCACAACACCTTAGTGACTTTGCTGTGATTCCAGTTGCGTATGAGGAGGCGACTGAGTGAATTTCTATGGAATCGTTAAGAGTCGTAACTGGCAGCTTGGAATAAAAGATGTGAAAAACAATGGAGAGGAAACATGTAGGCAGAGGCACATCTCATCTCAGCATTACGCATGTAATGTAATGCCTGGAGTTTTAGTCCAGAGGATGAGGATGGCAGGAGACAGAGTGATCAAGTCTCCTTGACATTGCCTGCAAGAAGCTTAATCTGCCAGAAGGGGACCAAGCCAGAGCTAGAAATGAGAAAAAAAAAAACCCCACCAAACTATATCCTGCACGTTTTGGTTAGCTCACTGGAATATGAACACTATAATAGTAATTGAAAAATGCTCGAAAGAAATATTAAAGGTCTGAAGCCTGCTCCTACCTAGACACTCAACCTCAAGGCTGCATATTATTGCTCTTATTGTTATTTCTAATAATATTACTAGAAAAGCAAGTAATGTAAGATGATATTAATAAGAAAACATAGTGGATATTGTGGATCCAGAATATACTGCTGTCTTTTAGATCTATGCTGCACATTTAAAAAGCATCAGAACTTTTTTCCCATGAGCACTGATTTGATTATTGTTTAGTTTTGCTCAAAATTCCATACTTTTTTTTTCCAATACTTGATTTCCTCCTGTTAATTCTCCTCCTTTTCCTGTCCTCAGGTCTTGCTTATTGACGGTCTTTACAGTAATCCAATTTGAGTCCAAGCTGCTCTGTGTCCACTTGCGCCCCCGACGTCCCCACGCGACCTGCCCTTCCAAGGAAGGTGTCCCTGCTCCCTCCGTCTCGGGACACGTCTCTCCGCGGGTTCCTGCCCGGTTCGGAGGGCTGGGCTCCTCCTGGCGAGGGCTGCTCCTCACCAGGGGCCCGAGAACTTGGGATCCGTAGCCTGAGAGCATTTCAGCGCTCCTTCCCACCGGGGCTGAGCCAACCGAGAGCACAGAGATGGAGGATGATGTATTTCCTCAAAAAATATTTTTGAATAAAGTAAAAAAAAAAAAGGAAAATCTTCCATTTTCAGCCTTTAGTGGTGTGTTGATACCAGAGTGACTGCCTTCAGCTCTTATGAATTAGTATCTCTGCGGCGATGTCAATGATTTGAAAAGGACTTGGATCTACTGCAAATCTAGCTCAGTAGCAACATCACTTCAAAAACACAAGCTCAAATTGCACTATAGTTTTATATTTAAAACTTTTTTTTAAAAAAAAAGTTGCATCTCGTCCCACAACGCAATGCAGCAGGGATTGAAAAGGAAATGACATAGTTTGTAGAGAAAGGAAAAAGGTTTCAGAACTGCCGCTCCTCAGGAAAACTGTGGCTCGGCGGCGCCGGGCCCTGCTCCCTTGCGCAGGAGGGCTCTGAGCTGACCCGCACCACGGCCACGGCGCTGCTCCCTGCCCCTCCGGGATCCCACAGCATCTGAAACACCGTGACATACGTTGGACTAAACGGCTGTTGCTATGGCGACATCATATATTTAACTGCAAAACCAAGAGCTGAATGAGCCTTCATCTAGCAGCCTGCAAGGTGCTCCGCGGGCCTCGGCTCAAGGACGGAGCTTCACGTTTGCCCTCCTCGCATTCTGTGGTTTAGTTTTGCTATGTGCTCACACACGCACAAAACTCTCCCACTTCTCCAAAAACACCCGCGCTCCTCCGGGGTGAGCGGTGCTGCCCCACGCAATGCCACGACTCTTCGCACGAGTCTGCTTCTCTTACACGCATGGCCAGGAGAGAGCAGCAGGACTGGCATTAAGTGGGGCGCTCTCAACCCTCAGCTTCCAGTTGCCCTTTCCGGTGAAGAAAGCCCTGGCAAGGTTAACTTTTACCAGAACTGCCTGACGAGTCTGCCAGAGGCACCAGCTATGCTGCACTTTCATGACCTTCATGTCCTTCCAAACACTGAGATGGTTCACTTCCCTCCTACCCTTCGCATTTCTTTCTTCCAGGAAAAAAAAATCCCCAAGTGATCCCAGGAACAAAAGAACGTTTCTACCAACAGCTTCACAAGAAATCCTCAGGTGCTGAGGACCCGCACGCTCCGGGCCGAGGAGATTCCTGTTTCTTTCCTAAGCAGCAGTTGCCCCACCAGGGCCAGCCGCTAGTTCAGCCGCGGCTGCAGGAGGGGGTAAAGCTGCGCTCACCGCCTGCCCACGGCCTAACGCGACCTGCTCCGCACCGCGACCCCCCGGCGCACGTCACCAAGCCCTGATTTATTCCCCGAGCAGACAGGGTAAAGCCAGGGCTCAGCCCCATGGTGAGGCTTGGTGGCCATGAGCCCCAACCCGTGCTTAGATAGAGCTTATGAATTTCCTTGAATCAAATGGATATCTTGTTGGCATCCAAACAGAATTATTCAGTGGCCCAGCCAGTGGGCCTCCCTGCTATTTCCATTTGCTAATATTTCAGTTATACAGAATAAAATGCAGGATTTAGATAAAACATACAGCGACAGAGAGTTCCAAAGCTCAGCACACTTACACATAGGCAAAAATACCTGAGAGCAGTTCCCAAACTCACTGGTGCAGAATACTCAGATGGCTACTCCTGAATGCCTGGGACATTTTTCATGTTTCCTACTTCCTCTGCGATCTTTTTACTTGAACTACCTATTTATTTGCTTCATGCTTAATATAGAAAAAAGGTATTTCTCTGAAACCTAACAAATATTTATAACATGTTCTGTAGCGTATCAGATGGATCACAGCTTTTAGATGTGACTTTATGGTCTGGCAAAAACCAACTGCCTGTGAATCAAGGCTCAGCAAGTACTGAAATAGACAGACAGCCTTAGAAGTAACTGCAAGGGTGAAGTGGAGATGCTGAAAGCCCTTACATGGCTTTACTGGCAAAGGACTTCTTGCAGCTTGTCTTGAGGATCGGTTTAGGCTTCATGGTAAGTCGCATGAATTTGGGGGTTGCTCTGGTACTGCATCGATGACATGAAAAACTGAAATCCTCAGAAAATGAGCATCAGTGGAGCTGTAGCTCCACAGAGAGCCTCTATAAGTGATAAAAAAAATCACTGCCACGTCCACTGACCTCTCGGCTTCTCGCAGGAGCCACAGGGGTCCAGACTCCTTTGGGAAAGGCTGCAGCAAGGGAACTGTTCCAAGCAAATCCTGCCCGAGGGACCTACGGTGTGGCAGGAATTCCCAGCCCAGGGAAGGACTATCCGCAAGGGAATGCACGGAAAAGTGACCACATTTAGTGTGGCTACAAGGGCTCTGCTGGGGCAGCACTGTGCTACAAGTTACCAAACTCTTCCTGATGTGCTGGACGAGTAATTTGTTTTTTAAAGAAATCAACAATTCAAACAAGTGGGAGTTATGCTTCCGGCTTGGCTCTCAGGGGAACTGCTGATGTGCGCAAGCAAGCACTGGAATACGGGGTAATTACTGCAAATAAACTATGACTTGAATAAAAAGTACATCATCAGCTACTCTGTTCTGATTTCATGAGTGGTTTCATTTATTTTTCATGGAAGGTCCCTCGTGTCCAATTGGGTTAGTCCGTATCTAACAAGGCTTAAACTGTACTGGAAATTCATACCTTAGTGCTGCACTGATTTCCCTACGCAGGCTAGATTCAAAAAAAGGCTATAGAAAATGGACAAAAAAAATCTAACTTTTCAGCATTGATTTAGGAAGATTTACAGACAAAAAAAGCCCTTTGTTTATATTTTTTTAAATGGAAGCCATCAAAAATAAAAGCTCTAAATCTCATCTACTATTACGGTGCATCTGATTCTGCAAATACACCATTTGTTGGCATGAGTTATCCTTTTGGATGTGGTAACTTGTCCATTCTAGCTGCTCTGACAGAAAAAAAGTCTGAATTCAGAGTTGCCCTCTGAATACAATGAGAAGGGAGAAAAAAACCCCCGAAGACCGTTCGCTCTCTGGCTGTGGCTGCCCTCCGCGGCCAGCGGCTCTTGGCGCAGCCCTTTCCCCGGACTCTGCGCCACTGGCGCTGCCACGCAGGGGCTTAGCTGACACGTCCTAGCTGTCCCCTCCACTTCACGTGTGATTCGCTTTTTAAGGGGTGCACAGCAAAAATTCCCAAAAAAACAACTAGAAATTCTCAGCTTCAAGTAACAATGTTGATTCTTAATTAGAGGAAATTTTAATGATACAGCAGACAGTTTTGCAGGGCTGCAGTTAAAGCTGTATTTACAGAACCCTATTTTAGTCTCCAATTTCAGATATTAAGTAGTTTGTCTTCTTTTAACAATTCAAACAGTCCTGCTGGCTTCAAATGAGATGACTCTTTCATTTAAAAACTCTGGATGAATTAGGATCTTAATCTCTGTATATTAAACAAATTTCATTACATATTAAGGAACTTGGGAGGAATTGTACTGGTATATCTTGTGGCGTCATCTTAATTTGAATTAAGTCAATGTCAATGAGAACCGTAGCTTAATACATGTGTGAAACAGAGCTTTATGATTCACACAGCACAGCACAAAAATGTGTTTCTGTAGCAACAGAAATTAAGCTGCAGATGTGATAATATCCTGAAATAAGTGTTTCCCAAAGATTATTTATTAGTATAAGTGTGATGTATATTTTATCTGATTTTCCTGCAAATTTGTCATTGATACTCGTGTTAATGGTTTCAGTGTCTTGCGTCACTGGACAAAATTACTTTTAATCAACTGTCACTAGAAATATTTTAATTATATATGATTGGTTACTAAAAGTGTTTTCAAAAGGCCTCATGCAATGTGTGGATATACAAGGTGCAATTATTTTCTCTACTTCTGTTTCTATTAGGATAGATTTTCAGACTTACCTTGTCTTCAGTGATGAATCGTGAGGTTTGGTTTTATTGTTAATCTGAAACGCTGTTAATTATTGTTATTATTGTTAATCTGAAACTCACCTCTTTTTCTCAGAATGTTTTCTTGCAAGTCCTAGAATACTTTGCATCTGATCTTAGTGAGGAAAGAACAATTGTTCTCCTTTGCATCAAAGCTTTAACCTAAAAAGCAGGAGAACATGATCCATATCTTAGCTTTACATAGTCCCACTTGCTTCAGTCCTTTATTATGAAATTAAAAATCTGAGTAATATGGATGGATGATAACTGAAGATACTAAACTCTTTAAATCTTCAGAAGTTAAGAAAAATACTTTTCTAAATTAAAGGAATTCCTTCCTGGACTTTTAAAAACTCTCCCAACTGAGAACAGCATTGGCACACATAGTTCACTGAGGTCCTACCCAACTCACGAATAGCACCAAAGAAAAGCGAGATATTAAAAGCAAGGGAAAAAAAGATCATATCTAAACACTTTTCACTATTTCCTCACTTCTGCAAGAAAAAAAGAAAAGAAAAGAAAAGAAAAGAAAAGAAAAGAAAAGAAAAGAAAAGAAAAGAAAAGAAAAGAAAAGA
>JAUBNY010001025.1:14544-25256 GCA_032275445.1 Crypturellus soui
AAAAGAAAATCACTCTTGCCTCCTTGACCTTAAACAAGATATAAACTCATTTAATGTTTTGGAATAGGACTATTTCATACCAGGAAGCCCTCGGGAAGTTGAGTAAGCAGGGCTAATAGTTGTGTAAATCTGTACCCCGGCCTGTTCACTGTTCTGCTCCTCTCTACATGTGAACTTTCATGTATTTGCATTACATAAAATTACACTGAAATTATTTGAGGAAATATGCTTCAAAGCATGTTTCTACCATGTTGTAAATCCAGAAAAATTTTGAAAAGATGCTTCGAGGCAAATGACTCAAATAAGTAATATTTCTGTAAAATGTCTCCTACTCTGTTGCTTTATGGGAATGGTAGAAGGGGAACTGTAGGAGCCAGAGGACGATTAAAGGTATTCAAGTCAGAGTCTGTCTTTGAATAGCCTTGGAAATAGCTGTCAGTTGATGCTTATCCAAGATCCAAGCCTTCGTTGTAGCAGCCACTTCAAATGAAAGATTACCACTGCACTCAAGGTTAATAGTTTTTGAGTGTAGAAAGGGCTCAAGTTAGGAGACTCTGAAAGTTCACTCAAGTTAACTTAGCAGCAAAGGAAAATCCACAGTAAACAAAACGTCAGATATATTCTCTGCAGCTACCTCCAGGACCTGCTCTACTCTTTTAATTTGTCTTGTTCTTGATGCATCTGCTGCATGGATTTTTTGATCTCACACAGAAAATACTCTAGCCAAGTCTCAAAACTGAGGGACAATGAACCTACAGCAGCGCTCAATCTTGATCTGCTCAAAATGGTGGAAAACAACAAACCGACAAAAATAAGTCCCATCCATCTCCATTCCCTCCACTTCTGCAAGCCAGGGAATGTAAGCAGATATTGACTTTTGCTAAGGTCAATATTGTATCTTAATGAGTAAAGTCTGAATGAGATAAAATGGAGTTCAATATTTACCTTTGGGGGAATAAATTCCACCCACACTTTGTCAACCATGTCTGTAATGAAGAATATTATTGAAATAAAAATAAATAAATAAATATCACAGCATTTTTTTTCTCTAGATGCAATAAGGTTATGATTGGAGCTACAACAGCTCCAGGGAAGGAGGGAACTTTTATGTTCAAAGAACTTATAAATCTGTAAGGATAGACTGTGAAGCCAACCTAGTTCAAAGAGCCAGTCAGCCTGGTGAGAGGTTTCTGTCCAGCCTCTCTGCTGCCATATGCCAAGCCAGGATATATCAAAGAGAAAACTGGTGATGCCAGCAGGTCCTTTCCTCCCTTCACTGGTTTCCTACTCCAGCGAGCAGACATCGTAATGAGCTGCTCATTCTTGACCAGAGCTCGCCACCTCCGAGACTGGCTCCTGCACAATAATTATGACAATAATCAGCACAGCCTCTCGCTGTAAGTTAACAGTGGCATTATTTGAAAAGTTGAAATCTCTCCTCAAATTCATATCTAAAACATAACCATTTTTCACTTTGGCCTCATGCTCCTCACTACTCAAGCCTCTTGAATACAGTTAAGTAAAAGCTGCCACAGAAAGGAACTTTTTGATATATATATATATATACATATATATATATATATATAAAGAAATTTCCTTCCAGAAGGTCAAGGTATATGATTCAACTCTCTATTTACTTTTATATTTCAAAGTTCTCTGTTTCACACAATTTTGCCTTTCAGGAGTCTGGTTATTACTTCAAGGATTGACCCTGTCAACCCAGGTTAGCAATAACACCTATTGTGAGCGTGGCCTTTTCTTCTCTTTACAGATTGCTTGAAGCCCGCACCAATGTGTTTGCTGTCTGCTACTGTCACACAAAGATTTTCAAAGAGGTGGCAGTTCACTAATGGTCTTTATCTAGCTGCTCTTCAGCTTGATGCTTTTGGCCTGCAGAGCTACTCTTACGGGCTTGTAGGGGCTTATAGCTATTTTTGCCCTGGGATTCTGCCTGGGCAGCCGATGCGCTTAACTACCTTAAACTAGGTACATTTGTGCCCTTCCTGCCTCTTGAGGCTAAGCTAACAGCATTCAAAAATTCCTTGTGCACAGGATAAGGACTGCTTCTACTTGCAACCTAGCTTTTTTTTAAACACATTTTAAACACAGAAATACTGATCAAGTTTTGATGCCACATCCAAGACTGTTTTGAAATACGACTTAAATGTGCCATCGTTATCCTTCAGTTCCTCCTTACTATCCTCCCTTCCTTTCCTTCTCTTGCCTTTGCTTGAAGAATCACAGAATGCTTAAGGCTGGAAGGGACCTCTAGAGATCATCTGGTCCAACCCTCCCAGAGATCAGCCAGGCAGTGCTGGGGGGCTCCATGGACCTCCCCACGAGATGAGCAGAATAAGCAACACAGTAGTTCACAACACAAAAACAACTGTCGCCTCCTTCCATGAGCACCTTCTCCGTTATGTACAGGCATTTCAGTCATTTTGGATGGAGAACTCAGCTTAAAAATGTCAAAAATATCAGATTCTTTTTGTCCTCTTCATAATAGAAAATATGAGATTAAAAATAAAAACACTGTAACTAAAAGAGGAGCCACTTAGTTGTTAAATTCTCTAAAATAAAACCATTTTTTTCACCTTTCTATATAGCATCAAAGGCTCTGAATATTTTTCACATTACATTATTTCTTATAAACATTATAAATTTTAGTTTATTTTAAATTTGGCTTGGATTTTTTTGTTTTGTTTTGTTTCAGAAATGCAGGCATTGCAGAGAAACAGAAAACTTCCACATAATCAGGTTTATTCGACACACATCATTTCTCCCTGCTGTCAGCTGGAATTAAATTGACTGCCACAGGAAAGCATGAGGAGGCAGATGTGCTCCGTACAGACTTCTAAATGTGGAAGATCTGCAGCCTGCCTTCAGTTCAGATGCTCCAAGTCTTAAAACTCGTGCTACGATTACAGGCTCCACCTCAGCCAGGGAAGCACCGTGACAGCTCTGCACGCTCCCCTGAAACGTGCTCTTCTCACCCTTCTGCACACAAAGCGGAGGTGATGCTTACCCTGGCTGCCCTATTTTTCCCTTGCTCCATCTTCTCCGTGCCCTGAAGAACGCCCTTGCAGCTAATAATCGGTGATCCGTGGTGGGGAGTAGCTGAGCAGGGGCGCCGGGTGCCTCTGCAGCGGCAGTGCAGCGGCGCAGGCTCCGTCACAGCACTGCGTGGCAGGGGATGCCATTCTGCACAGCCGCTTCCACGCAGGTTTCTCCAGGCATCTCCAACCTGCCCCACGCCGCAGTCTCACCAGCTCTCCTCCCGCACGGCTGCAGAAGGGACCTGGCAGCTATCGCCATCCAGCGCTACGTGCAAACTCTGGAGCAGAGCACGGGGTACCGCGTGCGGCTGTGGGCTCTGTGCAGGGCACGGGACCATAGAAACACGAGCTGCACCAACACTCGCAGGCCCTCTCCGCGTGCCCGCGCCACTCTTGACACACACCACGCTGCTCACCATACACCCTTGCCATGAACCTACAGTTACGGCAAATTACTGCCTTCAAAAAAAGTTTTTTCTTTATTTGACCTAATCAGGGATTTGAAATATGTGTCTCCCACCTCATTCCCATTACCTGTACACTCTATGCATGAATTTTACAGGAAGTTTTGAAACAAGATTAGAGCTCTGAGAATGTATCACTAAGGTACTCAGTTTTCCCCAAATGCACCACTGAGCCATAACATCACACTTGGGAGATATATTTACAAATACAGATATATTAGATAAATCTAGTAATATATTTTGAAAATGTATCCATTTAATAGTAATTATTTAGTCTCAACTTTTAATTTTGATAAACCTCTTTGCTAATGGTTCACCATTTTCCCAACAAATGCCACTATCAGAGAACAACATATAATACTGTTAATACCAGTTAAGAGTAGTAATACATTTCTTGTGTCTAATTTGTCCAACTGACATCTAAAATATGGAAGAAAAAACACTGCACTTAATAAGCTTCTGTTTTGCAAAGAAAAAGCTCTTAGTGCTGTTACAAATGAACATGTGCAAAGTAGCTATGAGCAGCAGCAGCCAGGAACTGCCTCTTCCTTTTCACTGTATTTTAAATATAGTTTATAACTATCTCAATATCATTTCTCATGTTGGAAAACACTCATTGCTTTCAACATTAACATGGTGCTAAAAATGCTACTGTTTTGTCTGTTTTTAAGAAGTTCCAGTTAAAACATAACTAGCTCTTCCTTTTTTTTTTTTTTTAAATAGCACAAACCTACCCAAGCTGAAATCAGATTTATACAGCTAAGAGGCTGCAAGGATTGCTGCCATTTTCTTCCATGATGTTTTTCTTTGAAACTAAATGTGAAGGCATATTTCAATTTAAACAAGTTATAGTTAATAATCACGAGAGGTTCTTTCTTTCAGTCATTAACAGCATTTATTGGATGTTTTTATGAAGCTTTTTCTGCCAGTACAACATATTGACAGTTTAAAAGTGGGACACAGAGCTTTTTCCTTCTAAAGACTAATCTTCTATATAGCCAAGGGCAACTGCAGTCCACTTTTAAAAATGTTTTGTACTCCTAACATTGATGAGAAAGCCACAAAACCGATATAAATCTGATTTCTCATTTCATTGCTCCCTCAGAAGCATCAGAAATCAATTCGTCTCAGTGGGACAAATTTGTCTGTTTTGAATTACGAATTTCTGTTTATCTCCATAGGAATGTTATGTGGCAAAGATAATAATTTATCCTTATTTATAATTTATTTCTCTCTCCTGTCCCCAGTAATGCAAGCCCTAAACTTCTTGGTGCTGACCTGCTGCAGGACGGCTGTATCAGCAGGGACCGTGGTCTTTAGAGCTCTTTAGGGCTCAGTACAACTGTACTGTGACTTTACTGCCTCTCGATCTTGATGAAGATGAAAAAATAGTAATGATCAATAGCAATTTTCATACGAATATCAAACAATATCAGGCTTAAGCCAATCTCTAATGATTAAAGACAAAAATACACATAACATTGCGAGGGTGAGGGGGATCATACCTCTCAGCTGCAGAGAACCTGCGTTTTCTAGCAGACCCAGCATGAGCTGCATTTTTTCCTGGGGGACAACTGTGCAAGAGCCAAGGGTACCTGTTGCTTCCAGCCTGTGAGGTTCCCCATGATGGACACCGGGAATGCCGTGGGAAGAGCAGCAGCACATAGAGTCAGCCGGGACTCTGAACTTCTCCTCTAACTTGGTCTTCATTAAACAAGGTTTTAATGAAGCAGAAGCTATGTATTGTGGGAGTCAATTAATCATACCAAGTCCAGGTTAGAATAATGTCTGATTACCGTTTTTGATCAGGCCAGGAACAAGCGTTATTCCAGCACTGACAACTCCTCTCTGCTCTCCCATTCTGCAGCTCAGTGCAGCTGGGAAAGAAACATTTGAAAGTAATTTAACAAAGGCAACCAGGGCAGGTAACAGATTTAAACAGCCCCATGAGAACAAATGGAGAGCACCTTCTGGCCATCCTTTTCTCAGCAATATCTTATTCCATGTGTGGTCCCACTAAAATCCATTAAAATTGCCAATAACTTCCATGTACCTGAAATCTATTACAAATTAAAAATCCTTTTTTGCTTATGGCGTAGCTATTACGTGTTTTGCCTGCACCATAAAAAAAGAGCTGATAATAACTCAGCAGTTTAAAAACATCTTATTAAAACTAAATTAATCCAATATTCAAAAAAGCAAAACCCCATTTTTCTAAATTCTCTTCATTTTCCTCCATTTTGTATTAAAATCAAGAAAAAGGATTCCTAGAAGTGAAAGGATGGCTTAGGAAGATTCAAATGTTCTTAGCAGACAAGTAAAATTGCAAAGAGTAATCACCCAGTATGGTAATTATTCCAAAAACTCTTTTAAAAGACAGCGCTGAACACTTCTGCTATGCCCAAGGAGATTTCAATTACGCTCTTCTGCAACTGCTGGGTCAAAAGAGTATTGTTATCCTCAGCAATTACTAGAGGCAATAATTTAATCTCCTTAACGCATTTTTTAATGTCCTAAAATACCTTTTCAATGGAGTTATCTTGTGTCAAAGGAGATTAAAACCAGATTTTTTACTGTTATTTACTACAATAAACCAAAAGTTAAGAAATAGGAAAAAAAAAGAATACCTTATATAAAAAGCTCATTTCAAAGAAATTAAAGAATTAACCAAAGTTATTAAGGATATTGAGATACAAAGGAAGCTTGGAAAATCAGAAAATTACTTATTCAAAAGATTACTTTAAAATAAGGAGAATTCACAATGAATTTAGGCATTTTGGAGACCACTATAATTTCCTGGCCTACATACATTCCCTTTAAGCTCCTTGAAGGAGACTATCTTTCTTTTTAATGTTGACAGGAGTAAAGACTTAAGGTCTTTACTCCTGTCAAGAACTTAATGCCTTGTCAAATAACAAGATTTAAATTAAATAATACATCATTTGCTGTACCTGCACAGGCTATACTTTTTCCTTTATTTTCTTAAATATGACTCTTACTCATTTCAGCATCTCCAGTGAAGCAGTGAGGAAGGATTCTGACCTTTCCTGCAAACGGGGTTGCTAATTGCCGTGATAGCCTATTCTCCGGTGCCATGCACAGATTTCACAGTTCACGTTACTAACATTTCAGAAGAACCTATAAGATCTCAGTCAAGATCAGCTTCCCCATTTTGCTGGGTAATTCAGATGAATAAGTAACACCTAAATATTCACCAGACCATCTGAGTGAATGAGCTTCAAACAAGGAGCTCTCACTGAAACGCTCCCTTCCACGACTTGCTGCTCCCTGAGCACAACAGCAGGCACGAACAGGTCAGACATAGGGGTAGCTGGAACTAATCAAACAAACAAAAAATTCACAAAAATAAAACACAGTCCCATGATGGGACATCATGCCAGGCGAGGGCTGCCCAGTGACCACTGCAAAGGTAGAGGTTGTACCTCCAGGGCTAACTGGGGCAATAGTAAGAGAAAACCCACGTTTCCAAATGAATCATTGAACTCCTAAAGTCACTCCTCTAGGA
The DNA here is from genome assembly GCA_032275445.1 of Crypturellus soui. Classification (NCBI taxonomy): domain Eukaryota; kingdom Metazoa; phylum Chordata; class Aves; order Tinamiformes; family Tinamidae; genus Crypturellus; species Crypturellus soui. Next base: position 21,591 of record JAUBNY010001025.1, read on the forward strand.
TTTCCCTCTTCGGCTGTGCCAGTGTTGCCAGAGGATCAGCTTCCCAGAGGGCAACCCACAGGCTCCACTTCATCTTTACCTTTGCAACAGCAATGATGCACCAAGACAACAAGCGCATCCTCACTGACCTCGCAGCTCAAGCCGGTGGGACAAGCCCAAAGGCACCGAGCGGGCTCCCCTTCTCCACTGTAAAACGTAGAGAAGTTTTATCGGACATGTCTGACATGTTATCCAGCCGTCTCCCACATGCATTTTAGGGAGCATTGCCTGAGTATGTCGTGCAACCACAAAGCACATTAAACAGATCTGTCAACATCAGCTCCCTTCCATGAAGGGCAAGGCCAAGGGGGTCTCCCTGCTACACCCCGAGTGGGGCTTGTGCAAAATCTCATGAACAGCCCACTTCAAATCTGCACTAAAAGCAGCTGCTGATCACTCAGTTGGGTTTTTCAAGCCCAGGTATTTTTCTGCTGGAGAACTTGACATCAGAAGGAACTTGAGCAAGGCTGCACAGCTCTTACACCTGAGGAGAAGCCTCGTTATACTCTACGCATCCCCTACACCAACTGAAGTCAACACAGAGAAAATATTCTCAGATATTTGCTGAAATCACACCAAACATTATAAGATGAATGGAAATGACCTGCAGTCACTAAAACAAGAGGAATGGGATTGTGCTGTGGCCTCACTTTGTGGAGCTGATGTAGAATTTACAGCTGTTAAACACTACTTACAAATGCTCATAAATATTCAGATAGATAGACAGCTCTAGACATGTACTCAAAAATATTTACAAATTTTCTTATGCACAAGAAGGGTTGCTAACAGAAGAGTTCCTTATAAGAAGAGGAGCAGAAACAGAAGCTATGAGGATTTTCCTTCCTTTCTGCTGGTGACACCTCTCTCCTAACCTTATCAATCTACCTTCAGAGAGAGCTGTCACCCACGTCCTGGAGCACTAACTGCGTTACTCCAATTCATTTGGCTTGCCACTCATGCCGATCAGCATCTCCCTGCTTTTATCTGCTTATCTACTATAAACGTCTTTTACTGTCATTCCAAATAATAGACTTCTCAATTGAACAAATTCTCAAACCTTGCTGCTCAAGATGAAATGAGAAAAAAAAAAAGTCTACCTAAAATAAGCCACTTGGAATTAAGTAGGAGGCTGTTGCTGATTACTAACAGAAGTTTTGTTGCTGATTTAGTTTTTCCTTTCCTTGAACAACATAGAAAGAAATAACAGCTCTCACATTTAATGTCAAGTCAAACTTCCCCGTGCTGACGTCCTATTGTCTCAGTGCGTAAGATCAGGCTGAGATAATTAAATGTGCAATTTGCCACAGCTGCTGGAGGACTGACAGCTTTTGAAATTACCATTTGCAGTGGCTATGACATTATTTCTCAGTAGGTATAAAATTAAAGATTTATCTTCCTTTCTACTTCCCTATTTATGTTTGCCTGATCTAAAAAGAAACAAAAAAAAATCCTAAAAACAAGTGACAGGGTACTTACTCTTTAGCTTTTCTGTTGAAAACTTTTTTAAATTTCAACACAGATTGATTAAAAACTGCACAAAGTGGGAGACATTTTACAAACTTTTGTCACGGCTTGAAAATTAAAATAAAGGAAAAAGACTTATTTTCTGTGAAAACAGCAACGGTTTCAAATGATTTAGAATTTAAAGTATCTCAAAATAAAATTTTAGCTGTTCTTAGAATCAGAAGAAAAATACAATACTCCGCAAAAAATGTAGATTATTCCCTTTGACACCATCAAAATATAGTACCTCCTCCTTTCCTCGCATTTTCTACCCCACAAAGGCCACAAGCGAGACCTCTGCCAAACTTCTGCCAATGAAGTTATGAGGTCCAGCATCTTTTATTATGTCTCTTGCCAATGAGACTACTGAAGCGATTCATCAGCACATCTTAACTAAAACGCTTACATCTTAAAGACCATAATCACACAGGCTTACAGCCATTCACCTGGTGATATTGCTGAGGGTAACAAGACCCATTACTGGAGACTCCGGCCCTTGTGCTGGTGGCTGAGCAGGCCGAGGGATGGAGACTTCTGCCCCGAGCTGCAAACAACTGCTGGCCGCCCACTCCTAGTAGAAACTCCCGTCAACACCTAGTAGAAACCATTAAACTACACACACCCGAGTCTTTTTTTTGTTATTCTTTTAAATCTTAGAAAATAAAATAGAGAAACCTTCATTTTTAATGCAAGGGTTGGAGCAATGGGATTGCCATCCACTGTCAACATGATGGCTTCCCACCTGGGAAAAGCAGCCTCTACCCCCACATCTAGTGGAATGTAGGTCACTCATTCCAAAGAGCTTCAAACCTACAGAGACCTTTTGGGTCCAGGAGCAAGAGAGGGGGAATAACGAGCTTGGGAAGTGGGTAGTCTTGCCCCAAATGGCTCAGTGATTATGCAGAGCTGCTGCATTTATTTTCCCTTTGTATTTTACAATTCAGATATAAACCAGAGCTATTCCTGAACACAGCACTTGTCAAAGCATCCTCCCTAGCTCTTTATTCCCATCTTCTATATCTATTTCCAGTGTGCATTAAAATAACTTGGGTTCATTTGCAGCAACTGCTCTGATCTCTAACTAGTGTTATTTCCACATCTGAAAATAACTCACGGTTATTTATGGCATTGTTTTGACTACAAAACTGCTGATGTCAACCAGCATCACGGAAAGAGAATCATTGACCAGGCTGGGCTTATTTTCAGCCACAGCCAAGGAAGCTTGACAGGACTAATTGGGGTGACTGTGCAAGAAAGCCTCTGAAATGTACTGACATTTCAGTTTTATTAAGAAATAATAAACAGCATCTAGCAATAATGCAATTCCATATGACAGCTGTGCTTATGTGTATGCCAGTGATAAGATGTATTTTCACACTGATTTTCATTGGACATAAACCAGTGATTCAGACCTTGCACTTAAATAGCTGAATGGCATTGACAGGAAAGGCTTTGTTGCCACCAGAGCCTGGTAGCAAATATTTGGGTTGTCCTGTATCTTTAGTTTTTGTGTTGCCATTATAGACTGAAGCAACTTATTTGTTAAGATATTTGCTGCATTTTCCAACTGAAAATATATGATATATGGATGTATCATGTTCTGTGGAAAATACTTTCCATTCTTCTTTTAAAATCTTTTTATTCACATTTTTAATAACTTAGTGTAGTACTTAAGTCCTTCTGGGAGCATTTTTTCCCAACTGCTAGTCATGGATGCTAAAGTTCTTAAATATGCCCAGGCCTCATTTCAAGCAAATCGAGATCCCTTTATTACCAGCACTGCACAATTTGGTCTGAAAACAAAGCAAAAGAAAGCAAAAACAATTGGGCTCACACCGAGAGCCTGTGTGAAGCCAAACGCCAGAATTCTCCCGGGTTTAAGATCGCAGTCAAGGCATTTGCCTCAGAGGCCCCACAAGAGCAGATTCTGTTGGTTCAAAACCAACCTGATTCATACCAAATTTCAAAGCCTCTTGGCTGTCTCTCACAGGGGAGAAAAATAAATAAATAAATAGATAGATAAAAGAAACACGAAAGCCTCAGCAGCTACCTTTGAAATAAGTTTTTCGAGCCAGCTCATTTTTGAGCTAGTTTGAAAGCATTTCCATTTTCTTTCTTTTTTTT
>JAUBNY010001025.1:54512-71895 GCA_032275445.1 Crypturellus soui
ATCCCGACAGGTTGAGAGCCAACCCAGGACATGTGGCCATCTGGCCACAGGAGGAAACAAATGGGGCTTCTGTTACTGCTTGAAGAAGGAGCCACCTTCAAGCTGGGAGTAATGGATGAAAGCCAGGCCTCACCAGGGGCACACAGATACTTCCAAACCACCCTAATTCTTTAGGCATCTCTGGTTTTAGTTGATAGCCTTGGAGTCTACCTTGCTCATCCAAGCGACTTTCTTTGCCCTGTCATCTTTGCACTGTCTTTATTTTCTACCAAACTGCTTAATTCCCTTCTTGGTGGCATTATACCAACTAGAAAGGAAACAAGCCCACACGTTCCACAAGTGACTAATGTCATATCTCCCCCTGAAGGGTGATTTGCACAAAGGCTGTGGCAGTGCTCTTATTTCTGCCTGCAGGTATCTGTAATTCTGTTTGTGCCCACTGCTAATATTAGGCAGTTGCCACAACACGGCCCAAAGGAATATAAATTAAAACTATTATCACTATGTGCATTCAGCCAGTTGGGACCAATTTGCAGCAAGTTAAAGCTTTCCTAGATCGTGACTGCATACAAGTAGTATTGCCAACATTCAGGTTTACTTAGTAACTGATGGGGCACATCAGTCTGGTGAATTACAACAGAAAGTTATTAAGTATCAGGAACCTGTAATCTCATTTTCCATTTAAAATCAAGGGTGTTTAGAATAACAATAAATGCCCTGTCAGAGAAGTAGAAAGATTACTATTAGGATAGCTCCAAACCAGAGAGCATACACAGCAAGATCAAGTTGCTACCTTGGAAGGGCAGAACGAGCACACACACAAAAAAAAGGAAAAAAAAAAAAAAAGAGAGAGAAAGAGAAAGAAAAAGAGAAGGAAACAAATTCCCCATGGCAGGGAACAGCATTTAAGCTTCTGCAACAGCAAGCAGTTACTCTTAGAAAAAAGCGTCTGTTTATCCCTGCTAACAAGAAGCATAATTGGAAATATTAATCTGCTTGGCAGAAAAAGAATGTGAAAATGAAGCTAACGACATATTTTCAAAAAGGTTCAGCTGATGCATTGACTTTTTTTTCCCCTGACATTAAGATAAGCAGAAGGAATCCTAGTGTAGTTCATGTACAAAAATACTTTGTGATGCTAAAACTAAAATGGAGCATAAAGGAGCTAGATCACCAGGGAAGCCTGCAGTCCACTACCTGAAAATGAGATTATTTCAGAGAAATAGCATCATCATAAAACTTCTTTTTAAAAATTAGTCTGGAAATGGTGCTCTTTAATTCCAGACTCTGATGTAGCAAAGGACACAGAATAATTCCATCTACTCAATAAGCAAAGCTCTGAGAACCAATGGTGAATTTAGGTGTTTCTGTTGGTTACAATATTTAGACTTAAAGATATCAGCGTAGTACGAGTATATTAGACAAAACATTTGTGTTTTGATGTTCTGTGCACTGATTTTCTCTCTTTATGTTTGAAATTTTCAAGTGCCCCTTAATCTTTGCTGAATTATGACAAAATTTTACAATTAGTTTCATCCATGTCAAAATTGTTACTGCATGCTAATACATGAAAAAATAAATGATATTGCTATATTCCACAGACACTTTTAGAAAATGAGCAAAATACAAAATGTACAAGTATCTTAAAATAGGATACTTGAGTTTTTGCCACTGCTTCAAATAAAATTCAAGAATTCTCAAAGAGAGATACTGTGGTCACTATCATGTCCACAAAGATTTTCTATCCAGCTCCGCTCTATTTTAGCAGAGTGTTACAGCAGTTTCTGGGTGACCTGGAGCTCACCCATAAGGTAATTTATAATTATAATGTAATGTTGTAATTTTTAAAAAAAAAAAACAAAAAAAACAACAACAATTCTCTAATTTCTCATCAGTTCTGTTCCATCCTACGTAAAGCTAAGATATAGTCATGTGGATTTGTCTTGCAATCAATTTTCCCTCTGCCTTTGCTCATGTACCATGTCTGTTGGAACCAAACTGTAAGATTCCCACATGAACCAATTAGCCAGCATCACTGTTGCTCTAACAGAGCACGTCTGCAAATCCTTTCATGAGTTCTCACCTTTACTTCAGAACTAATGATACATAAGGATTGTCGCTGCAGCCTTCATAGCTCAAGAAAGCCAAATCAGTCCGAGGGCAGATGTAGGCATAAAGGAAGGCCATTTACATCCACAGTCTGTTGAACTCACATAAGATGACTGTGCCTTGGGAATCTTATCTGTCATTTTAATCTGTCAAGAAAATGCATTATTGGTTTATTCCAAAGAAAGAACTGTCTCATTGAGGGAATGTCTTGACTTTTATATGACCTGGCCTTCCCCCTGAATAGCCATATTTTGATTGATTCAAATGCAAATATCTTCAAGGCGCCTTTCAACACTGTCAGTGTGTAAAAGCCATCAGTAAAAGGAACAAAAAGTGACTAAAAGTAATAAATGCCAAGCATGAAAGACAGCCTTCAGCTGCTTTCTGACCCACTTCCATAAAATAGAAAGCAAACAGCAGGTGTCTGGCAAATTGATCTTCAGGAGTGCTTAGAAAGCTTAACCTTCTTGCCCTTAGCCATCTACATCACTACACCGCATGTTTAGCCCATCGAATAATTCCAGCCTTCTGTGCATCTTCTTACCTTTCAGTGGTGAAGAAGAGCACATCAGTGACCCAGCGTCGCTGTACACTTCTCCTTACTCCAGTCCTGCATGTCAGGAGAGGGATGCAGGAAAATAAAGGTCTGGCCAGGTTGCCTGCTATCTTCTGCAACTCTTATGGAAACTTGTGTGAAAGTTAAAGACAGCTGCAAATTTTCAGGCCAAATTCCTACTACTAAATCTTTAAAAAGTATTTGTGGTGTGAGGAGAGGTCTAGGTGGGAGCTGAAATTCTTGGCCTGTTTGTTGCACAGAGCATCCCAGAGTTCCAAAACTACTTACGGATAGTCAATTTGCTCTGATACTAGGAAACCCTCCTGCAGCTGAGCACAGAGACAAACATTTTCTGCAGTACTTGTTAATCAGCCTGGGGCTTTCAGGGGGCTTCTTTCACGCTTAGGAATCCAGGTCAATGTCAGGTTCTAGCTCTGCACTTTACTGCATGAGCCACGAGGGATGTATGAGCAGGCTGGGGAGCTGCTTCTCCGGCGCGACCAGCACTCCAGGCTGGACGGGCACCATTCCCCCGACACGGACTCCAAGGGGTCTCAAGCAACTGCAGCATTAAACAGATCAACTGATGCAGTTGCACTCTTCCTCATCACCAGATTTGCTCAACAACTGCTACAATTTTTTTTTTCAAAACACTTGAAATAAAGAACACTTCACCAGGTAATAACTCAAAAAAAATGTGTAAATTCCTTTCAAACACTGCTGTTTTTAAAGGAAAAAGTAAAAGATCAGATCCCAGCTTACTTTTCCAAAGCAGAATCAAAGAAAAAAAAAGAGGATATAGAAAAGAGGGCCATTTTCTTACCTTTTTCCATATTTATTCTGTTTTCATCCAAACTCATAAATCCAAGGAACAAACTTATGCCAGTAGGAAATTAACAGTGACTTGGGACTTGATTCTGTGCAAGAATTAATTTGTATAATGATCTTCTATTTATACATTGATGGCTCTAGTATAAAAAAAAAAAACACAACCCATCCTGGAGAAAAGCTAAATGAGAGAGAAGGATGCAGACACACTGTTCAGACAGTATTTCTGTAATGAACCAGGCTATTAACTGTTCCTTGTCCCCTACAGCATCCTCTGCAGGAATTTCAAACATTATTTGCATTCAGCTTGCTCTGACACCACCGAAGTTGAAGAGGTCATATGCATCTGAGAACCTGCAGCACTTCTTAATATTTTATGTACTCCCTTCTGGATCTGAAGTAGACCTGCTAGATATGCTTGAGCAAGGCCATGCAATTAGCAGCCTGTAACTAAGTAGTTCCTATTGACAGTTTATTCTGAAAAATAAAGTATAAGGTATTCTCAGCATTTCATTTTTGCTTTGCCACAGATAGGACTAACTAACCTTTGAGTAATTATGAAATAGAGAAAATAAGTGTTACAGTGTATGCCTATAAGGAATGCCTTGTAAGAAGAATTCTCAATGAAACTTCCAATTATAAAGCAATGAATGAAAAGCGCATGCAGATGTATATTTCTAAGAGCATTACAAATCTAAATGTGGAGATTAAGATCAACATTTATTTCCTTCGGAAAACATTTATTCAGGCAATCAAGAAATTTTGCATAAATCCCATTAACTTTCTATAGCCAAAGCACAACACCCAAATATAGCTTCCTAGCCAAATTAACATCTTACCTCTTGAGCAGAGAAATTAGGATTATCATTTAGAAGGAATGACAGTTTTATAGGTGGAAAATAATGTTCTTAAAGCCGTATGAAGTGGTATCATTTTTAAGCAGCCATCTTTCTTGACTTAAACCAAATGAATATTTTAAGCTATCACTTTTTACAACAACATCGATCAAACTTGCAAGGAAAATACAGATCTCAAAGGCAATATTCTTCTGGTAGTACATCCCAAGGGTACATCCTCTACCACCAGAGCCTGTCCTTCGACTCTGGAACAACATGAATGGCCCTGAATAGCATTGCACCCATTCCTAGCACTCTGGAAACATCTTTTCATAAAATGGTGGCATTTCTGTAATCCTGAATACTGCATTCCAGAGTTCATTTGCTAAGGTTATCCATGAAGATTTTCTAACACGTGTATGCAATTTTCAAGCAAAAAATCCTGAGAACGTTCAATGAAACTTTCAAGGACTTGAAAGCCTTTCTCTGAGTCTCTCCTCACCCCGTATTCACCTCTTGTCAAATGAAGGAAATAGGTATTGCTTCTATTGAATAAAGTGGTGAAAATTTGTGATCTGCTTGCATTAACACTCATTCTTCTGTATGCCATGTCTCCATGCTGCGTATGGCCTATGGCTCTCAAACACCCTCTAACTTTGTCAAACAGCTGATTTTGCACAAGGATTTACCTGCTGGCATTCATGACTCGGTCATCTAACCCCAAACATAGGCATTAGGCTGGCTTAACCCAAATCATCTCTCAGAATGAGGCGACATTGGATCAGCTTCACGCTGCTCAGTAGCATCCAGCAAGCCCTTGTACGGGGGCTCTGCTGCAAGCCCAGGGTTTACTGCAAAATATCTGTTACAAAGTTTGTTAGCAAAAACGTCCTTCCCAATCAAGCACATTCTCTAAACTGCTCTCAAATTAAAGCAATGATATGTGCTCATTATTCAGAGTGTAATGAGCCAAATAAGACTTCCTCCAGTAAGACTTCATCCTGCCTTCACCCAGGGAGAAGGAAACAAGAAAAATAAAACATTTTTTTTATTGGGAGGAAATACCAAAATAGTCCATACACTTTCTTATTCAAGAGCCTGGGGAGTTTCAAGTAGGAAAGATCATTAGGCACTATTTACTCCAAAAATTTGAATGATTTTAGGGAGATCCTGAAAACTTGTTTTCACTTCCATCTAACTTCACAGCACATCAGAAGCTACCCTTTAAAAAGAAAAACCTTAATGGAAAAATACATACTGATGGAAATGTCTCAGCCCTTGCAAAAGGTCATTTTCATGGAGGAGAAGTGAATGTATCAATTGCTTCAGTTCTGTCTTCAAAGACTATTTGAAAGGACTTTCATGTATGTCTGATTAGAAATAGGCAGAATACACTACCTGAGGCAGTAATAGAGATTTCTAGCTATTTCTTCTGAGGTTCTTTCAAATCAAAGCAGAAATTCAAGCCTGTGCTTCACTTTAACATTTTTGCAAAGACTGAAAAAGTTCAAGATCGACCAACTGAAACGAAATCAAGCACTACTGTAGCACAGACTTTCCAAAAATGTTCTAGGCACAGAGAACGTAAGCACTTCCTCACACATACAGGACTTAAAACATGGGAGATGGCAGTGGGATGCAAGACGCAAGAGATGCCCAAAAGCTGAACCTCCTCAAACTGCCCCCAGTACCAAGTACTGCACCACTTACAGCTGTAATCCCTATAGCAAATGAAATTTTACCAAACTGGGCAGCATTAGAATACAAGTAACAAATAACCTGCTAGAAAAAATAGAAAAGGGTTTCATTTAGATGCTAATTCTGCCAACTAGTGTTTATTTTCAAGAAGGGAGCTGTTCCCATAGCTTATTTGTGGTATATTTGCATGAAAATGTGATCTGTGCTTCTTATAGTGTTCATCTGCTCTTCTGCTTATGCCTCATTTGAAGCCACAGTTGGTTTCTGCAAATGACTGTTATACTACAGAGACAATGTTGAGTTCAAGTGGGGAAGAACTGCAGGAGCAGAGAGAACACTTAAAAAGAAATATCCTGTTTTCATGAACATCTGTTGATCCATAAAAAACTAACAGGAGAAAGAAAAGGAAGGGAATATACAACTGAGAACAAACAAGTCAACTAAGAACCTTTCCATGGGGCAAAAGCAACTGAATGAACTGAGAATGAAGGATGGCTGAAAACATGGAAACTCACCTGAACCTTCCAACAAAAAAAGTTGTGTGGAAAAGCCCCTTCTGAAGAGAACTGAAGAGTGCATCACTTGAAAAATACACTGCTCAAAAGTGTTGGCATTGACAATGGATGGGATTAGAATCAATGTCTTCTCCCCACATGGAAATCTCTTAGTAACACTTTCACTTTGCGCATATTGGTGTGGGCTTATCCGAGACAAATATTCAGCTTAAATCTTAATTTGGATGACAAAACAAAACAAACAAAAAATCTAACCTCAAAGTAAAAGACACTCCCTGTGAGGCATATCCCAGTATTTCCTTTAACTGTGATGCAAATGAATAATACAACTAACAATAAAATAACTTTGATTCCTTCAAATCAGCTGATAGAAATTAAAGTCCCTGTACCACACAGTTCCTCTCCATCTGTGATACTTTCAGAGCACTCATTCTTACATTAAGTTGGGCTAGCATTTCAACAAATAATACAAAAAGGAAAATATTATTTGTAAAGTGAAGCTCACATGTTCTTAATATTCTCAGAGTAAGGAAAAGGAACGATTAATTATTGTTTTAGATTGTAAATTCCTCGAGAGTCTGGTCTTTTATATTGTTCTCCCCACTGGGAGGATAACTCCTCTGGGAAAGTTATTTTCAGTATTTTTTAATATAACAATGAGGTAGGAATTTTACATAACTCATGAAAAAAAAATTTCAATAAAGTGACATCCCTGCCAAATTACTGTTTTTCAAAGCTTTCAAAACTTTCTAATCTAAAAATAAAGTTAGTATTTCCAATATGAAATAAGGCAACATCTTTATCATCTGTAAGAATGACACCTTCTAGTCTTAGAGTATATCCTTTCCACCAGTTTGCCAAGCAAGGCTGACCTAGATTTTTAAACAAACAGAATCTGAAAATAGAGTATCTGCTAAAATAAGTATTGCACAGAGACCTCCAGAGTCAGCGATATTGTGAATCTGATACGAAGGACACTCTGCCATAGAGACATGGTATTTTGGTTATGTGCCCAATTTCCCCTCAATGCATTTACTGTACCTACACGTGCTTGCTTTAGTTCAATATGCTAAAGTAAGCAATGCCCTAAAATATACCAATAATGATGCGATATTATACTAAAAGTTTATCAAAATACACAGAGTAAGATTTTGGAATATCTGAAATTCAGAGTAGGAATTTAATGGCTGAAAAGACCAGCCAGTAAATGGAATGTGGAGAGCAGCAGGGCTATCTCACCTTTGTCACATGAAAACGCTGCAGAGATGGAAGAGCTCAAGGCCTGACTTTTGGATGCGGGTTTGTCACTCACACATTTGCAGGAGAAGCTTCTCCTGAACACTGGCCCCCAGAACAGCTACTTGGCCTTTTTCAAGGGTCCCCTTAAATATTTCCACACCCACTACAGATGGGCAAGGAGGTGGTAAATAGAGCTCATGAGTGGCTGAAGACAACCTGGGAAACACAGGAGATGAGGAGGATCACACGAACGGCAGCTACAGCAAGGAAAAGAGCAGCCTTAGAGGAAGGTGGGAGCTCCATGACCGCTGGAAGAGGCAGAGGCAACGTGAAGAGCCAAGACGTCAGCTTTGCTGCAAAAGATGACCCTGGACCACCTTCTGAGTCCCTACAACTCTTGCTAGGAGCATGAGTGTCCCATTCAATTGCATCCATAGAAAGATTCCAGTATGCATCGGTTGCATGTCAACAACAAGCAGAAAGAAGGACCTCACTAAATTTAAACCGAAGCCAATTTTTAAACCATGTCTTCCCAGGGAGCTACACAATCCCACAACCTGCTCAGGGGCATAACTGCTTCAGCTGGTACCGTCTGGGGGAAAGCAGCAGCTTTGCTTTTTGCAGGTGTTTTCCTTCACCACCTATCATTTTAACGAGCACAATTAAGACAATGGAAAATGGCACATTTTCTAGGCTTAATTTCAGAACAAGTTTTAAGCAGGCCCTCTGAAGCACAGGGTCTGCCAAAAGGTCAAGTTCATGTGATTTACTCAAACGTGTCCAGTGAGGACATTTCACTTCACAGATTCAGCACATCGACAGGCTGCTGAAGGCATAGCTACAAATATGCAACCTCTACTCAGCACATTTTAAGACATTTAATAAAATAATTTTTAAAGAAACTGCTGGATACATTATGCTATTGGTCAAATCTAAATCCACCTAATACCTCTCCATCAGTATGTTGACCATGGGAAATGACATATTTTAATGCATTGTTTTTAACCAGTCTCACGAAAAAAGATGTAGAGCTGCATAGTGACATTATCTGATATCACGCATTCATTCAGTTTAAGGTATTTTATCTCATCTGTTTTCTTTTACTGCAATGTACACACTGTATGTTTGTCATTATATATTTCAAAATTTAAGAGAACAAAATTATATATAAAGCAAAATATCATATTTTTTTGCATGTTTTTTCCCAATGGATAGTAAAATTTATGCCTTGCAAACATGCTAATTTAGAAGAACTAATTATCTGAAAATGTTTCACAAATTACACCTTAAGTTAATTTACAGTCTGATATACCAGCTGCAGTGCTCAATTAGCTTCTATAGGGAAAATGTTATATCAGCATCAATATGGAGCATGGTTTACAGACATATTCAACTTTTCCTAACATAATTAATGTGGCATTACAACTACTCTTAATGTGCAGCCATATCTGCCAATTTATCACCCACTTTCAAATTAGCTACTTACCTGAACGAAACTGATAATACTGATGTTGCAAGCCACCAAAAATATTTTTAAACTTCTGTTGGTGGCAACAGCTGCCAGACTGTTTCCATTATCTTCTTCAGGTAAAAAAAAAAAGGAAACTTTTGAGCAGCTCACATAAAGCCACGGGCTTAAATGCAAAGTTTTTTCTTATAATCTACGAGTTGGAGGAGCAGGGCTGCCACATAAGCTTTACTTCCTAACCAGGTCAGAATATTTTTTCTCCTTCACCAAGTGGATTTTTTTGAGGAAAGACAAGATACCGCAAGTATCAATAGTTAAAATGAGCTTAACTGTAGCAACCTTATCATTGTGTGGGCTGCAAGAGGAAATCTAAAGACTGCGTTCCCGATGAGAGCCTGAACATGCACCAGTGAACAGAAAGCACGGTCAAACATGGAGGTATGATCCAGGATGTTTCAATACGACAAATCAACTCGGAAATGCCACCATAACCTTCTACTGAAAAAAGACTAAATGTGAGACCAAGTACTAACATTTTTTTCAGGAAATGCATGTACTTCAGATTCTAGGAATCTGACTGTGAACAAAGTGGCATCTTTGTGTGTCTGGAAGCTCGGCTAAAGCTCATTGCAACCTGTTCCAATTCAAGGTCATTACAATGCTACTGGTTTCAAAACAAATGCAATAAATCCTTCAGCCATTTTTCAGAGGCTGAATCTAATAGTACAATCTTTAAGTCAGATCAATTCAAGGTACACTTCAATTTAACAACTAAGTACAGCCAGTATTTTTTAAATTAAGCAGCCCAGCATCCAATGCAGCCCTGGAAGGGAGGGCAGCTTTTCTGAAGTTCACACACACCACTTACATATTCAGTTCCATATATTTTTTATAATATATTTAAAATTAAATTTCACTTCAACTAGCTAGAGGACATGGTATGCACATACCAGCAAGTCAAACTGTAATTCTAATCAGGATCTAGGGGAGCAAACATATCTGCAGGGATTTTCTGACCTCGACATTAGTATGAGTTGGCAACTGAGAAAACAGACATTTACCATTTTCTTTTATATATTTCTTAAACTGTTTTGATTCAAAAATTCTGCACAGGATTTGACTTCTAATTATCATATTTAAACAATAAATGCAACACATATATAATGAAGACATCTATTTTAGTCAGCAAAGTAAAATCAGAATTGAAAAGGCATTAAAAACAAGCAGCAACTGTGTCCCACAGATGTCTCAGCACAATGTGCGAACCTGTAATTGCCTGTCATAAATATATATATATACACAGACACATATAGACACATACACATTTTTTCTACCAGTTCCATTTCAGCTTTATATACAGGGAGCAGTTTACCAACATTTAAAAGTCTGTGAACACAAAAAACCTTTCTGTATTCACTTTCACCATCAGGAGAGCATCAATAACAGAGTTTTATACAATATTCATCATTACACGGCACAGAGGAGAGTACTTTGCTGCCTAACCCAGCATTAAGCAAAAATAAATCCCTTTCACACTTTATCTGCTACTATCAGAAGAGGTATTTTGAAGAGGTGCAACAAAATATTTCCAGGATCAAAGCCAGACCTCCAAAAGAGACACAGCAAGCAGAGCATTTTTGCAACTCTGGCCTCTCCTTGTCTGTCCCTCCGCTCTCCGAAGCAGAAGTGATGGCCCAAAGGGCTTGGAAAAGCTCTTTGGAGAAGCATCACACTGGCAGTGAGGGCAGAAAGAGTAAGGGGAGATAGAAATCGTGAGGAGAGGGAGAGGGGCAGAGGAGAACAGCACTGGTTCCTGGTAGCTCTGACGTCAAGAAACCCTTGCCCATTCCACAGGGACACAAATGCAAGGTGACAGAGCAGGCGCCCTGCTGCATGCAGGGCTCTGCAGGCACCTGAGGGGCGCCCTGCAGCTGTGGCAGCCCTGTCCCCTCCACACACGTCCTCCTGTGCACCTCCTGCAGCGGGCTGACACCTTCTGTGCTAGAGACTTCAAGGTCACGGGGAGTTTTATTTCTGCTCTGGAAGAACGAAGCAAGCAATTTGGCTCTACAGTAACCTGGCTTCTGATGAAAAAAAGTGATGTTTTTTGCTCATTTCAATATATTGCAGGGCAAGCAGATGCCTAGACTCCAATCCCTTCATTGAGACACATCCAAAAACCGCACCAGGTCCACACCAGGGAGGCGCCTACGTGCAGGAAGGCTGCCCCTTCCTGCCGCGCAAATGGGCAGCACCCCGGGCTGCGCACCCGGCTCGGCCGCACCTCGCATCTCCTGCGGGCAAACACGGCGGCCCGAGCACCGCCCGACCCTGCTGCCGGCAGCCACACGGGCCGCGCTCGCGCACCGCGGCTTGTCCCAGGCCTGGCCTTCCTTAACGCTCCTGCAGGGACTGTCCAGCAGGGTTCAAAACAATGAGCGAACGCAGCTTCCAGGTGTCATCCAGAGGCTAACGCCAAAGCCTAAAGTTAAGCTCTCCCTGCACATGAATTTTCAGTTTCAGGACCATTCCAGCAATAAAATGAAGTTTAAAAAGGCTTTTTTTCTTTGCTAGACATGCAAAATGATTTGCATAACAAATAAAAAGCATCTATGATTCCTTACAGGAATATTCCCAGAGTATCTGGCCAGCTTTAAAGCAGTTCACACTACTAGGAAAAATCTCAGATTTTATTTTTTAACGTATTTCTGTAAAGCCTTGATGTCACAAACACTCTGGCCTGCGTTTATTCTTAAAAAAAAAACCCAAGTATTTGCACTGAAGGCAATGACGTTTTTCATGTGTTTATCATTAAATACAGCTGACAATGCCTGCAGGACTGGAAAGCAAATGTTAGTGTGCTTTCCTCAGTGAAGCACAGTGCTCCATAAATAACCCAGAGACGCTTCCTCAAAGCTCTCATCGGAGAGGACTGCTGGGCATCACAGGTGCGTGGCCCATGCAGACAGCGAAGGAGGCAGACAAGATGATTCGAGAGTTTAGACCTGACCTTTACACCTTCAACACTCCAGATTTCAATATACTTAGTGAAGAAGCTGTAGGAATGGTTAGGAAAAGAGGTTGGAATCTCTTCCATTAATTTACAAGATGGTTTGAGATTGCTCATTTAGGCTTATGAGTCCAGATCGTTATTGTTCTCCAACTGTATGGACATAAAATCACTTCTACACTCTAAGACCCTAAGAAACACAAGAAAGTGTTCTGTTCAGAAACTGAATTGTTTCTGACACTCTTCTGCTTTACCCAACACTATAGATTAATTTATTTCACAGAAGTCTATACTGCATTACATGACACCACAAAAAATTATGACAATCAGCAAAAGTAAGGCAGAGCATTCTACTGAAAATGGTCTAATCAGACAATAACTCATCCTACTCAAAGCAGCAATAATCAAACAAATATGCAAAGTGTCTGCAAACTGGTGTACATTTGATTCAATTTTCAAAAGTTCTGCTGTGCATTTGTTCCAAGCCAAGAA
The DNA here is from genome assembly GCA_032275445.1 of Crypturellus soui. Classification (NCBI taxonomy): domain Eukaryota; kingdom Metazoa; phylum Chordata; class Aves; order Tinamiformes; family Tinamidae; genus Crypturellus; species Crypturellus soui. The sequence goes on from JAUBNY010001025.1 coordinate 67,264, forward strand.
ATCCAGTCAAATACTAAAGCCTGAAAAATGGGTTCATTAGAATATTTTTTTTTTCAGTTGCCCTTGTTCACCTTAATATTATTCTAGCTCCCTTAAATTTAACATTTATCTAGTGCCTTGCACAGGCTGTAGATAATTAGGTCCATTTTTGTTCAGAAAGGAAATCAATACAGTCTCAGACACCACTCTCCAGAGCAATCTGATATGAGGAACACTGCAATTATCAGGATCTGGGGTGAGCTGTCAGCACGATTTCAGACTCATTCTTTAAGAAAATGATCAGGTTTTTGCATACCTGCGTAATTATTTCATTTGTTTTGCAAAAGATGACATCTGCATCTCACTCAGCCTTGCTGTATGCAGTATTATTTGGAACATTATGAACTTTCTAGTTAATTGTTTCCAATTCATTTAACAATGTGTTCTGGAAGAGTGACTGCTCCACTGATACACAGACTTGTTCCCCTTAACCACGACAGTCGCTGCTGCTGTGCGGTCACTGGCAGCGCTCCCTCTAGCTGGAATATAGAGATGGATTAAAGTAAAACTGTGGGATTCGAACTTAATTTGGGGGTTTATTTGTCCTCAGTGAAGTTTACAAGATACCCATTTCTTGAATAAGTATCTTTGGAAACACTGACTCATTAAAGCACTTTGTCAAATCTTGTCATATTCTGATTTTTTATGCCCATATACTAAGTTAATAAACATATAAATCTTAAATATTTGGCCACTAACCAATGTTATTCACCAAAACAAAAATAATCCACAGAGACACAAATGATCAAATTCCTTACAGAATTTCTAAAGTGAATTTTCCCAGCTATTCTCATTCATGATTTCAAAGAAGGCTACATGACACTTTAAATCATACCTACAATGATAACCTAGAGTTCTTTTAGAAGACACAAGCATTGCCTGAGAACAGACACGAAGACTTCTGTAAGTTCAGGTAGACGACGCTTGTGTTACTTCCCTCAACAGCTGCCCTTTTTGATGGAAAAAAGGATTATATCTGGTTTTTGTTTGTTAAAGTTAAAAAGCAGGAGATCAGAAATGTCTGTTTACACAACCCAAGGCTTTATCTGCTTTCAAGTATATCTTACTTTTCATTCTTCCGCTCCACTACCAATGTACCTCACACTTTTGTTCTACAAAGCAGGTGTAGAGGCATTTGACAGGATTCTATTTTGTCATCAGACACACAACTAGAAACACAAAAAGGAACCATTTTTGCAAACACAATCCAATTTCATATCAAACCCAAAATAAACACTGCTTTTCCAGAGGTATATCATCCATCATATACAAACAAGAGTCAATATCTGCCTACACCCTCGACTTTGTATATGGAAAATAAGGGCATCCTACCATGAAGGACCAAAACCAAGCCTGCCTCCCAGTACAGCCCGTGCTTTGTCAGTGCATCAGCAACAGCGACAGCTTCACGTGGGGCCACGGGGCGGAACCGCGTGCTGTTTGTGTTCACAACGGCACAGAGATCTCTGCTCAAGGCATGTTATGAGCAAGCTTTAACTGTCCATAAAGCCAGCAAAGAACATTGCAGTGCAACTTGCAACTGTTAGGCTTCAAAAATACTCCTGCAATCCACACTTGTAAAGACTCTGAGGAACAGGAGTCCATATTTTCAATATACTCATCCTAGCAGTCATTCTTTCAGGGAGGAAAGGCAACTAAAAATTGAATGGGCAAGTAAGGGGCTAGGGGCCTGACTTCCAGAGATGTTCAAAGGCAACTAAATGACCTAAACCAGTTCAGGCACCTCACAACCAGCAGAACCATGGGAGCAAGACTCTCCTTAAGAGCTTTGTGCCAAAGCTAAACAATTTTTAATAAAAATAGTTCTGCATCTTCATCTTTAGGCAACTGTCCCAAATCATATTTTATTTATATGACTAGTGAGGCATCTTAAGATCTGTTGTGCTCATTCACTGCTGAGGAAACAACCTTCTGTGACAGTCCCGAAGCCTCCTTCACATCTTCCAGGTCGCAGGCAGCGTGTGGCTCTGCAGCTAAAGCAGGTGGGATATCCGAGCACCTGAGTGCCACTTGTCCTGTGCACAGCAGCTACGTGCGTATGGTCACATCGACCACTGAGTAGACATTTAGGAAATGAGGACTAAGAAGGACAAACCTGGTTGCTTTCCTAGACATTTCCTGGTGCTGAAAAGCACATTTGCAGTATGCTATTGCAGTGACTTCTACAGAGCACCTCTACTGTGTTTAGGAAGGATTCCTTAGTCCTCAACTCTGAAATCCTTCTCTGCATCAATTCAAGCTATTTAAACAGTGCTGGCAGCAAAAATGGTGTTTAGTCCTCTGTGCTCCCTTAGCTTCCTTAAAAGCTTCGAGTCAGACTCCCCTCTAATTTAACTACCAGGATGCAGTGGCAATGAGCTGAGCCTATTTAAAACTGACATGCAGATTGCAAATCAGAAGGGCCTATTTTGCTGACGTGCAGCACATCATCCTCTGCAGTAGCGAGTAATTTGCCCTGCAGAATACAGCAAACGCTGAAGACAAGCAGAAAATTCAGATCAGATCTGTACAGATACGTGGGTGTCACAATACAGACGATCACTGCCTACACGCTTGTATTTGGCTTTCCATGTGACACACTGGGAGAACTAACGGCTCCAGAGTGAGATCCAGGAGGACAGAAAGGGTAGGACCTCAAAAAATGTTAGGTTCAGTGGTGGCTGCACCACGGCATCCAGGAACGGCCTTTTGCCTTCAGTGGCAGCACCACCTTGACTGTTTCATGACAGCCAAAGTTGCTGTCATGCTGTCATAAGCAGCAGCTCTTCTGAAGTTCGTGATTAAAATAAGAGAGAAAAAAAAAATCCCAAACCTTCCAAAGCAGGAGCTTTCCACATAAAACGTTATTCTGGGATTTAAAAAAAAAATGAAGTTAAAATTTGACCTTACAGTTTGCATGGCTTATCTGCACACCAGGCGATACCTTTCTAGAGCAGACTCTTGTAAAGGATGAAGCACCATGAATACCAACAGAGCCGCCCACACGAATGTACAGCAACCCATCCTGTCTCTGCACAGACCTTTTGTGACTATTAACATTAACAAAATAAACCTCCTTAGTTTCAAAAAGAATGAGTTTTCTGAAGGAGAAGAAAAAGGAAAAGGTCTGTTTGAGAGGGAAGCATATCATTCTTCTAGGCACATCTGCACTAGTCAGATAAGGGAGTTGCACTTCACTAACCACATGCATAAACAGAATTGAGGATTTCCACAGTATAAAGCGTATGACTGCTAACAACTCAGTACAAGCGAGTATCTGTTAGCAGAAGAACCAGCTCATTTATGTGCCTATAAGATTCACGTTTCGTTATTCCTCATCCAAACAAGTCGCATGCAAGACAACATTGCACTGATACTACACAAGAATATCAGTGACTATAGAAGAGGAGCATTAATAGCATTGACAGACAAGGTAACATAGAAATTAAAGGTAAAACTTATCTGCCACCGAGGGATCTCAACTGTTTCCATACTCCAGAGAAGTTTTAATCTCCAGCTTTTCTTGTGTGCATTGATGAAATTTGGCACCATAAAGACTGACAGACAAGATCAATTTCTATAAACTGCTCCTGATTATCCTTCCTAATGGATTTTAATCAAAAGAAGAATGCCTCGGTTGCAAGTTATTTCCCACAGATTAACACCTGAATTACCAGGCAGAATAAAAGCCCCAACCAGTGAAAAGTAGCACCCTGGAGTGTTTGAATGCTAACCTGAGGGGCAGAATTTTTGAATTCTATTCCTGATTCTGTTCCTGTCTTAATGTTTAGGCATTATAACACCACTAAATTTACCTGCTTTAGTTCATATATATTTGTTCAACAGTCTCAGGATCAAAGTCTGCAAATACCTTCCAAAAACATGGTAAACATTTGATTATAACCTGGCATGCACATTTCTCTCCTCGCTCTAATTGAAGGTATTGACAGGACTTTGCAGAAATATAGGAAGGTCATTGCATCTGTACAGGTGAAAAAAAGGATAGAAAAGATCTAGGCACATCACTGCCCTTCAAATTGATTACTAGGTAACTATTTTTATCACAGATACCTAGAATAACTATGCCAGAAAAGTCATAAAGTGATCACAGCAGCTTCCTCTAACCCGATGACCTTTCATTACGCAGACAAAATCACAAAAATTCACTAAAGAATATAGATATTCCACCATGTAATTTCTCTAAAATAGTCTTCTTCTTAAAGAAGAATTCTCTTGAGGAATGTATAAGTGATAGACCTTAACAAAAATATGAGTCTATTGTTTACACTAGAAATGCAAACTCAGTTCTGCAGGACACAGTAAATTCCCACCCATTTCCAGATTAAAACTACTGGAGTTTGATGGACTTAGACAGCAGGAGCAGTGAAGCTGCAGCCCAGCTGCTACGGGCAGCTCCGTGCTGGGCACCCAGTGCGTCTTTGGGCAGACGCTCACATACCTCCAGCAGCAGCGGGGACCCTCCTGCAGCCCCGTCCTTCACAGGGTCTCAGCCCCAGCTCAGCTCCAGCAGAGGCAGCAGCAGCACCAGGAAGGCTTCAGGGGGGCTTTCCAGCACCTGCCGCTCAGAACTGG
>JAUBNY010001025.1:75630-92970 GCA_032275445.1 Crypturellus soui
TAGCAAAGCTGGATGCAAAATGTTTTGCTCAAAATAATTAAAATATTTGTTAGGGGAAAAGATGGCAATTGCTTGGAAAATTCAATGGGAGAGAAAAGGCCCAGTGATATGCTGCTTTTTATGCTCTAGGAAAGCATTTTTTCTCAGAAGATCTCATCTCTGACAGTCATTTTCTTGCTGCACAGAGAGCACCCAAGTCCTTGAGAGGGCCATGGCTAAACTTTAAAAAAGCATATATGATTTTTCGTTCCACTTCACTATTCATTTGCTCTCTTCTTATTTCTCCCACTTTTTCTCTTATAACAGCTGCACAGAGGCTTTCAAATAGGCTTCACTATGTGAGGCATAATTTGTAAACATTCAATCAAGCTTCTATAGAACATACGGCATGATCCACGCTTGTACCGTTCTCACAGACTACTGTGCACCGTTCAATCAGCTCTTTATGCTGCCAAACTACAGAGTAATTTTATGTGGACCAAACACATGGCAATTTTATTCCTACTTTGAAACCTCTCATCTATGTTATCCAAGAAAGCTATGTATCAAAAGCACAAAGAAATATTTGTCTCATAGTCAAGCACTATGTTTATATGTGCCAAGAAAAACTCCTGACCTCCAAATAGCATTTCACTTGTTCCTAGGTTAGAGATTAAACAGTAAATGCATCTGTACTGTCATTCAGTTTACATAAATTAATGCATTAATGAGTAGAAAGCTCTTGCACTCCTTACACTAAACAGTTTGCTATGATTGAAATATTTCAAAATGAGGGAGATACGGTGATAGCAAGCAAATATTTTGTTGTTTCTGCATAAAAGCCAATAAACTCAGTAAAAAAATGCATGGGATTGCTACGAGGTCCCACTTTCCTTATACCCGACACATTTCCATGACACGTTATGATAATGAAGAATTTCAGTATAAACTCCATGAATGTTTTCTGTTTGTATTTTAAGTTTCCCCTCTTAAGTGGTGTAAATGAGGTGGATGCCACTGGCAGCAGACAGGAACCAGATCCAGGAATCCTGGTTCATTTGTACCAATATTCCTGAGAACAGCAAGTTGTACATTCAAGCTCGGCCCTCAGCCCTGCAAGGGGAGGCTCAGCACTCTGGGGAGCAGGGGGACTTGCAACACTCTGCTCTGATGGATCTTACGCGCTTTAGAAAACAAATCTGTGCCACGTGAAAGGCAGGATGCAATGCAGAACCACAGGAACAGGCACGAGTGAACCCTGTGGGAGTCCTACACAGTTCTAAATTTATCCAAGCAGGACAAGATGACAGAACAGTCAATATGCTGTGCTGGAATGGCACCACGTCTCACGTGGGTTGGCAGGGACAAGGCCAGAAGTCAAGCACAGCAATAAGGACATCCATGACATAGCAACGCACTGAAGCAGCATGAGACAGATCCGGTACAGTCTCTTGCTGTGATTGAGTAATGACTGCAAGGAAACCAAATGAAGGCTTGTTTTAAAGATCATTAAGAGACCCCAAAATGAAAGTTTTGGTTTTAGAGGAAAGGTATTTTGACACACACATTCTCCTAGCTGACCCTATCCATAGTTCATATTTCCTTTCCCTGAAGTTAGTGAGAAACCTTAAACCTTAACTTAATAGGAAATATCTTCCTATTTCATTAATAAATCAAATGAATGGCTTTTTTTCCCTCAGCCAATAAATATATAGAAAAGTAAGACAACACCACCACAAAATTCTTTTCAATTTGTTTCAACTTTTTCACCTCTACAGATCCTCTAGCAGCCTCTTGACAGGCTTTTGCATCATCGCTAAGCCTGAAAGCCACCGAGCCACTACAGCTTTTGTTGTCCATAAGTACAGCTAAAACAGAAACAAAACTTTGGACTCATATGCAAATTTTCTCATGTGTGGTTTTGGGTCAGACTTATCTCCCATTACACCCTGTCATTTGAAATTAGCAAGAATGCTGAAGTGCTGGGATTTCTTTCTTTCATCTTTGAGAATATTGAGGCAAACTAATTCCATCCTGCAGTGGCTCTAGATATAACAATCCCCCATCTAAACCTTCTAAACCTCTCAAACCCAGCACTAATCTCACATCTTCCTGTTGATGATTTTCAGTGATTTCTATCTAGTAGACATTTTAGTGCTTTCAATGCAATGAATAAAAGTTGAGAGTTGAAATTAAATTAAAATGCGAGAAAAAATCCAACAAAAAACAACAATCACAGTAACAGTCTATCTACATAAAAGGTTCACTTATTTCTCAAAATTTAGCTTAGAGTTTTAAAGTCTTCTTTCAGTTCGCCCATTTGCTTCACCTTGACACAGAACAGTGTAGTCTCATAGAGCTTCACAGTTTTATTTAATAGAGATGCCAGTATGCAACAATACCCTTACTCAATCCAGAAATCGTTAGAAAGTAAAAAATTATGCTGAGATGTTGATGTTGTTCACATAGATACTACACAAACCTCTCTTGCTGACTGCAAATGTTAAGATTAGGTAATTAAACAAGTCTGGTAAGGATTTTTCTTTGCTTTTCTTCAATGTATCCCCAACAGCAGAGTTCATCTACATAAAAATATTGTGTGCTCTGGGTGTCAGAGACTGTATGTGCCAAAAGATGAAGGTAGCCACCTATAGCTATATTAATGATGTTTGTTTCCACAGCAGTCAAAAAAAACAAAGCATTTAAAGAACAGCTTCTCCATCAAAACACCCTGGGACAGAAGTGGAGCAGTTTCTTGCACTGTTTCTGAAAGGTGAATACATTTGTCCATTGGATGCCACTGTTTAGCCTCCAGAGAAAGCATCAGCCAAATCCCTGTTGTATAATTGTCTAATTACTGTTGCCTGATGACTAACTCTGGCTTTAATTATTTCCTTCCATGCTGCCTAGGGTTTGGGGTGTTTGCTTTGACTTTATTTTTTTAAAGTCTTAAAAGTGAACCAAAGTTGCAAATCACTCTTTTCATCTCCAAGACATCTCTGAATCTTGACTATGGCCTTTTTCTTTTTTTTTTTTTTTTTGAGCATGCACATCATTTCTATACAATTCCCTTCTACTGCCAGGGCTACCTGCAGCTGCAGTTCCAGGCAGCTGCTTAAATCTGAGTTGCCCCCACAAACCGGAGGTGCTGAGACCTGAGGGGCCCAATTTCATCCTGCAATTAGCATATTAGAAAGAAGAGGTCTAATTAACACTAGAGTATTTAGAGGGTCCTATGCATGCCAATTAATAAACTCAGTCTCTTTGTTCATACCATGGGTAGCACACTATAAAACCCACAAGACTCTCTTCTCATCAGGGGAAAAGATACAAGCAAAATCCAAGATAACCTATCCATACCGTCTATATTTTTTTTTTGCCCATATGACCTATATCATGTTAGCTAACATGCTAGCATCAACATATGTACACAATAACCCTGCTAAAGCTCCCAGGCAAATGCAGCAGAGATACAGAGACTAGTTTAGTACTAGAAACACAAAACCCTGGGGGTAACTGCCGTTCTTAGGCACTTACAGCCATTGCTTTGAATGTTCCTTAACACAACGATTAGAAACCATACGTACACTTCATGCTTCCTGCTGGAGCTAGGAGGACTCTTCAGAGGCAGGGGGAGAGAAGGTACCTCCCTGCAGATTCTCAATAATCTGATATGAAGAAAGGGAGAAAAATCAACTGACCAGGAGGCAAGAGGTGCCACATGTGACACAGACACATCCGAGCCCCACGGCAGTGCGACTCCTTTGGTGGCTGCTTCTCTCAGCTGGGCAGCCAGCAAGGACAGTAGAGACAGCAAGGGATTTCCCCCAAAAAATCAACTATCAGAGAGAGCCTGGAGCACAGAAGGGCCCTTGATAACGCGAGTCCATTCTACAGAAGCAGTTACCACAAAGCAAATTCAGACTAAACGTGCAGGCCCCTCGTGGAGCAGGGCTGCCAGCCTTCATCCCAGCAACACTGCAGCGCAAGGAGATTCATGCACTTGACCTGGAGCAGAACCAAGATGCTTCAAAGCTCAGAGCTCCCTCGCTCTAAATCCCGTGCCATGGATCTGCTCCCACTAACTTGGCATAGTCAAAACTTGGGATTTATTGTTATATTATGCATGCAAGAAATGTGTTAGCACTGATGTTAAACACCTTTTAAGACCTAGACTCCTAAAATATTTATCAGCCTAACAACCCTATGGAGATTTAAATAGATGCATGTTATTGTGTAGGTTTAAGATAATTTTCTGTGAAATTAGTTTGGGAAAATGATAGCTAATTAATATGAATTTTCCCTCATGTTCAATCAGCTGCAAAATTCTAGTCTTCATTTAAGATGAACACACTCTGGTGACTTCTCCACCAGGAAACAAATTCATGGCATTCCCCAAAGAGCTATAACTGATATGTTTGGGATGAAGGATGAACATTTTGAAGTAAAAAAAGAAAATGTATATACTGAATAGTGATTTTTATAGCAAAATACTCAATTCTTCTGAGGCACAAATGATGAGCAATTAGGGTAATTCTTGGTTCCTCCTACTACATATGGAGCACTTAGGAAGAAGGAAATAGTCATTCAGTGATACAACAGGGAGCCCCTCTGCATCCCCAGAAAGATTAGAAAGGGGAAAATCAGATTCACGCACTCCTCTGGGACTGTTTCTGTCTAACACTATCTCTGCTACCTACACAGTCTATTTTGAGGCAAACGACTCAAAGTAGCGACTATGCAAGAGGAAAATAATTCCAGAACCCTGGGAATGGGCAATAGGAATTCAAACCTGTGAGTGGACATTCAGTTAAATACTATGGCATTACTTTGGTAATAAAGTCTTGTCAGTATTAAGAAGATTACTGTTAATAATTTTGCTTTGACCAAAGCATGCAGTTCTTATTCACTTCTGTTCCGGATACATTTGCCATCAACTTTCATACAAGATTACTCCACTGAGAAGCACAAATTGATTGCAAAAAAATCCCCCAAATGGAAAATAAGCAGATAGCTCTGTCCTGCCTTTCATCGACATAAATACATGTGAGCAGACCCTAATGAATAGTTAAATAGGATTAAAAGGCGTCTGTTTGCTCCACAGGCGAGGATGAGAGCTGAAAGGCTGCGGCAGACGTTGGCCTCTGCTGGAGGCTCGGAAGAGCCCCAGCACCGGGGCAGAGTAACATTAGAAGTGTGTGCTTATGTATCTGCAGGGAAGACAAGTACCTATATTAAATTTATTGTTTTAGCAGAGACACCTGAGAGCTTTGAAGATGTCACCCAGAGCTGAAATTTTCAAACCACACTGGGAAAAAAACAAAAAACCCACACAACTATCTTGCATGTGTTTACTTACCTGGCCCACACTCAGCTATAAATAAATTACCTAAAATATGTCTCGGAAGCATACATCATCTAATCCCCTACAGGACAATAAATAAAAATAGGATGTTTGAGTTGAAATCCTTCACTGACACAGCTTAAGATTTCCAGCTTTCCTATCTGCATCCTACTGATGCCCCGGCTGGCGAGCAGGGCTGTGGGGAGCGCCGGGGTCTGCACCCGCCTGGCATCAGGTGTCACCCTCCTCAGTGCTACGGTGACCGAGAGATAGTGCAAGGAAGAGTAAAGCAGCAACCTGCCATTCTGGTCTTTGGTAAAGTATTGCGTGTTTCTCACTTCTACCTTCCTATTTAGAACTGCAGACAAAACAGCAGCAAGCTATTCAAACATCACAGGCTGGCTTTAGCTCTCCAGGAAGCTCTCAATACAAGCTGTGCCTAAGAACTATTTTCTTCTTTTAGACTGCAAGTAAAATCTATCCAGGATCATCTGATGTGGGTCAGCCACAATAAAACAGCTATTCTGCATCAGCTTTTCTGATTCCCAGCGTTTACTAGTAAGCTTTTGCAGCCAACACAGAAATACTCTTTGGTCTGTAAGTCAGCCAAGAGTGCCTGTGCAGCAGGCACCTCAGAATGATAATGTCATTCAGGGTCTGGCAAGCTTGTCCTTCCTAATGCTATTTCATTTCACGCTTTCTGAGTGGGCTACACAATGTTTCTTTTCCTAACATTTATTTCACTATTCCTCTTAAAAAATGAAAAATACAGTGAAAGCTATACCTACAACTTATTGGAAAACACAATAAAACACAAGCAGCCAGGGTGTTTATATTCAAATTGTGCCTAATTTTGATCTTAACCATGTTCTCATTAAACAAACAAGAACTGTCTTTCTAAAGTAGGCTTTAAGGCCTTTAATTTTGCTTTTATTTTACCTATTGCTAGGCATAAGAACAAGCAGATTAAGTTATAGAAGGAATTGGGGTTTTTTTATTTGTTTTAAGATCTATTTTCAATCTATTGTATAAAAGAAAAATCAGTACTGGTTCAGTGCCACTCATACACCATATTCAAATCCAAACAAAATCTATAAGCAAGAAAAGCATCATCAGGTTTCACCAATTTGGGCTTCCCTGCAGAGTTATACTCATTCTTGAAAGGCAGATTTCCCCCAAGTTACTCATTTGCTTATACTTGATAGTTAGCTTATACTTGTTCCATATAACCATGAAGATTTAGCCATACATAGAAACAAATTTAAAATGCTATATATTCCGAAGATACAACATCAAAGCTAAGAAAACATGCATGGTCTACTACAGCTAAGCCAGAAATCAATGGCTTGGGGTGCTATGATGCTATCGTGTTCAGGCGCGCGTCTCCAGCATACAAATCAATCCGTTCCTTTTCCTTTCGCAAAGCTTCCCTTTCAGTTACTTGGTAATTCAGCTACTTCATTAGTCTCAATAAATTCCTTTTTAGTCTATTCTCAAAATAAGAAAAACCAATAACAAGATAAGGAATTCCTAAAAAAGAAAGAAAGAAAAAAAGTAGGCTACATTCATCCATAAAATGAGTTCAAAACAAATCAGTTTTAGTAAGAGTGCGGGCAGTTTACTTAAAGTTGTAACGAATGCTAAGCGCCAGGATGAGAGATCAAAGATTGTCTATCAGCCAATGAGTACTAGAAATTAACGTAATCACAAGGCTGCCCTTGCAGGCAGAGAGGGGCTTTCTGGCTGTCGCTCCCCTCCGTCGCACCCGAGCCAGGCAGCAGGGACAGGGCAGGGACCCTGCGCCCGCTCACGCTGCTCGGCCCGCGGCCGCGTCACACACGGACGGTGCCAGCAGGGAGTCTAGCCACCCGCAGGGCTCACGGAGCCTTCGTTTAATTTAAGGGCAGAAAAAAAATAATGTGTGACTGGTTGGAGCCATGCAAAACCTGCAAGTTCCCTCCTCAGCTTCCCGTTACACCGGAATGGCCATTCCTGCCTTCACACCTGCAGGCCTGGCAGGCCAAATGGGACCAGTCCATGGTGGATTTTCCATAAACACCTGCAGTGCCCAACAGGCTTCGCTTGTGATGCGGGAGAGCACGGCAGCAGCGCTGGGGCACAACCAGGACTCTGCGCAGAGCAGCAATTATACTCTCAGATTTGATCTTTTGCAAAAATCTAAATACGCCCTGGTGTTAATGAAGTCTTTAAGAAAGACATGGTATCGCTTCAGTCAAGTATTTTGCCATTTTTCAGAAATAAGTGGTAAAAAAAACAGTTTAAAATACCCCAGACTCCTATTAAGTGGGAATTACTCTCCAAAGTATTCAAGTATTCAAGTTACTTTTGAAAATGGGAAGTTTCATACATTCCCACCAAATATGCTAACCACAAATTAATCTCTAGCTAGAATATTTTTAAACTACTCTGTTTATTGAATGTAAACCTAAATGAGCCACTTTGCTCACATTTATTCAAGAAAAAGAATAATAATTTGGTACATGCTTTTGGGGATCTATGTTAATTCCCTTAAAGTGTATTGCGGAAGTTATCCCAGAGCTCTTATTTGCAAATATAAATGAAGCGTTATTACTTTTCTTGTGAAGATCATTTTTCAACTGCATGCTCTAATACATGCTATTTCCCATAGGACATAGTAATGTGCTTGCTGTTCACAAATATCCATGCCACAGAATAAAATTCCAAGATAAAATAAATAATAAATAAAATTCAGCTTAGTTCATGAATACAATTAAAAATAAGAAAACAAGGGAGGATATAGACAACGAGTTCCACAAGAATACTATTAGTTTGAGTGCATAATAATTAATTATGCATTAATTATGCGCAATATGATGTCTGTAATTTCACTTTGTACAGTTATTTAATGTTGTTAGAGAAACACTTGAAGGAGCTTTGCTTATATAACTGCGCACAGACACGCAGTGCTACAGATTATCGCTTCAGATAAGTCGATGCAAGTGAGTACACCGAGGGCTGCTGAGAGCTGTTTGGGGCCCAGCCATGAACCAAAGAACAAGCAGCACATACGCACGCTATAATGTCTTTAGGCCGCCTGCTATTACCAGATCCCATTAACTGGCTCTTTATGGCACTGAATCCTCTTGAATATATCTTGTGCAGACTCCATCTCTTCCTTGTGGATTTAATAAAGCATCTTTTTTTAAAAAAAATCAGTATTAAGAACTTGAGATTGCAGACTCATTGCATGTACTTGGCAATGCTCAGTTCTGAGTAGCAGCAGCAGCAGTAGAGCACCCAGGAATGTCTGTAGGGCAGTTATTTGATTTCAAACCTGGAGAAAGCCATTCCCAACACTGGGACTTGCGGAGCTCTTGCACATCTCCCCAGCCTTTAGGGAGCACCGTCTTCCAGACGGCATCCTGACAAAGGACACCATTCCCGTTTCAGCAAGCGCAGGGATATTGCTCCCAACTTGGACTATGGATTAGACAACTGCATTCCCTCCTGACAGTCGAGACAACACATTTCCCCTCACTTTCAATCCTCAGGCTGCTGTGTGCAGCGGATCAACACCACTGTGTTAATATAGGCTACATGACTGTCACAAATAAGTTACGTTATTTGAGTAAGTTCATTTTTATAAAGCTGCTGAAGTTTCCTGGCTTTCAGAGACATTGTGTTTCTAAAGGGCAGACATGTTTCCTACTTGCTGTGCCATCCCTACATTTCTGTAGCCTCTGCTTCAGTGCATGTGACACTTAATTATTTTGCAATTTAAATAACCAGATGAAAGAGCTCAGCTATACACTCAGTTAAATGAGATCTGTTTCTTGCTAGACTGTTTTTTTTCTCCTCTAATAATATTTAAGCCAAATCCAGTGATAGCAAAATTAAGTTAATTGAACACAGAGCTTCTCAGAGATTCTTCATACACCTTGCATTTATCATTTTCATTCTCTTTGGAAAAATTCACTTACTTCCTCCATATTTGGTAGATGCATTTTATCCAAATGTATTTTTAATTTCCTTGATCACAGTGCAACACACACCCATAGAATTACATAGGCTTATACAAAGTCTAACTGGAATATAGAAGTAAAGAATATTACCTAAAATTAGAATGGCTGTTTCCATGGAAACAAGAGAGTGCAAACAGAATTGTTACGCCTTGACTTCAAGTCAGAAGAAAGGGCACCTTTTTTTTTTTAATCAAAGAAAATGGACTTAGCAGTTTACTGTTTATGGGATTTTGCCTTTGGCATAGCTCTGAATCTCACTTTGTTCAGGCAAAAATGAGTCATAGGATTTACTGTTATTTCACATTTACATAAAAAAATAGAGGTGGCTACTCTTAATGATCAGTTTGATCTCTCAAATAACACAAACCAGAGTTTGACCATTGTAGCATAGTTTAAAGAAAGTTAAGCTATATTCAAACAGAAATTAACAATCATCTTAAAAAAAAACTTAAGTCTGATTTCAAACTTGCCACTGTGGAAGATGAAGCACAATCCACACATTGTTCTACTTTGTTTCTGAAATCCCTCTGTAAGATGGATTTCCCATTCTCTCTGCCGCCATTAGATGAACATTTCCCTATTCAGCCACTTCTGAAAGTATTACCTGCAACTGACACGGTGCTTGGGCACCAGGAGAGCTCTGCTAACCACGGAGAACGACCTCTGCTCCCGCCTGCAAAGTCTTCTCCTTAAACATCTAACCGTCATATCAGCCCCTTGGATCACTGCAGTTCACCAGGAGCCTCAGGTCCTGAACACAGGACTTCACACTGCCCTGTCACAGTGTTGGGACTGCTGGTTTTTGTGATATGACACCTTTGACAGTTATTTTCCATTAATTATTTTGACAATGATAACAACGTAAAATACTACAACATGTGAGAAATGATCACACGCTTCTTTGACAGTCATCGCTACCTTAAAAGTCATTTACAGAGTTGACAACTAGCCAGTTGCCAATCTATTCAGCATGTCAGATTAATTTGATACTGTTCTAATTTCATAGCCAAAATGCTGAAGAGTATCAGATCAGGTCAGATATTCTATAAAAAACAATTACATCAGTAGTATTGCCTTCATCAGCCAAACTTGTAATATAATAAGAACAGACAGAACAAACAGATCCTTTCGGAGGAACTTTGTTTTCTGGGTGATCAGCAATGCAATTATTTTTTATTATAGCCTTCTTTTGTCTTTTATTATCAAACCCTGTATGAGCTATTCAAAAACCATACCAGGGACCAGTGACTCATTTTCCTCTCTGTGTTGAGGCACTACACAAACGCATAGCATGAGCTTTCCTCCAGTTTTGTGCAATTCTTCCAGAGTTCTGGAATGAACTAGATAGAGTGTCAGTTGCCTGCACAGATCTTCAGACGCTCTCCTGAAGCTCTGTGACGCAGCGTGTTTGTCAGTGAATTCTAGTTCACCTTTTTTTAGCCTCATGAGAAGCAAAATAATCAACACACCTTCCTTTCCCACGCAGCAAGAAACCTCAAACAGGATGAAAGCAGAGCTAGAATTCTTCCCCGCCCCGCACACTTATATTCTACATCATCCTTTGCTCTTTGATTATGCATTTCTCCTCATGGCACTGGCATATCTAATCCATTTTCTACATTTCTCAGTCTCTTATTTTATACCTCATTGCCAGCTTTCCTCTTTTTCTCCTTTGTCACATTATCTTATATATTTTTATAGATGCCTTTGTTTTTCCCCAAAGTGAAATTGCTAAGTTGCAAGCTAGTGGCTTTTGAAACATCTGATGAAATCAATCTTATTTCTCAATTATCTTTCACATCTGTTTAATTTCTTATCCAGTAAATTCATTCCCATCCCAACTCCAATATTTGCTTTCCGTGTCCTTCCATGATGTGTGCACCTGCATTATAACTCATAGGAATCCAAATCAGCAATTCACATGTGCAAAAAGAGTTTCAATTATTTGTATAAAAGCTACTACTTTTACTCCTTTTCTGTCAAGGATAGAGATTAAATGTTCAATATTTCTTAAATCTGAGGCACTCCATAATATGTATTTCAAAGACGCTACAATTTCCGCAGCATAATAATTTCATCATCCATTTCTCATTTGACTTACCCCACACGCTCTGTGTTCTGCAGCATATATTAGAAAGGAGCTTGATAAACTGGATTATTCTAACTTCGCATGTGATATAATAACCTGTAAAAAATAACAAAATATACCTTATCAATTTGGCTATCAAGTCATGGGCTTTCAATATTCCATGATTTAGATAAAGCTGATTTCACATTTATGCAAAAGCCACCTCCACCCTCCACCTCCCCATTCACAGTATTTTCTATGGTTACAATCCCTTAGATCCCTGAGCATTCTACTCGCACCATCTGCACTCAATATCAGTAATACCAAAGGTTTAACTTCCACTTATGAATACAGGACATTAATTGGTTTTGGCATTCCTGCAAGGGCAAAAGAAAACTGAAAGGTAACAATTCAAAGTGAAGTATTTTTAGACATATAAAAGCAATCTTAGGAATATAGGAAGTCTACTAGTATTACTATATACCTAGGTTTGTGCTTCTTTCTAAGCCTTTCAGATTAATCAGATTCTTCTTACAGAGGACAGTTGACCCCATGTAAAGAGGTCTTGTACCAAGTATTAGACAGGTACAGTAGCATAAGTCTTCTGAAGTCATTGGAAGCATTATAGCTGCTTAAAATTAGTGACAAAAATTCTCAATCTCATTAAGTTAGCTTTTGTAACCTTTTATTTATATATTTTGAGAAGAAAAATTCTTAGCCTTTTTTATGCTTTATTTATTCTTAACTGGGGAAGCAAGTTCTATAAACTAATCCAAAAATATATTGACAGCTGGTGGTAGATACAAGTATTTGTACAGTAGCTTCTCCCTGTACAGCTCCATCTGCTATGACATCTCCACTTCGAGTTTATGTCATTAAAGTTCACAGCTTTATAACACAACCTGTACATTTAATTCCTTTATGTACTTCCCTGTAGAGCATCCAAATACACCAATAAACTAATGTCTTCTGAGGGAGTACTTCTAAGGCATAATTTCTCTTTGCATCGTTTTTTATTTTCCTACCCTAATTGCCTCAGTATTTTATGACTTTTCCACGCCGTTTTAACTGGCAGAGATTGCAGTCTGTGCCACAGATCAGGGAAAGAAAGAAAGAAACAAAGAAAACTTGTGAAACTGAGTCTGTGAAGAGCAAGAGTTTAAATACAGAGCAGAGGGCAAACAGGGACCTGCAAAGCAGATGCCCCCGTCCTGCCCCTCAACCTGAGCAGCTCGGGGAGACCTGCGGGCTGGGACTCGTGCAGCGCTGGACACGTTTAGCTCGGGGGTCTGCAGAGGAGACAGGGTTTGCGTCCATTTCCCTGATTTCTCACAAGAAACAGGATGTCACCCCTGGGCAGAGTTTACTTGTGAAAATGTTGAGAAAGAATCTTATGTCAGAACAGAACTGAATTACTCCCTATAATGGGGCTATATGTTCCATATTCCGTATATTGCTTTTGTAAGCAACATACACCATTGCTGCAGGAGGCCAAACACATTTCTAGGACCACAGAATGTGCTCCTACAAAACTACAATCATGCAATATTTTATAATTTTCCAGAACACCAATAGTACAAGACACATATGTAAATGCACAGTGCCTGCAAAATTTGTATAGAGGAGAAAAGAAAAGGATGGGGAGGGAGATTTGCAATGAGCCCTTAAGGCTTTCACTCTACTATGCATCATTTTTCATTGTTAAAAAGCATATTTCAGAAAAAGCATAAAAGGTAGAGCAATAGCTGCCTAAACATAAGAAAATGGGAAACAGTGTTATCTGTAACAAACAATTACCAGATTGTGAAGTAAGGATTTAGGCCCCACAAAAAGCGCAGAGAACCCAGCCCGTGTCACTGGGCCGCAGCGAGCCCCCTGCACAGACACTGTGTCTGCAGCCCGCGAGCCTGGCACCAAGTCAGCCCCTCTCCCACGCCAGGGCACAGGATAACAGGATCAGGCAGCTCTGGAAGTAGGGATGACTCAGGGGTGCTCTTTTGCAAATGGAAATGTGAATTTGCCATCCCGCTTTGCGGTCTGCGCAGAGCCAGGGGAACCGAATGTGACAGGGCACGGCAGACGGGTGCTTCTGCTTCGCAGTATATTGAAAGGAAAGAGAAGTGGGTAATGTTGATGCTTTACAACCACAGACACATTTTTCCACAAATAAGCTTTATACAGCAAGCAGTCAAATGAACTTAGACTTGTTCCAGAGGAGGGGAAAGCGGGCCGAAGCACACGCTTGCGGAAGCAAATTCCTACCTGCCTTCTGCAAAAGACACAAACCGCTCTGCACATACCCTGCTCGGCGCCACTGGCCTTGCCGTTAGTACCTCTAATCACAGCACATTCTTCCTTGCAGCACAGGTTTGCCACATGCTACAGAACAGCCGCCTTTCCACCTACCCGTTCTGACATTTTAATGAAACGCAGTGATGGGCAACAGTCTCAGATAAGTCGGGAGGTTTCTGCTGTGCTGCAGCTGTCCTTATTAAAATCTGCTGCAAAACAAGACCTCTGCTTGGCATTTAAAGTCTTGACATTTGTTTTCCTTTTACACCAAAACAAAACACCCCTTTCACATTTCTTTTTGTCCAAAAGCAGCAAAAGACCCATCTCAGGGTAACCAGCTGTCCAGAGGACACGAGTACTCAGGAAAATGCTCCCAAATTGCAGTACTACAAGAGGAGACCTTAAGCACCAGCACTGCTGGCTGTACAGGGTAGGGAAAGGACCCCCATTCTAGCATGGGCACAGCTTTTATCAAAAAGCCTTTGCCAGAACAGATCCATTGTCACATATTTGTATCTATGAACTGGTATTTATTAGGGGGGAAAATTGGACAGGAGAAAAAAAAAAGTAGCTATCTGGCTTACGACAGGAAAGCAGAAAGCCCAGGGCCTTTGGATCCCGTTTTACTGCCATTATATACAACGGGAAAATAGAGTTAGCAGTCTAAGCAACAAGCGGAGGTGCCGATATTCTGTCTTTATTACGACTACACATAGTATTAAATGAAAGAAACTGCCTGTTTGTGCAGTGACAGTTCATAGACTGGATCTTTCCCTACAAAAGGAAATATTTATTTTGTGCTCTCCCTCTGGGAATACAGTGCAACCGCTTTCTTGTTTTCACTTTCTTTTTTTCCCTCCCTCTTTCTTTTTTTGATACAGGACAAATCCTCACTGGAAACTTACTCATCCTTGGGTACTGAAAGCACAGGGATTTCTAAAGAGAGGCTGGTGACAGCATCAATCTCCCTTGACAGGGAAAGTTACAGTGATAAAAATGAGCAGTGTGGAAAACACAAACTTCTCTCTCTCCTTCGGATGTTTTGCAGGCGTGAAGGGCTACAACCCGTACAGCTTCCCGAGGTGAAGGCAGCACAGTCTCCTCAGCAAGGCCATGCAAGGTCTGATGTGTGAGGTTTCCAGGAGGCAAACTAAGCGGCTGAACCGCAGGCGGGCGCGGAGGAGACGCGGCTGCATGCGCCGTCCTCGGGGCTCCCCCGGCAGCAGCACCGCGTCCCCGGAGCCGACGCAGCCGCGCAGCAGCCGTCCCCGACCCGCGCGACCCTCTGCCCTCCTTATGGGCAAGGGAGGGAAACCGCATAATTTACCACCCATCGTGCCGTTGTTTATGATTCAGGCAATGCAACATGACAAGAAAATTAATTTTGTGAGCACCATAGGCTCATTCCCATGTTTATCTGCAGCTCATACTTCTCCTTACACTTCACGAAATAAAAAACATATTGGCGGGGAGAGGCCTCCTCCCGCCTTGCTGCGGGCAGACCAGGCAGCCGGCAGGAATTTTCTTCCCACCACTTGGGCTTTGCTTCCTCCCACACATAGGCCATGGCCATCGCTCCCTGGAAATGCTGAGCAGAACGGAGCTGCCCACATCGCCCCACAGAGCCCTTTGGCTCTTCTACGCTTTCACCCCAAAAGACTTTCCTTGCCTGGCCTTGCTTGTTGGTTGCTGGCCACTTCCAGTGGAGCCGCCGCAGTCGGCAACCAAAACGCCTTGGCAGGGTGTTCTGCAACGGGTTTAACTGCATCCCCCAGCACGAGCCCCGCGGAGCTTGGGAGGAACAAGGGAAGAGCAAACACGTCGGTGCAGCATTTCTGCATGTCCATTAAGCCTCACTACAAAAAGCAAGGATATTCACATCAGTGCAAACAGAACGTCAGTGTTGGCTCCAGCTAGAGCACAGATCCCCCCATACACCACAGCTATCACGAAGAAACAGGCAGATTAGCGTAGTGCAAATCTGCTACAGCTCTGGGCTCAGACACTAGACACTGGGCTCAGCAAAAGACATCAGACACTTTGTTGGTTTAGCATGGATAAAACAAGGATGGAAGCTCTTTTGTGTCGGTTTACTCATCGCAGGGCAGAAATGCTTTATTTTCCCCTTTTATTTCCCCCTCTGCTCTGAATTCTTCTGGAGTAGTTTGCGATATTAATATTTTCCTTCAGTCACTGAGTGTGTGTGACACCGCTTATCATCGAAACTAAAATACTTGTAGCAATAAAATCAGGAGCAATGGAGGACAAGGCCCGAGTTTCTTCCCTGACCTCCTGCAATGGGCAGGCGGCCGGCACAGGGGCTGCCCGAGCCCGCGCGCGCTTGGCACCTCCTCCTGCGGCAGCAGCCTGGGCTCCGCTTTGGGAGCCCTCTCTTTGCAGAGGGGTCGCTAGGAGAAAAATCAGCTGATGCCTGTATTTTGGCTAGTCACTTGTCAATATTTATTCACATAAAAAATTAACAACGCAAACATTGTTATCACAAACATCTTTAAGACGACAATTTAAAAATCAAAGATCTTCACACCTACCTATTCTCTTTCCAAAAAGGTTAAAAAAAATAGCAGCTAAATGATAATCCCTGTGCAGAGAAGCCTTATAATTATATTGCTTCCTGATGCTTCACTATCATAGAATCATAGAATGCTTAAGGTTGGAAGGGACCTCTAGAGGTCATCCAGTCCAACCCGGACTCAAACAGAGAGCAGATAAAAGTGCAAACCTAGCTTGTTCCTCACCAGCAGAGAAAACATCCTACAACTTCCATTTCCGCTAAAAAATTAAGAAAGGAGTCACAATTTGGCAAGTGGAAAACCATAAAAATCAGCAGACAAGGGAACAAGCATAATTATAGCTTCAAACTTTTCAGAGGATACAACAGAAAAGCAATGTTTTAGAATCCACAGCTTGCAAAAGCTTCCATTTCTTGTTGGGTCAGGGACTCGTGCTTCCAGGTCCCTGCTTGGAGGACCCAGCATTGCAGCAACCTCAGTGAGCGAGGGAGTTCGCAGCTGAGCTGCACTTATAGTTAGAAAATAATAAAGTTAATACGTACGCACATTACATTTCAGTATCGAGTTTATGTTTATTGCCTCCTTATGAATTTCATAGCACATTTGCCCTAATTACAACTCAAGTATTCTGCTCACAGCTACCCACAGGAGACATAAAAGAGTTCACAAATGTATGCCAATCTTAAAAAATACGAACCGCCCAACTTAAATAAAGTTGCCATCAGACCTTTTAGACATTGATGTGTTTTGACGCCCCATACGAGCAGACCTGCGTGCCGGGATACGAGCCGCACCAGCAGCCCGTGCCTGCAGGGATCCCCCGGGAGAGCAGCGGCCCCGGGACCATCGGCTCTGCCCCAGCCCCACGGCGGGCAGCAGCAGGCAGGGAGGCCGCTGCACGCGTCCTCTCGGCACCAAACCTCTGATGCACTAAGGCTGCTTCGCGCCCAAAGCTTCCCAGCCACCACCACTGATTTTTGTTTAAAAGCTGCAGCACGGAGTAGCAAAGCGCACTGGCCTGGGCCACCAGAGAGGCCAAGTCGATTTGCAGGGATGAGGGTTATTGTCACCAGTGCCCGCACCTGCTTCACCCACCTAGGGAAAAAGTCAAGCCCATGTGCC
>JAUBNY010001025.1:144277-158161 GCA_032275445.1 Crypturellus soui
CTAGATTTTCAAGCCCCAAGCCAGTGATCGGTGGCAGATAGAAGAGCCGTTGGAAGTGATATTTGCACTGAAGAAGAATCCTGTCTCAAAAACCCATGCAGACTCTCATGAAATGCAACACAAGCCCTTTCCCCCTTCATGTGACCAGCATGGAGGTTGAGAAACAAGGCTCCCACTACATGGCAGCCTACAAGAAGCTGCAGAAACCACTGTTCTAAGAAAATGTGTCCTTTCCTCCCAAAGCAATTTTCTTCCTTATGAAAGGTAAGAGGATTCCCAGACCTGGACCAGAAAAGCTTTCTTGGTACACTATGTAAACACTGCAAAATTTTATGCCAAGTGTCCTAGAAAACTAGAAACAGGAACTTTACACCATTAAGTGGTAGTGATAGATACAGAAGGTGGAAATTCACAGCTCTTAAATTAAAAAAAAAAATAAAAAAATAAAAAAAAAGGAAACAACAACAACAACAAAAACAAAGTGCTCCTTTCTTTCGCTTAACAAGCTTTGACATATCCTGCCAGCTTTTAAAGAGTCAATATGTGTCAAGGGCTGTAAAGCTCATTTTAAAATGATTTCTAATGGCTTTATAGTTGGAAAAAAAAAAGCTGTTCAGATAGATGGGTGAGAGAACAGTTTCAATAAAAGGTTTAAAGATTTAAGCATTCTTGAAATAATCCCTACAATTCCTTCAACTCTTCTGCATTCCGACTCTGTAACAACACTCATAACTGATCACACCATAAGACTCTATAAAAATATGCTTATAATATAAGATATATATGCATAGACACACACAGTCATATATTAGTTTGATGAGCCCAAGTGAGCAGCAGGAATACATGGCCAGAGTGGAGAGGTAGCAGCCCAAAGTTAGGCTGGACTCAGTGTTATTGAAATATTCTCTGAGGCTTATTCAAGGAATGGGAGTGATGCAGGAAACAGCTCTCTCAAATTAATTCAAACTGAAGGATAACATATGCAGAAAGGGAGACTCATTGAGAAGGTGTATTTGAGTGGGGAAAGAATAAGTGTGCTTTCCAGTTGAATCAAAGTAGATTAAGAGTGATTTTCATCCCTTTTTTCACTCAAGGCTTTTGGTTAACACTAACTATAATTTAGATATGTTTAGATACAAATAAAACAATTTAGATTTTACATCAACCTCTAAGTTTAGAGGTACTTCCAGGTAACCAGCTAATAACAGTGCAGTTGCTAGGTCAGGAACTGAAAAAAAAAATCTACACATTGAGACACTTTTTCCTCTTAATCAGCGCCCCTGTCTGCAGTATGTTCTCCTGAATCCTCAAAGGATAGCTCTTGGGGAAGGGTGAAGCTGTAGTAAGGGTTCAGGGTTCTTCCCAGGGCTGGTAGTAGTCTGGAAGACTCTCCATAAGCAAGTACAGACATGAGCTGTTCAATTCCAAAGGAGCTTTTTTATTTGCCTTTTTTTTTTTTTTAAATCAAAACCAGATATGTGATTTCAGGCCTCATTCAAGAACATCCTTTCCCGAATAGTGGCCATATTTTTTTAAAACCATTTGTTTTATTGTGTTTGAAGATTAACGTTTCTTCATGAAGATAAGAGAGGTCTGTCGGTCTGTGTAAACCAGCAGCCCTGCGTCCCAAAGCGTTTCCCCTCCCTGCAGCACACGCTTGCAGCCGGCTGTGTAGAGCAAGAGCTATGGATGGGTGTTTGTTTTAGCTCCCACTCAATAGTAACGCAGGCATTTTCCAGGAGAGCATTGTCTCTTTCAAAAATCAAAATCCAGTTGTTGCTTTCCACATCTAAGCCATAATTACTGGAAGTATTTTTAGTTCCAAGTCCCATCTTCCTATTCAGTCTGACAGTACCTTAATTATACCCTGACGAGGAGTAGGAATCAACAGCTGCAGGCTAAGCTGTGGCATGGAGTCTTAGCCCTTTGCAGGCAGGTGTGAGTGTTCTCGCTGCCCTGGTAGGGACTAATAAGTCCAGAAAGACCCACTATAGTTTGCACAAATTAGGAAACGCCCCTTCACCAGTTCCTCTGGTCTCCCATGGAGCCTGGTGCAAGCAGACTGAACACTAGCTCAAAAGAGTACTGGCCTCTGAAAAAGAGTTTCATGCATAATTTGTAAAATATTTTTCTCATTTCTCTTGAGCATATTTGGCTCAGGAAAAGATATCTTTATATATGAGCTAATGTTCAAGCAGAAATTAAATACACCTTTAGAGGGTTATATTTCCACATTTGCAGTGCCACAGATGTAATTTATGCAGTAGTCAGAAATATCTTATGAATTCAGTGGAGGTAGAACAGTAACAGTAAGCTTGCCTTTCCTTTACAGCTTGAGATTGGGACATGCTTTATCTGTCTAGATCTTCCAGCTCCTTTTCTGGCCCTTAACAATACTCTCAAATAACAGTTTTTTGATATCTCTATATAAGAGAACCAGGTAACCCTGGTACTCTGACAATGCTAGAAATAGTGTCCAGCACGCCGAGGATCAAGCATTCAGCATTTCACACCGTCAGAGTCGCAGTGCCTCTCTGATCTCCTATTTCAAGGAATGGGATCTTGACCTGCCCCCAGAGTGCACATCTGTAACTGCTGCTGCTGTCACAACCGCAGGCTCCTCCTAACACGAACTGCAGTGTAAGGCGTATAGAAGTGCGTTAAACGTTGTGCATACAGGGCACTGGAGAAGCAGATGGTGCATGTGGCATAAATATTTTTTTGGCATATTTTCTTTAAGACATAAGTGAGAATTAATTACATCAAACCCAAAGGAATAAGCATTAATGGAAAGAAAACATTCACAACTGTTTTTGAAGCCGTGAATTATGGAGAGATGACTTTGGGTGATTCATTAATGCAGTCTGGACATTCAAATTGGAACAGTCTCTACTATACCTAGACCCATTAATTCATCAAGACATTTGAGTTGCTGACCTTCTGAAGAGTATTTGGAACCAAATTTCAGGTATATTTCCAGATAAAAATGCTGGAGGGAGAAAGGCTGCTTTCAAAGCAGCATAACACGTCCTTCAGACAACATGCAGTCCTCTCTAAAAAAAGATTCATGGTTGGGCTGGGGAGACATAGCAGCTAGGGGTCATGCCAGGACCTTAATTATGTGAATTTAGGTGACTTACAGAAGGCAGTATATACATATATATATACTACTTTGCTTTTGGAAACTACTGCTTGCAAAAAATGCATTTGGAAGCCCCATCTACGTGATAGGTAGTAATTGTGCAGCAAGCTTCCCGGGCCCTGTGTGTCAGAAGAGAGAAATACATGGGGGGTTAAAAGCAAGAAAGAGGAGACTTGCTCAGGCACTTCCATTTCCACAGTGCTATTTCCCAGACCCATTTTCTTGCTTGTCTTCCTGGGAGGGCAGAGAGAGAGTTTTAAGAGGCTGACCTCCACGTGAGTTACCGTGTTCTCAGGGACGTCTGCTACCTTGTTCCTGCCTTCAAGCTGCGAGTCGGCACTAAGCACTGAAGTACAGCACAGACTCACTTGGCTGCTGATGTTTGCTTAAGTTGCTCAGCGTTTCATATCCATTCAGTCACTCTGAAGACACTCATAGCTACACATAATACATGTGTTTCAGGTATAGGTGATGTGTGCCCTATAGCACCGCCACCAAACTGCACAGAAGTGCCATTGGAAGGATGCTGTCACTAGGGTCACTCTTATGTTTTAAAGCGCAAGAGGAGCAATACGATCACAAACGCCTACAGGTCTGCTGTCTTCTTCCCTTATGGAGAGACCGTGAGGGTTGAGCATAGCACAGGGGTGAGCTAAGCAAAGGGTGCCAGAGACCTGCGAGTTACTCATTCCAGCACCACTAACCTGATGTGTCCTGAGGCAAAATTACTTAGCCCATCTTCTGCATTCCTACAAAAGCCACAGTAGTTCTGATAGAAGCACAAATTGAACTATACATGTAATGCCTACATGGTATTAGAGGGTGTAGTGTTCAACATATTGCTTCTCCCTTGGCTGAAAGCCATTACTCTGTCTTCCTTCAGCCACAATATAAAAGTCCATCTGAAAGTCAAGGCAAGTAGACTAAGAAATTATGGCAGAGAAATAAGATAAGTTGCTATTTTCGTAGCATGCATTAGCCAAAAAAAAAAGACCCTAGGATTTTACAGCCTAAAAGGAATAATGTGATTTTTGTGGCTGTCATAATGAAAAATTCTCCCACCCATGTGATGCTGCTGCCTTGCGTTTCCGTTTGTGTACATCCTTTTGCAAGCAGCTGCGTGGCACTTCTAGTACTTCCAAACTAATGTTTTTATTTCTACATTTTACAGCTGGTTTCTCTGCCAGAATTTTTTTGGCAAGCGTGGAAATTAATGTGAGACAGGCATTGCATCCAAATTTTAATGGATAATTAGTTCTGTCTTCCAGAGGATGCTTTTTTCTTCTGACTCATTTACTATCAAGTTATTCCAAATGCCTCATAAGACATTCAACTTGGGATCCTCTTTAACCATTTAAATATTAAGAATCAAATTGTACCACATATGGAGGAGAGAGCCAGAGCCCCTTATAACATTGTAATATATATGTAATAATTGGTAATTTTCAGTTTTCTTATTTATTTTCTACCCAGAATCTCAGATCTGTATGAAAAAGTTGGTCCTTATAACACATCCCTTTTCTCCAGGAATTTATGTGTTCAGGAAATGGAGACACGTAGAAATTACACAGTTGCCTTCTTCCATCCTATGATGGCACATCAACTCACAGGCAAGGTAGGAAACAAAATCCCACCTGCTCCCCAAAGCTTTCCAGAGGTGAAGCGACAGAAGGCTAAATAACAGAAATTACCAAACAAAAAAAAAAAAAAAAAGAAAAAGAAAAGGGGAAGAAAACACCCTATCCGTAGGGTATCACTTGTAAAAATTAAGTTAGCAGTTTGTGAATATTTGAAATCTGTCTCTCCAGAACCCAAGACGACAAATGTCTTCTGCTTCACATGCTTAATAATTGTCACAAAGATACTTTGAAGAAGCAGTTTAAAAACAGAAAAAAAAAAATGAATGAGGGTGGTAAATTACTCATTATGAAACTACATGCACAAGAAAGGTACACATGCTCCTACTTCAGATAATATTCATTTCCTCTTCATTAGGGTACATGTGACTGCACAGTTACATCTTTAAACAACACAGAAATTAGTGAATAGGCCTGAGCGAATCCATCTGCCCTCAGGCAGCTACTCTAATTACCTCTGTTCCAGTTCAGCCTTCTGCTGGCTGCAACAACTCTTTGGGGTAAAATGAACAGTTATTTATTACGCAGATAAACAGTGGGAGAGTGAAGAGGATGCTAAGGCTGGAAACTCTGCTGAGTAGCTCTGCACATCAGGGTACAGACCCAATTCTTAGCATTTAGAGTATGAAGCTTCCATTGGAAGTTACGTGTAATTGCAGTGCAGTGTTTTGCCATAATCATTTAATTCTGGATCATATTCACCTTATTTATACGTGTTCATGTGCCCATCGAACTGAAAGATTACCTTTAGCTATCCATCCAGCATCCGTTTCTTTCTTAGCTTAACTTACAAACACTTGCTACCACCTATGTGAAACTAAGGATGGGGGATTGTGGGTTGTAGAAAGTTTTACTTTCTGAAAGAATCAGCATAGATCAGAAAAAGAAACAAATCCAGAATCCTACCACATAGCGTTTCTGATGGTACCTGATTTACCACTAAGCTACGAATCCCGACAGCACAGCAGGAAAATATCTCAGCCAAAGGTTTCTAGGTTCAGACGCCAGGATTTCTCATCTCTTTGCTCTTCTGCAAAGAGGCAAGGAGCTACCACAGCCAGGGCTTTAATCAAGACTGTAGGAGCATCTAAGCCATTTTCTGACACTTTGGAATAGGAGCCCATGTTAGGGATGGTGCTTTCAGCCATGGAAATCACAGCAAGGAGCCTAGCAAGCCTCTGGGCACAGCTGCTCTGGAGCTGCAGATTAAAGAAGCCTATACAGAAAGCAAATGGTGTCTTAGTAAAACCCTATTTAGGAGAAGAAAATTCAGACCAGAAACATTTTTTTAATTTCCAGATATGCAGTTTATGATGTGATAATTTGGAAGCTAGGAAATGCTTACTTTATTCAACAGCTTTGCTGGAGAAACTTCAAGGGCATTACTCAGTATCTTTGTCTCCAGCCATATATACAAAGTGCATTCATATAGCTGTGGGGACAGGAGACCTTATTTTTTAAATCTTCAGAACTTAAAAATGGGACTGAAAAATCTAAGAATCTGACTGATTCTCTTGCATAGAGAGATGTTTATTTCTGTCTGATGCTATTTAAAATGGTAGACAGGCATCCACAATTTCTGCAAATGCATGGTCTGGCCCTTGAAATACAGAACTCATGAGACTGGACAAGCGCACAGAATTGCAGATACTCGTGCATCACTCACAGGATTTAGCAATGGTAATTCTGATCCAGCAGTCCCCAGCTCTAAACGCCAGCAGATGTTTAGCTGTGACGTGTCCCGTTTTCTTTTTAACTAACAATGTAACAATGAGGGCAGTCATAGTTCTCTAAGTAATTTTCCTAACTATTTAAGAAGACTTACACCAACATGATTTCCCAGGCAAAACTACTTTATGTATCATAAACCATTTAAACAATTTTCTAGCTTGCTTGTTAAACAGTGAATGAATCTTGCCAGACCTTTTCTTTTGAAAGATGGTCAAAGAAGACTGTAAGAGAGAAAATTCATTTATCTTTTTATCTGATTTCATACCAGATTCTGGGCCATACAATCAGACTTCAACTGGAGCAAGACCTAAATCTGTCAAACTACCTGCAGTTAGGAAAAACACAGCTCCAAGTAGCTGTGGATTTGTGCGTGTGAAAATACTTTGACAGATTGCTTGAATTAGATTTACAGTAGCTTGATTAAATATTTTTTTAAGAATCAAGAGACTATCTACCTTCGAATACAGCCTCACTCAAGAACCATAATTATGGTTTCTGGTTGCCTGTTTACTAACAGTAATAATTACAGGCTCAACTGAGAGCCCTGAAAGAGCAAATCCAAGCTGAGGGGAGAACACTTAAAGGAGAAGTGGGGGGCAAAGGAATCAGAGCATAATAAGGAGAGTGATTCATTTTATAAAAAATGGGGAGGGGGCGGGTTCTCAGGTGGTGGTATCCTCTTTTTTAATGGATGTTTACACAAAGGAGGTGATCTTAAAATAGGCAGAGAGAAAGAGGGCAGCACCGAAGTAACCCGCTCTTTCTGCAAAAGCGGAGAGCGCTCCTGACCCCCTGCTTTCAGGGGCACATTGGGCAACAGGGCCTCCTCAGTGGCACCAAGAGGCTCAGAGAGATAGAGGAGCCAAGGACTTGACTGAGCCAGGTCAAATCCGACTTCCTACAAGAAGCCCTCAGCAGGAGTTGAGCCTGGGGCTTCAGCTTTTTTCAAGACAAATTTTAAACCCTGATGGGCCGTGGGAAGCAAGTGAGAGGAACAAAGGTTGACGGGTGGGCAGCCCACAGCAGGAGACAGACAGTTGCCAGTCAGTCGTGACAAGAGGGAGATGGAGGAATCAGCGCTTCTGCCACACCAATATTCTTGCAACTCCTCTGTGTTTTGCAGCTCTCTGACGTGCTTGACACGCCAGGCGAAGCTGCCACTCCGTGTGCTGGAGATAAGAACTTCATTCCCAGTAGAGACATAGCTCAGGAGAACAAGCCGTCTGGGCGGGTGCTGTGTTAGATTTTGAACTTGCTGATTGATCTCTGCCTATTTTGACAACAGTACAGAAATCTCAGAGATAATGTATATATATATATATATATATATATATTTATCACGCAAGCATTCTAAAAATGGGTAGATCTGGGAGATCTAGAGTGCACCAGCTGAGCATGAACTCGCACCTTACTGTGCAGCAGAGAAGCAAGATATAAACGCTTCACTGAAGCTAAAGTGTCAGTCAGAGTTCACACCTCAAGATGCTAAAAAGTTCACTTTGAAATGTTAATATGCAGGTAAGCAGGCGTTGTTAATTCTAGCACTCACATAACCATTCAGAAATTCATCTGACCATTTTCCAGAGCATCTCATCAGAACAGGAGTGCGTAATATTTCATCCTTTTCAAGTAATTTTGCCGCTTGAGAGCTATACCTATTTATAACCTGTCTTAACAGCTGGGGCAGAACAGCCCTGGAATTCATAACGCACGTGTGCGCCGAGAGATGCTGGATAAGCCTCCTGCAGGAGAAACAGAGGTCAGGCCTTAAAGGTTTAGTTTAAAATTACCGAAGCTGTTGGGAAGCATATGTTGCCTTTACTTTAGAAATGTATTTAGTTAGAAGTGAGGAAAATACAGACTAATGAGCCACAGCGGGAACAAAGCTGACAGCAAGAGATGGAGCTGGAGCGGCTGGACAGGCCGCTCTCCGGGGGACGCACAGAGCGAGGGGCAGGACGGCAGCTCTGGAATGGTCCTCACTTCTGAGGGGCCTGGCACCATCGCTCCTGTTTCTCTGCTTTCGCGTTCCTGTTTTCTTAGTAGGCCGTGTCTTCAGCGGCCTCTGTGCACGTGCCCTAGCGGAGGTCGGTGGACTGAGGCCTGCACCGAGGGACTGCTGCATTTTGAGACTATCCCATGATCAGGGAACTCTACGTGTAGAATGGGTAATGTTGTCTTCTAAAATGTGGTGAAAGACACTAGCTGTACGGTAAGGGTTTGTTTTACATGAAAAGGGCACTCTAAAGAGCCCATGGATCAGTCACGGAGTAAGGGGTTTTGTTTTTATTTGTACTACAACTTCATCCAGGGACATGCGCAGTGTAATTGTGGTACATGTTGGAGTGTGTGGAGCTATGAACACTGTCGACAAACTTCTTTCCATTATTTAATGCTGTATTTTCTGTTGCTCTTAACAATGATTTAACTATATCTGGATGTTTTAGGGCCTGGATGCTGCTAGGGGAAGGATGGGGCATTCTTTTTTAAGAGTAAACACAACCATCTCAGTTTTAAGTTACCAATCCCCTTACACAGCGAGCAGGAGAGAGCTCTCCTTAGGGCTTAGGCAGGATAGGCTTGAGGGGAAAAGAAGTACAAGGCTTTATCCTATTCATTTAGGCCTTATAAGCCTGATTCTTATTAATATAGATTGATATAAATTCATCATACGACTGGGTTCAGTCAACGCTCACCATCAGATCCGTGCGCCGCCTCCCTCAAGCGGGTCCCATTCCCATTTTCTCAGAGAGAGAACTTGCCGTGTGCTACACGCAGTTACTGCAGCAGGATCGTGCTGCCTAGCAGGAAAAGGGCCCATTCTTAATCTGTGGGCAAACGCTTCCTTATCCAGGGAGCCCTGTGCTGAGACTCCGCACAGAGGACTCGGAGCACAGACGTATCGCGGGGTCTCCCCGCCGCCGCCCTGGCCCTCACCCCAGAGGCTTCAGCATGAGAGTCGGAGCTCAATGCCTGTGTTGATTTTCATTTTTGAGTCCACCGAGTTGCTGCAGAACAGTGTGTTGCTTTCCTGTAAGCACTGAAGGTTTTACGATGCCACCTACTCGCTGCACCCTCAGTCCCCGCACGTAGCGATGGGCGAGACACCCCTGGTAAAATTATATCCCCACCGCGCGCTCTGCGCTAGGTTTTCACCCTGTGGAGCTGCCGAGCTGGTCTGCTGCACTACGAACAACCAATTCTGCTTTCCAAATGTCTGACATGCACAGAAGAAAAATGGATTTTTTTTTTTTAATTTTTTGCCTCTACGCAATAAACCAGTGTCCCTGCAGAGAAGAAACTAACAAAAAACGATGTTTATAGTAGTTAGAGCAACACTGTACAAAATAGGGCTGTAGAAAGAGTAGACAAATATTCAGCCGTCGAAGAAATCTGAAGTCATTTGCTAATGAACCATAAATACTCTCTTTTCCATATATCCAAGACTCAAAATTCCTCACTATTCCCCACTTTGCTTGCAAGAATTCATCTGTTCACCTTTATAACTATGGGCTGCGACATTTCTTGGATTACAAGCAGTGGCCTGGGCAGAGGCTTCTAAGTCAACTGAAAGTTTGAAGTTTCAAGGCATCAGTTTTTCACCTTGTTTTCCTTACCAAATCAGTTACTTTTCCAATCCATAAAAACATTGTGTTCCTTGATGCATTTATCCAGTTTCCAGACTATAGTTAACCGCATCAGTTCCAGCTCCACACTATTTTGTCAACTTGCAAACCTAAAGAATGAATTCTTCCAACAATTTCCATAAAGTCTTTTTTTCCCATAGAAATGTCTAAAAATTACATCTAAATGTCCAAGTCAGTAAGTCTGATCTCTGCCTTGCTGAGCAGGTGTTGGTCTGTCACCCACACGCTGTTTCAGGCTGTAGCAACATTTGGGAGCTGGAGAAGGAGCAGGGCCGGCTCCTCCGCGACACACAGGCGGTCTCAGATCCACACTCATTATTTTGCTTCAGAACGAATCCTCCTTGAAAAATAATGTGCCCTGAAATGGCCTGATGGAAACATAGTTTTGCCATGCCAACAGTCTTGAAATATAGGAAATGGAAAAAGACAAGATTAACCTAAATAAAGCTAAATGATGGTTTCAGTAATGGTTTATTGGGTTAGATTTATCAATATTTTACTCAGAGTGGCCTTGAAATCAGATTTCTTAGCTTTGTTAACTGCCCCAATTCTATTGTCTAGTCCTCTAAGCTTGCACTTGACATTTGAATGGGTACAAAAAGAAAATCAGTAAGCATAAGGCTTAGCAAAAAAGTAATTTAAGAAGACTAATGAGGACATAAGGTTCCATAGGTATGTGCCTTAACATAGTCACATTCCAGCAGCTGTGTTTTTTTAATTCTGTCTGCAGCAAAGCCTACTTTTTGACCTCAATCTGCAAATTCAAATAGTAACATAGAAACGTAAACTTTTCAGTGCAAGTGAGAGACAAGCAAAAGGTAAGAATAGCAAATTGGGTATATTGCTTTTGGCCTTGCTGGGTGCAGTGTCGTGTGTGAGAAGTTTTGACTCCGGACACACACGCTCATCTGGCCAGTCGCCTGGCCACGGGTAACAGGGTTCCCTCAACGTCACCGAATTCGTCCAAGACCTCAGATTTCTGAGGCTGCAATGAAGGGAGCCTTCACCTTGCTAAGCCTCACAGAGTCCTGTCACCACCTGAGAGCAGCCTTTCAGCACATAATTAGGTTGTAAAATTTATTCTGAGAGGTGCAGCCGAACTGGCCTCAGGCATTAGGTTAGAAACATTTGTTTTAATGACAGATAGCAGTGAACTGACCAAAGTCACAAGCATCCAAGAAAGTTCACACAGGCATGCATTTTTGGGTCTTCATCCTACAAGCCACATATGCTAAAAAAAATTCCTAGGGCCCCCCAGATTAGGAAGTAGTTTGATTGATGTTTAAGCAGAGAGTGTTGTCATATGACATTGCAGAATGCTTATCTAAAAATCATGATTTATCAGCTAGTTTGCCAGTCTTTCTAAACAAATAAACAAAGAGTAAAAACACTGTTGGAATTACAAGATGCAAGAAGCTGCAAGCTTAAAGACAGTGACACCAGTAATTAGGGTTCCCTACAGCCAAGGGATATATCACAAGAACTAGGAGTGCTTTTATTTAACCTTTACGTTAGCAAAAATATTTTGAGTGAAAATAAATACATAGTTCTTTTTAGAAGCTTTGTGGATCAGCATTTTGATAACCATTGAAATGAATTAACTTGTCATACAGACAGAAGAGACAGATGGCTGCATTGTTAGAATCTGCTAGAAAAGGCACTTTATGCCATCCCTATATAAATCAAAAAAAAAAAAAGTAAATGTTGCTGGTCATTTTCAAAGAGACAAAGCTTACAGAAAATTTTGAAAATATGGCCTGTTGCCATTCCTTTGATATTTCCTGTGGGCTACACTATGCTTGGAGTAAAATGATATTTTTCCTAGGGCTTTCGCTGACTTCAGCTCCTAAGGGAACCCAAAATGCAGCTGTACCATCCTACAAAATAGACACTTCCCATTCTAGTGAGTGATGACTTGGAGTAACTATATTTGGTTATTGTGCTGTGGGGAAATTATGGTGATTTAAACTATCTCTCTAAAGCCAGGAGACCCTGACTTCACGCTAATAAAAATTTAGAGCAACTCTATCCTCTCTCTACTTTGCATAGATGAAATTAAGAGCAGAATAGGGCTCAGAATTCCAAAAAGGCTCATCACAGAGTTACTCCTGAGAGAAAAAATGAATAAAGCCAGACACTACATTAAATTCGCAAAAACAGTTGAAACAGTCATAGTTGCCATAAGATTTCACAGCCAAATGTACCTTCATAGTTTTACATTTAGAAACAAAACACATCCTGGGAATCAGTAGTTCCTTCCCAATCGGGAAGGGGAAGAAAACATGGAAATAAACTCTCAGCTTTTAATTACTCAAAGGAGAAAGTGGTAGCTTTACTGTTCTCTGGCCTTCCTAATTCTGTGCCTTTTTGTAGTCTTCCTGCTCAGTGAATCAGCCAGAGTCACTATGCTGCGTAAATGCGGATGTGCAAGGAGGCAGAACTGAACTCACCTAAACCATCTATGTATAGGGCAAGTTTTCAAGTCTTGTTTCTTCTTCATTTAAAATAGATTTGGAAATATGTTTGGGAGAAATGTATATAATGTATATATTTAGATATTATGGAAAAAAAAATACATCCTGCAGCACTTGGGTGCTGATCGCAGGCTTTTACAGCACAGAACACAAGGCTACACGAGTAGCTACATTAGTTTGGTGTATGGGACAGCTGCTTTCCCGTGATAACAACATAGTGCTGGAGGAAGAATATACTGGATTTTCACTTCAACTTCTTCCATAAGAGGAACCTGGAGGAAGTTCATGCTTCATGGGAGAAAGAGAGAAAACCATCTCAGAGCTGTTTCTCTTCCCAAAAGCTGCTAGCAGCTCCTTATGGCACTGTGCTAAAAGCTACTGCTTTCGTGGCAGAATGAGCCCACCTTTCAGCTCTCTCATAGAAGGGCATTGGAAAAGGGAAAGATTTTATTTTTCATAAAAAAATACTTCTTAATACTATGAAAAACTAAATTGTGTTTCAGAGGACAAAGAAAGAAACCTTCCTCATCAGTAAAGGCTGATACAGACAATCTAAGGGACATCAGTGCTTCCCAAAACAAACAGGAATTGAGTTTGACAATATCTTGCCTTGGAAAATACCACAAACCCAAGATAGGCACCACCCTACCACATATATTTAGAAAAAAAATAGGTTGTTGGGTTTTTTGATTTTTTTAAATGGGATGAATCCTGAATAGATGCATCTGAGATGAGTTTTCTTTATTATCAACATTGCCCTTAAAAAAAAAAAAAAAAATCTGGGGAATATTAAAATACCGGTATGCCAAGGTTGGTTAATACAGGCTGGAACAGAGCATTAAGGCAAGTGGTGGCTGTAATGTATTTCCTTGTTTGTCATTAAGTTGTTTGCTCGCATCCGTACTGTGAGACAAACCTAAAATTGCTCGACTGTTCCAGGGCACAGAAGCAGTAAGTGTTGGCTTTTAGCAGTCCCCCGAGGCTACTGCTCCATCTGTCAATGACTGTAATGTATTGTGTGTATAGTGTATTGTCTCTTTAGGTGCTTTTAAAACAAACTGTTTCCTAACATGCAGTTAATTTAGGAAGTAATGTTCGCCGTTTGCAGGCGGGGGAAACTGAAGTGCCTGCACAGCTTCAATATCATCAGAGTCAAGAGCAGAGTTCAGATCCTGAAACAGTTCTCGAGAATTAACTCCATGCACGTGTTATCTGTACCTGGAGTTATCATGTAATATAGGCCCATATATATA
>JAUBNY010001025.1:160247-176437 GCA_032275445.1 Crypturellus soui
CAGTAGTATCCATCTTCCTTCTTTCTCCAATAAATGAAGGAGTAAAGCTAGTTTGTGCAATACTGTCTGTTCCATTATAACTCTAAGCAAAACAGGCAAGTTCTGCAAAGGGAGATTATCACCAAGTTTACAAACACCAATCTTAATGCATAAGAAGAGCAATCTGACAACACTTGAAACCTTTTGATCTCAAAAGGAGAATTTAAGCTTCACTATCAGGAAAACGCATAAACCGCGTCAGGAAAACTCATGAACATGTGTTCACCCCGTTTCATTCCAGCCCTATTCAGCTTCAAGTACTTCATGCACAATCGTGCCTTAGGTGTCAGCTCAAGAGCCTTGCTGACTCAGAGGCCGAGAACAACGTGACAACGGTTCTGTGCTACAGAGGCAATTCCAGAAGCAGCTAAAGGTGTCACATACACCAGCCCGAGCGCTCACAAAGCAAACACCACCAAGCATCTGAAAAGAGGCATTCATTGGAACAACAAGACATAACGAATACATTTTTAATATCTCCTCCATCTTTTTTCATCTCATTTGTATTACAGTTTACTGACAACATTTGGCCATTCATCAGAATTTAATTGTTAGAGCAGATAGAGTCACAGCTCTTATTTCTGTACCTTTTTTCTCCTTACTTAATATCTACACAGTTATTCTGTCTTTACTAACCTTTCTACAGCTCCAGTATTAGAAGAAGATTTCACAGTTTCAGCTACAAGAATAGAAGTTTTCATTGACTTTTACGGGATTGCTGCTGCTATGGTATGACTGGGGAACCTACTGTTTCTTTTCTTATTGCAGGTTTGTTTCGTGAATTTAGATGCAAACAGAGATGACTGCGGTGATGAGCAAGTGAAACAGGTAACAGCTTATTTCTTGATAACGTATACAATAGGTATGTTCAAGTACACCTGGGTTTTCTCACATAAAGCCAGATCTAAGTTTTATGGACTACAATGCCAGATGAATCAAGATCAGCTATAGATTTTAACCCTTACAGAGAACAGTGAATTCAGAATTTGAGTTTATCTAAACGATAATTCATAATTTATAGCTTTTTTTTATTCCTACCCTAGACACTTACCAGAATATTGCAGTCTGAATTCAGAGTAGACTTCTTGCTGAGCCTCAATTTCATTGGAGATGTGAACAAAGATGCATCATATATCCAACTACCTAATTTAACAGAGAACTACATAAAAAAAAATAAAAATAAATCTCTGAGGTCTTTCCTTCCTACTGCCTAAAAGTCCTCAACTCTGTTCTGCTCATTTAGCTCTTACTCAGCTGGCTGGTCTTAATGAATGAAGCTCCAGGTGGTTTGATTGTGTGGTCAGGGGAAGAGACTAGAGAAACCTGAGCTAAAGATGTGATTGACCCATTTAAATGAAAGTTTGAAGCGATAGAAAAAGGAATTTCCTTTGTTAAAGTGCAAACAGTAAAATAAATCACACCATACATATGCTTTTTAAGATATACACCTTTCAAAGAAATCCTCAGATCTGAGCAGGAAACCCTGTATTAACCATGTGCCCGATGTCAGTGTTGAACTTACCCTTTCCTTTGTTGCTTCCGCTCCATCATCCGGCGCTGGTGCCTGCAGCGGTGGGCGGTAGTGAGCAGAGGAGGCAGCTCCTGACACCAGGCAGGGGGCTCCTCAGCCCAACACCAAGGTTAATTTGCTGGGACCATTTTTAATTCATGGGAAGACAGCCAATGTTGGGACCTATTTGCCTCATGGAAGTCATTAATTAGCAGGAACTGCTTTTACATGCTGTTTTCCACATCCTGGATCTGTGAAAAAAACAGATATCAAAAATAATTACAGCTTTTGCAACAAATGATTTTTCTTTTGAATCAGAGGCTTCACTGTGCAGAACGGATTCAACAGTTTAACTTCACTGAATCCTCAGACGCACGGGCTTGTTTTCTAACAACAAACAAACGGTTTTATTGCTTTCAGTGCTACCCTGTTTTTTTATTAAGGATCAAAAGCTATAGCAAGGCCTAAGGATTGAGGAAACATCAAAGGCTTCCTATTCATAGGTTAACACTAAGTATCTGTGTAAAAGCCAAGTTAAACTAGCCTTACGCAGCTCCTCCTTATAATACCTGGAAATCGGATCAGCGCCTCCCGGGCACAGAGCACCCCTGGACCGGGCTGCAGGCTCCGAGCTGCCGGCCCCGCAGCAGGGACGCGCTCGGCCCCGTTTTGGAAACATCATTCCTGGTGCAGGCAGCGCCCTTGCCGGGCACCACCGGAGGATGGTATTTTTCCTTTCGTTTTCAGTGTACGGAATAAAATACTCCCAGTTGCTAAAGGTGCTGTGTGCTCTTCCTCCCCTCTACGAGGAAAGCTGCCCCATTACCACTTTTATCAATAATGTACAATATGGGGTGCGTTTATATCAGCTGCGAGCAAAGTCAGTTTCATACAACACGCGAACATGCTGAAAGCATTTTGTAAAAGGAATTTAAGTATTTTCACACAACCATTGCTCAGATGAAATACATATCATTTTAGTGATAAGCGTATTCGCTGTTTGGCTTTCACATTACCATTGGATCGTGGAAGGGGTTAAATTGTTTTTTAAGTGTTGAAGAATTGTCTTTCTAGGCTCCTTTTATATTCCGAACAAAAGGGAAGGGAGTGAAGTAAAAGATATGCTAAATGTCATGATTTCCTACCAAAGAAATCTGATAAAATGTAGCAATTTAGGGAGTACAAAATAGAGATAAGTAGAGAAATGTGTATGATAACAGAAAGGTTATAATTTTAAAAAAGAAAAGGATGAGAAGATTTTTTGTGCTATTCTAAAATGTCAAACTGAATTGAAGCACTGAATTTAGTTATGTCAAGTATAAATACTTAGCCTCAGCTGAAGATCAGTCTCCTGAAAAGCAAGTTCTTCCCCAAAATTGAATTAGATTTGCAAAGTAGGAAAGTTTAATTATATTGGATTTAATTCATTTTGAGGAAAAATAGCAGTCCGGCAAACTTATCATTTTGAAGATGAAAAGGAGAAAGTGAAGCATCGTGATTGCTCAGTAGCTAAAGCCAAGTGTTGGGCGCAGGAGGTCTGCATTCCCTTGCTGGCTTTGCCACTGGACGTGCTGCGTTCATGGTATCCATGGATAAAGGGAGGCATTTAGTTCCCCTGTGCAGGAGTCATCCTCGATTCCCTCTTCACGAAGCACGGGAGATCCTTGGCAGGAAGGAGTTGGGAGTGTTGTTGGAGTAGGTCTTGTCCTTGGGGTGCGCTGCTGCGCGCAGACATGGCCGGGCACCGCGTCGCTGCGCAGCACCAGACACGGCCGGGCACCGCGTCGCTGCGCAGCACCGCTGCGGTCAGCGCAGTTGGCATTGCTGGCTGGAGCAAACGCCCAGCAGATGGAGGGTGCGTGTATCGCTGCAGGTGAAAGAACGGGAAAGCATCCAGCGGGGCGTCAGAGAAATGGATATTTCATCTGTGCTCATCTAATTCCCAGAAAGAATGTATATTTTAATGCTGCCACATTTGAGGGATTCAAGGTAGTAAGCTTAAGCAAACTTTTTGAAGTAATGCCTGTAACTATTTTACTGGAATATTTATGAACACACAACTGTGCCACTCGGAGATCTTTACCTGACAGCAAAACCTCTGTTCCACACTGCAGAGATTGATCAGCGTCTCTCCAAATCTCCCCAAACTTATCAGCTCCATGAACGTGCAGCCGCCAAAGGAAAACGAAATAGTCCTGCTGAGCGGATTAACATCAGGAAATCTTCAGGCTGATTATGAAGTTCCCCAGGTAGGAGCTACACACTTATCTTTAAGTCCACGTGACAGCTACGAAGGAAGGGACTTAGAAGCTGGAAAAAGAGAAGCTGAAGGCAAAGACCATATACTAGTTTAAGAACTGCAGGGTGTTTGCAAACACACACAGAATAGTCCAGCTGTCTATGAAAGGTCTAAATTAAGCAGGGGGAGGAGCAAAGCTGGCAGCGAGGTTGTCTCGTGGGCACCTGGGTGGCAGCTGATGCTGCTTTAAGCCGTTTCAGGGCTGCTCCTCCAGGGAAGGCGGCATTGGTGACACGGATGACTCATAAACCCAGATTTCCAGAATAGCAGGAGTCAGAAGGGCAGCACAGATGGGCCAGGAGGAAAGATGTGATACTTTTTATACACACAGGACTGGATCTGGGTGCAGCTCCTGCAGAATCTTTTAAGTAAAGCCTTGCTACTTCCCACTTCCATTTCCAATCCATCTTCTCCTCCACGACCCCCTCAGAAAAGAGCTGACAATGCGACTTGAAGATCCTAGGGGCTACCTTAAGTCTGAACATGCCAATGGAAAATACCAGGATGTATTAACCAGATTGGAGCTGATACATCATTTAGCTTCTCTGCTACCCCATGTAATTAATACTTTAATTTAGAATTTAACATTTAAAGAATTTAAAGACAGATTTCTCATGCAAACCCTTTCGCTCTTGTTCCTGCCTATGAAATGTTTCACAGCTGTGATTTGTAGGCCAGGAATTCCTGCTACTACGGATCACATAGAGAAAGATCACATAGAAATGGATCACATTCGCTTAAAGGCACAAGTTGCATAAACTTAACTACTTAAAACCAAAACCTCTTTCAATTTTTCCTTGTTTTTATTCCTTTCTTTACACATGTCTGTGTAAAGAAGATAGAATGAATATTGCTAGCATTTTAAGTCTGATTCTGATCTTAATCCTACTATGAATTAGCAAAAACTTTATTAAAACTGCAGAGTTGCTCTGGAGTGAAAACCAGATATTCTCAGCAAGCTTAAAAACATTAACAGGTATCTGCAGTTCCATCTGCTGCAGGAAACATCTTTCCACTGAATTTAACTTGTGCATGTAAATCTTTATGGAATAGACTCCATAACAGCTGTGTGGCAAAGATCATTGAATTTTATGCTGTACTAATGCGCTGTTCTTTAAAGGGAGAAATTGCCTGGTTATTCCTTGTCACTCGTGACTAATGGCTTGATTTAGAAAGATTTAAAAAAAATAACCTGCAAACCTGCCGTGGGAGCAGCGAGATGCCGGGGGTTCGCCTGGACGCCACTGCGATGCAAACGGGGCAGCTCTGAGGTCTGCCCACGGGCCCGGCGGGCAGCAGCTGTCCCGGGGACAGGGCGAGTGTGACACAAACGAGAACTAGCCCGAAATCCCCTCTTGCACAACAGCTGGAGCTTCTGCGTAGGGCCTGGGGAGGTTTATGGGCTCGTGCGGTGTTTGTCCCTGGGTGTTTCATGTCAGGAGCGCCTCTCGCTGCAGAGCTTGGGCTTTGCCTCAGGGTGTGTCCCCAAGTGTAGCCCGTGCAGGGATGCTGCCTTTTCTCTGGGGTTGTGGCTTTTATATCTGCAAAATGAGGGCAAGAACTCCTTTCCTTCCGCTTCTGTCCAG
The DNA here is from genome assembly GCA_032275445.1 of Crypturellus soui. Taxonomy (NCBI): domain Eukaryota; kingdom Metazoa; phylum Chordata; class Aves; order Tinamiformes; family Tinamidae; genus Crypturellus; species Crypturellus soui. The sequence goes on from JAUBNY010001025.1 coordinate 165,682, forward strand.
CCTTCAGCTTTACTGTACCACTTCTGTGGCCAAGGTGCTTTTGATGTAAACCATACAGTGGAGTCTCCATGTCAATTGGGGGTTCTACTTGTCTGAAATGATAGGGCTTTACACAAATACAGGAATTTTAAACTAAAGTATTTCAAACTAGCCTCTAAGAACAATTCAAGGTGACCTGTTCTCAACAACCCCAACACCACTATTTATAAGGCTGCTTTCAATCAGACCTTGCAGCAGTAATTATCTCAAAGAGGAATTCAGGCCCACAAACTATTCCCTCAGTGCACGGGTAGCACTGGGTGGTGTAAGGGCTTTAACAAGAGTATGTCAGATATCGAAACATGACACAGCTAAAGGCAAAGAAGGCTCTGTTGTTTAAACAAGTTGATAAAAACAACTTGATAACCTTAACAAAATAAAGATGCCCTTGTGATACAACACCGTTCTTGACCAAAATGCTCGTATATGAGAAGATGTCATTCCAAATGGTCCCGTTTCAGCATATCCTGCACACCATGTTACAAACAGCTCAATGACAAATTGTATTGCATCTCTACAATAGAACATTCCCGAGATATTTATAGAGAAGGAGGCTTAAAATAAGGGTTTTTTTTATTAAATAACTCTGAGATTCTTTTCCCCTCTAGTGTCCTTGGCTGGCAGATGTCTGCTTGGTTCAGTGTGCACGGGGGGACAGGAAAAACAGCCCAAGCTGCATCATCTTTGAAATAAACAAATTTCTGATTGGACTTGAGCTCGTTCAGGAGAGACAGCTGCAGATAGAAGCTAATGTCTTAAAGCCTGAGGATGACACAAACTGTTCAGTGTCCTCAATAGAAGAAGATTTCCTCACAGCATCTGAGCACCTCGAAGACGAAAACGAGGCTGATGAATATAAAGCTGGTAAAAGCAACGAGATCGAGTGTAATTCTGCTATTGTTCATACTGCAAAACAGACATGGCAGGGCTCACATAAACTGCATTTGGTTTTAATGCATGCAAGTATTTCATTGTAATTTAGGAAATGTAAATTCATTCATATTTTGAAATTGTTGCTCAGAGACAAAGATGGCTGTGCAGTAGTTTTACAGAGATATACATGCAAATACAGCCATTTTCTTTTCAAAGTTACAGGCTGCTTTGCAAAGACTACTGTCTTCTTTTTTCTTTTAATAGGTCATGAAAAATTAAATGTTTCCGAACTTTCTTCAGACCTCAAAAAAAATAAAGGAAAGGGATTTGAAAATCCCCACTACAGAAAAGGCAGGTTGCCACCTATTCTTGATGAAAACTGCATTAATAAAGATAACGCAGCTACCAGAGTGTCTGAAGCTGTGAGCGTTGTGGCTGGGGATAGCAACTTACAACTTGAAGATAAGTTAGCCCAGGAAATACTCTGGCAGAAGGAGTTAGCTGAAAGAGCTACATCATCCCTCAGTGCTAATAATTTGACTGACAAGGCTGGGAATTCCTGCTCAGCGCATGTGTCCGAAGATGTGTCTGTAACTGAAATGGCTAAAGAGGAGCTGGGGCCTCTGCGGGACCCTGCAGCAGAACAGGACACTGAGACTGATGTGGGAAACGGTGCAGGTGTCAGGAAGGCTGATCCGCCCTTGCAAAATGAGCAAGCAACGACGGGTCAGTATGCCACAAATTTAGCAGAGTCTGTTCTGCAAGATGCATTTATTAGACTGTCACAGTCTCAACCCACTTTTACTGATGAAGCTGCTGTTAGCATCTCTGTAGGAGGCTCCTGTAAAGCGGAAGATACGACCGCTTCCCGATCGTGGAATGAACTTCCGAAGATTGTCATTGTGCAGAGCCCGGATAGCTCTGAGGGTGTCTCCGAATGGCCAGGATCGGCATTCCCGAATCTGTACCACTGGACTGAATCGGAAAGTTCTGCGGAAGTTTCAGATTCCTGCGAGGAGGAACACGCGGACGGGCGCACCCAGAGCGCCTTGGAAGTGGCTCTGGCTTGTGCAGCCACAGTGATTGGAACCATTTCAAGTCCCCAAGCTGCAGAGAAATTCAGAAGAGATCAAGAAGCCACAGACTCTAAAAGCAGAGCCGTTGATAATGAAGTGCCACAGACAGCATCTTCACAGCTACTTGATGACTCTGCTGGCACAGAATATTCATTTCCATCTGCTCTGTGTGGCATGACTCAAGTAGCGAGTGCTGTAGCAGTCTGTGGTCTGGGCGAAACAAAGCAGGATAAGTACCCTGCGGCTGCAAGCGGGCTCCTGTCTGCTGCTCAGACGTCTGCAGCCATTACTCTTCACTGCAGCATAGCCATAGGCAGCAGCGTGGAGAAGCTGAACGACAGCATTGCAGAGACTCTTCTCAAAGAGGCAGCAATAATCTTGACAAAGCCCGGTACCTACAGAAACGTAGGGCATTTTATGGAGTCCATGAATGGAAGGATCATTGAAACAGTGGCAAGGCCACGGATTCCGCACTCTGGTGAAGTAATCAGGGATGAACTTGCACAAAACTTATCCAACATTATTCTACGACATTCTGTTGAAGAGGTTAGGAAGAAGAGACAGCTACACCCCCATTCAGAATACAGCTCAAGTACACAAGACATTTTCATGGAGACTGCAAATGAGCTGCTTTTTAATGTGATATATTTCACTTATAAGAAGATGAATGATATCAGACATGCTGATGAGTGTTCTCCTCTCTTTTCGGAGGGCACAAAAGCTGAGAAAGTAACCGTAGCAGAAGGTTGGCCAACACAGGCAACGCCACATGAAACACTGCACAGACCCGCTGAGCACTCGGCGAGTGTGCCGCTGCACACCCCCTGCAGCGCCAGCGCCGGCAGTGATCTTGGAATTGTCACAAGCACTGGGAAAAGTAACGTGACAGATGTGAGTAGCTGGGAAGGTGTCCCACTGCATTCAGGACCAACAAGTAGAGCCACTGGGCATAGTGCACTTGTTGCAAAAACATCTCCCAAGAAGAGATACTTGAAAAGAACTGCACGAGACTGTTACAAATCGCCAAATCAGAGTAACAATCAAAAGAAGAAAGACTTCAGGTCATTTTCAGATGGAGGAGAAGAAGCCTTTCCAGACACTGAATGCAAGCACGGTGTCCAAGAACGACTGTCTTCCGATGCCCCTGTAAGTGCAGAGGACCAGGCCAAGCATCAGCGTGATGCTGTGCTGAACAGCGATGTCCAGGTTAGCCTGTCTTTACTGGGCAACCACGTCTTGCTTCCTGCTCAGCCCGTGCTACAGGTGAAACACTCAAGGGACAAATACTGTATAACGGATTTTGCAGAGGAACTGGCAGAAACAGTGGTCTCTATGGCAACAGAAATAGCTGCCATTTGTCTGGAGAACTCCAACGGGAAGCAGCCCTGGTTCTGCGCTTGGAAAAGGGGCAGTGAGTACCTGGTCACCCAGAGCTTATCGTGCCGAAGCTTGAAGAGGAAAAAGGAAACCCAGACTAACAGCTCGGTGGTTCGGAAGCACAGGGCACCCAGACTTAGCGAGATCAAAAGGAAGACAGATGAGCACCCTGAGCTGAAAGAGAGACTGATGAATCGGGTAGTGGATGAATCTATAAACCTGGAGGACACACCAGATTCTGTCAGTATCTTTGCAAATGAAGTGGCCGCCAAGATTATGAACCTCACCGAACTCTCTGTGGTTGACAGCATCTGGCAAGGTCCAAATCATCCCAGGAACAGGCTGCACTGTGAAAGATGGAGCCGAGGAAAGGCATCGAGCTGCGAGAGCATCCCCGAGGAAGACGCGGATTCCAGAGGCTCCCTGCACACCCTCGGCCTGACGAACGCTCTTGGGCAGCCCGTGAGCCAGACGAGTTCCGTCTCGAAGCAGTCGAGCTGTGAAAGCATTACGGACGAATTCTCAAGATTTATGGTGAACCAGATGGAAAATGAAGGAAGAGGCTTTGATTTGTTACTGGATTACTATGCAGGAAAGAACGCAAACAACATCTTATCATCTGCTTTGCAACAGGTAGCCAAGAAGAATGGTCATCTTAATGTAAAACCCAGCTGCCCATCCAAACAGTCCAGCACAGAAAGCATAACAGAAGAATTTTATAGGTATATGCTAAGAGAAATAGAAAAGGAAAACAAGGATAACGCATCTTCCCCTCGGAATTCAAAGGACTGGTGTGGCAGTTTGCTGCCCCCCTCTCTACGAACCCCTTTCTGTTTTAGACAGTCCTCCATGCCTGACAGCAGGTCGTCGGGCTCTAGGCTGACGGTCAATACCCCCGTGAAAGCAAATTCCCTAGATGGATTTGCCCGTCATCACCAGGATTCCTTAAGTGTGCAGCCGGTCAGCACTGTGGGCTCTTCAGGTCTCTGCAAGTCTGACTCATGCCTGTACCAAAGATGCAAGACGGACCAGATAACAGACATGCTGATTCACGAGACATGGGCCAACTCCATTGAATCGCTAATGCGCAAAAACAAAATTATAGCAGACGAGGCAGAGACTGCAGAGGCAGAGCAGCCTCACAGTGATTCTCCACAGCACGTGGAGCAGTACGCAAACAGACTGGCTGCAAATATTGTTGAAAGTGGTAAAAATTTCATTGTTGTCCAGCCCGATTCCTTTGATTATACGAGCCGAGAACACGTGCCGGAAAGCAAGCATCAGATGCAGCCAAAACCCAAAGGAGAGGGAGTAGGTTCGGGTGAGAGGAAAGGGTTGGAGAACGCTGGATCCCTCCCTGCCAGTCAGCGCAGGGAAGTGCCCTTAATTCAAATAGAAACTGATCAACGAGATGAGGCAGAAGAGCCCTTAACTGCACCTGAACCTTCTGAAAAGGAGCATCTAAGCAAAGAAAAGCCTCCAGAAGAAAATGCTGGGAAGCAGATGGTTTCCAGTTCCCTTCTAAATAGGTAAGTGACCAAAAAAAGAAAAACCAAAAAAAAACCCAAATCAGCACATTGCCTTAGTGTTTGCTCATGGTAACTTCCCAGTAAATATGACGATGCAGGAGGAAGACAAGGAGTTAACCACTTCTTGAGAAATAGTCAAGGTAAGTTTAACTGCGGGCTCCATACAGCAAGTCATGTATCGCAGTACTGGTTTCTGGAGCAGGTCTGCATGGAACACGCCAGTACTGTGGTTCTGAGCTCCCAGGCTAACACTGCACAGACGAGTAAATTTTACCTAAACGATGTTTGTTTTCCATGGTCAAGATAGGGAAGACTGACAAAGTGTGAACTTTCTAGCCTCGCTTATCCTGCTCTCCGAACTCTCATAGATGGCACCATCTACATCCGCTGCTTTCCAGATTACTAGGAGGTATCTCCAAATCTGGCTGAGGAAGCTGTGCATTGGAAAAAAATCTCACTAACTCACTTGCAGCCACATTGCCTTGTAAAAATTAGTGCTGGTTCTGCCAGCCGTCATCTGTAGGCATGGATAGATGCAACTAGCTACTATCTTCTCAATTAAAAAGAAAAAAATCAGTTTTATGTAAAAATAAAACCAGCCTGCTGTTCCTTCTCCCTTCCTGCCATTTGACCTTTAGTTCTCTACTCTGCTTGCCCATGTCTGTATATACCAGCAGGGCAGACAAGGCTTCTTACAGCTTGAAGTTCCACTTTGTGTTTACTGTGTGGAACAACAAATGCATTTGTTTTCTACTAAAGGATTTTTATTAAAAATAGCCCTCACCTCCTTTGGTTCAAGGCTGTTCTAGTAGAATTTAGATAAAGAAAAGAATAAAGTTTAATTTCATGGAGCTTATACCGTAGCCTACCCCCCTCTCCTCCTAGCTGCTTCCTTGGTTGAAGAAGCTGCAACTTATTTTTGTTAAGGAAAATGAAAACCCCGCCATATTACAGTGGACTGCAAACGTACAGGAGTGCTATGGGTGTCAAGAGCAGTAATCCCCTTCAAGGCATCGCCTGTTTTTAACTGTGCTTCTTAATCGTATCTGTTACTCTAATGGTGTCTGAACTGCCGCTCACGGGGAGCCTCGCGGCGTCGCGTTGCCTCGCGCTGGCAGGACGGCAGGTGCCAGCGGTGGAGACTCTCGTGCAGCCCGTTCTGCGCTGCACAGGGCCGTGTTCTGGCTCTGCCTGGCGCGCGAGCGGGTACTTCCCTGCGCGGGTGGCAATTAGAGGGATAATTAGCACAGAGTCTCTGCTGTTTCACGCTGACTATCCCCCACTAACCTTCCTCTTCCTTCACAGGCAACCTGCTTTTAATAAGATACGCTTAGAAATCTGCCTGTTCACAATCCTGACTGTTTGAAAATAAAGTTATTTTCTGCACGGCTTATGACCCTTTCGATAGCAGCTTTTCCTCTGCCTTTGATGCAGAGTTCCTGAAACGGCTTTTGCAGTTTTGAAGTAAACGTGTAGGTAGGTCAGAGGTGGCAGCCAGAGGCAAGGCCTGCGTTAGCGCTTTGGTTTGGTGTCGCGGAGCGGCCCCGGATCAGCTCGTCCCCGTGTCCTCGCGGTGCCTCGGGCTGCAGAGTGCCAGGCAGCTCCCCCGGAGGAAGCTGCCCCAGCCCCGCGCTGGGGCCGGCGCCGAGCGGGCTCTCACGGCCACGGGACAGCAGCGTTGCACTGTTTTCTCCTGCGGGTTTGAACCACGGTGGCATTGGACAAGGATCGGATAGAGTAAATCCCCCCCAAACACGTACGACATAGGTATAAGACAGAGCACCAATAGCTTTGGTCTCCTGACCCATTTCTACCACATGAAATTATTTGCTAGTGTAGACAGCAGCAGAGTCTCTCACAACCGCTCAGCTCTGTAACTTCCTTGACCTTAATGAGCAGCATTTCCTGAATTGGTGGCAGTAGTCATTAGTCTCTATATTTTATTTCTTCTACCAATGTGCCTTCCTTATCCCCCGCCAGCAGCAGTCCTCAGAGCAGACCCGAGGCTGAGCCCGTGGCAGAGACAAAAGCAGCAGCAGAATTTCCCAACCAGCTGAGCAGCAGCGAGGAGAGCACGGGCAGCTGGTCCCAACTCGCCAACGACGAGGACAACCCTGACGACACCAGCAGCTACCTGCAGCTCAGCGAGAGGTCCCTGAGGTACCCACCTTCTCTCTGCGGTCAATACATGATAGTGCCTAACCAGCCAGTCTGTAATTCGCTTTATTTGTCACCATTGGCATAACACTTACTGTGGCATTTCCTTGAACGAGACTCAAGTCAGCCTGTGTGGTTAAAGATGTAGTCTAGTCCTTGGAGCTTATGTAAAGTGATGTTAGTTTGACCTCAGCCCTTTCTCAGCTTCACATTGAGCAAGATTTTTTCTTCATATGCCCTGAGATTATTTTATTTTAATGTAGCCAATTAATTATGTCACTCTCTTGGGTATTCTGAAGACAAGGAGGGAAGAAGTGAGCTAATGAAGCAGAGAAAGGAAGGAGGCTCTGCATGTCAGAGACACCACTGGCTGGTTTTAAAAATAGTGAAATAAACTTGTCTGCCCCGTGGGTGAATGGTCATCCCATTACATGGAGCATCAGCCTTTAACTAACTCGGTCTGGGAGGCTCCTGCGTTTGCCTTTTGGCTGTGCACTGAAACAGAAGCTGATCCAGCAAGTCTGGATGCATCGGGTGCTGACGCTGCCTCAGAAAATGCCCCGATGAAGAAACTGTCTAGTCAAAGCCTCTGATGGCAGGGGAAAATACTGTTAATTGCTTTTTTTAGTAAAAAATAAATGGTTCAAATTTAATTACCACACGTAATTTGATGGTGCTAATCGACTTGTAGCTAGTAAATTCCCAACCTGTTTATCAGACTATTATGAAATCAACATAAACTTTCACCATCTAGGCTACAGCGATGTTACACGGTGAGCTAGTACTGCTCTTCCCAAGCATTACCAGATGCAACACTGCATTTTTAAGAAGTATCCGAGAAGAATACTTCTGCAGAGTACTAGTCCCTGTGAGTCGCCACACACACACACAAACACAAAAAAAGGAAATCTCAGTGTTTCAGAGTAGCAGAAGTGTTAGGGACCACCTCGTACCCATGGGTAACCCCAGATCTCGGACACTATTTGGGGTATGAGGTCATATGCTGAAACGGCTCCTGGTTGCGGGCATGGAGTAACCCAACAGGTATGTACGTGATGGGCAACCCAATGCCTTGCTGTAATTCACCACGTTCAACGGTATCTGAATCTCTGCAGGTTTTTCCAGGACATCTCTGTGCTTGACAGTTTTTCTTTCCAAGGACTCATGCAGATTATTTCTCTGCTGGAGGCCATATGTTCACTGAATAAAGTGTTCACTAGAAGATAGTCCAACGTTTATTTTCAGTTCACAGCATCACTTGATACGTGATCCATCTACAGCTATTTTAAGAAAAGCCTAATTATTTTGCACAGATTAGTTGGTTGCCACTTGTTGAGCACAGTTGCTTCTGTGGAACTGCAGTCTGGGGGCACCCCCATCATCTTGCTTTGTACATAGATAAGAAAATATGTACGGAGACATGTTGGGTGCAGCTTGGCACTAATATTTAAACTTTTGCTTTGTCAGCAATGGCAACAGCAGTACAACTAGCAGTCTTGGCATTATGGACCTGGAAATTTATCAGGAGAACATGCCACCTTCTCCTATGATTAAGTAAGTAGCTGTTGAAGTAAGATTTGATGTTTAATCTAATTTTAACTGCCAACCATTTATGCCATCTAAAATGTGCCAAGCCCTGCTTTGCACCTGCTGCTTAGCCTGCCATCACTTCCAGAAAAATAAATGCACGTGCAGGTGTCTGCGCAGAACGACAGCCCTGCAGAGTGCAGGGCTGTGGGGAGGCCCACTCGGGCCACCTCTCAAGAGAACACGGATCCAGCACACGGATCTGCCTTGCCCAAGAGACAGTGTACTGAGCTATCCATTTCCCACTTTGTGAGTTTTTGTTTTTTCTCTAAACAATTTCAAATGTCACCAAAACTGTACTAATACCAAGTAAGAGCAAGCAAAGAAAGATCAATTAGTCAAAGCTAAAAGGAGAAGAAAAATGATAACTTTTTTTTCCAAGATGGATAATTCGGCCCAAGGTACTCCTTATCTGCCACTTCTGGCATGCTTCTACCAAGCCTGCTCAGTAGCAATAATATCAAGAGATGTGCAAGTACCTGCCTAAAGATTCTGGTACCCTGCAACATGGTATAACCAACCTGCCAGCTACTAAACGGTGAAACACCCGGTGCAGTCAGGGCACGGCCGCGCTGAACCTCGTGCAGAGGAGACGAGAGCCGTGCAACGCCAGTGGCAGCAGAAAACCTTCACACCAGGCTACACTGCAACAGCAAAACACCCTGCTTTCCAACAGCCCTTATTTGCAAGCAAGGTAGTCGTGCATATTTCTCTGGAGGTACCTGCGTTCTTTCAGCTGCCGATTAGGGCGCTATCCTTGCTGACACATCCCTTGTGCACAGTAGGCAGTGCTGGCTCCTGCGTACGTTCCTGGAGGTGACCGCTGCTCCTCGTGTTTCCAAAGACGAAGGGGCTGAGGTTTTGATTCCAAGTGCCCGACCAGCGGGTGCTCTGTGGTGACAGCCAAGGGCTGGAGATGCAGGAAGGACAGAGGTTGTAGAAGGCCAGACCACCTCTCGGTGCAGAGAGCACCTCTTTGCGCTTGCACAAGTCAAAGTCAAGGTACAGAACACCTAGGTAGTTCAGACAAAAATCTGATGTGTGGGATGGTATTAAGCACCCAAGCCAGGGACTATAACTTTGCAAAATGCACACCTTGGAAATGCAGTACTTCCCCCTTTGTTACAATAAGGCACAGCTAGACACGTAATGTTGTTTGCCTTCTCATTATATAAACTGTATAGATACACACATCCTAATAAAGCGTAATGCACAGTACAAGCAGTTCATCCTTTTGTGGGAGTAGCACTGTGCAATTCCCAAGGCTTTTCCAGATTTGCAGATGAAGTTATTGTGGTATATTCAACATTTTACTGTTTCATCCTATGTAATGTTTTTCTTGCAGTTTTCTAGGTGAAAAGTCTTACGTTGAGGGAGAAGTTTATCCATCACGAAGCAATGTTGTAGACTGTTCCTAAGTATCACTAATAAGCTTTGTTGTTGTTTGTTTCTAAGTGAATTAGTAGAAGAAAAGGTTTTCCTTAAAGACCAGACAGAAAACATAGAGGGTAAGTTGAACCATATCAATTATAGATCAGAATTTGAAGTCAAAAGAAGTAATTGCACAGTAACGACACAGTAACTTTCTGCCCCTCCAGAAAGCACCTCTGTGCTCTCCGTGGGAACAGCCAGTTGTCAGAAGGAGCTACTGGTGATCAACTTCGACCTGGAGCCGGAGCGGCCCGACGCGGAGCTGCGAGCCACCCTGCAGTGGATAGCTGCCTCGGAGCTCGGAATTCCAACCATCTATTTCAAGAAATCTCAGGAGAACAGAATTGGAAAGGTAGTATCTACAGAACTGCACATACTATTGTATCACTTAAATCAAAGTAGCAGTTGTGATGTATTGCAGTTACAGAGTTTTAAAAACAAATGCAAAAGCAACATAAGATCTGTGCTACAGGGAGATGGCAATGCAACTGTTAATTTGAGAGGGAGAGGAGAGGATTAAATATCTCAGAATTTAAGGCACATGAAAGATTTTTATTAGCATAGGTGAAAAATGGTATCGCCTCTTAAAATTTTCACAAATATCACTTTCGTGTTTTGATGAATCTAAGTTCCCCTTTTCAGATCAACTAGCAAGGTCCTTTATATAAGTGCATTTGAAGGGCTACA
>JAUBNY010001025.1:187910-199847 GCA_032275445.1 Crypturellus soui
TACTAGTTTCAAATAATACTCAGTTAACTTCAAACTTCAGTTATAGAAGATATATTTTTATACAAAGTAGCTGATGAGAAAGCTTCAGTAGAAATTGAGCTGAAAATAATTCTAAAAATACAGTAAAAAAAAAAAAGCTATCAGAGAGAAAAATCAAATTCAGGAAAAGAACCAGCATCTATCTCACTTACTACAATCTGTTTATGCTACTAGAAAGAAGGGAAAGCAGTAGCTACTTAACCAAGAGATGATACCTTTGTCAAGGGTAGCAGTACAGAACGTATGGGATCTAGCAAGCAAAGCCAATCAAATGAGTTTAGTTCACTCCCCCTTGTGCACATCTTAGTCAAAGCTAAAAACATGCAATTTATTTTGCTTTCCTAGTTCCTTTTTTTTCCCCTAAATATACCTGTTACAAACTCCCATTTATTTTAGGTCTGTGATATACACACAAAGATATTTGTTCAGATGAGGCTCCAATAATTCATTCATTTTGTGGCATGTTGTTCAAGATATTCAGCCTGTATGTGTGACACGGTGGGCTTAGACCTCAGAAATATGTCAGACAGTGGTTTCCTCCATTCCTCCTCTGTCTCTAATAAGCAAAACTTCACCCTCATGGTAACAACTTCTAAAATAAACTGGAGAGTTGAATATGGAAATATTATAGCTTTATCTGCTCTGTAGAGGGAAAAATAAAGGATGCTATGGAAATGTGTGCTCTACTCTAAATGCTGGCAGACCAAATTTGCACTCTGAGCACCTCCACCTGAACTCTGTCTCTGAGACGTGCAGATGAGGGTAGACAAACCACACCACCTGGCCATTGACATGCAGGCCTTCTGCAGTGGAACCCTCAAACCCACAGATTTCTTATCGAAAACCACCCAGCCATGTATCCCACTGACCAACCCATAGGCTCATTTGAAGGTGATGCCACAAGAAACAAGAAGCTAGCCCAATTTATTCCATGACATGATTCCATGACATGACATGGACATTCCATGACATGAACTCCAAAATAGTCCTTCTTTCACTTTGATACTGAAACAATTAATTAGTTGTACTGCATTACAAAACATGCCTTCTTGTTTAGTGGTATTAGGTAACCTTGCAAACCAGTGACCTAATTTATAGAGTTTTTAAATAAACCACTATGTTTTTCTGAATCTGTAACAAAAAGTACAGGGATTCACCACATTCTCTATAAAGTCTGACAATAAATTACTTTTACTGTAATATTTTTGCACTGCAGCAAGAGAGCTCTAACACCGAACAGCCCCTCCGTGCTTCCTTACCATGCACGTTTTGTCCATCGAGCCCGTGGCAATGAGAGAGCAGTCCCAGTTGAACTGGGCACTGCTAATCTCTCCCCGGTGACCTATTAAAGTATGTAACTTCCTGCAAAAAACAAAACAAAACACATTTTTACTGTGTATTTTGATACAGGCACATATTTATAAGCAAATTTGCACTTTTCTGGGCAAAAGAGAAACAGATTTCTTTTATTAATCTACATCCATAGTACAAACAGCAAGTTTTTCCACATTAGCCTCCTAATATCCTATTTCAGTGAATTACAGTGTATCTTTCCAATTCTGTCTTTCCAACACTCCATCACTGAACTGTTTAATCTAAATCTTTTTATAAAATCCGATCAACTGAGACCTAATCGGGTACTTAATTTGAGCATGTACTCAAGTACACAAATGAGGACAAAACTGAAAAATGACTTCTAATCCTCATTAATGCTAAATTTCTTGCTGCACAAGGACCAACAATGCTACTTCCATTAAATCCTTCAATCAGCTTTAGCTGCATAGAGGTACAATCAGCCATTTGCGCTTACTATGAATTAATGGCCTATAAACCAATGAAATCTAAAACTGATTGAGAGACATATTAAATGATTAGTAACTTAAGATATTATAACAATTCTAATATTACCATATAATTAATAGAAAACAGTTTTGAGTAATGGACAAACAACTAGAAAAACAATTAGATGAGTTTAAGTAACTGAAATGTTTGTATTGGTTGGGTAAGATATAGATATAGAAGAGCTAAATTAATGCATATCCTGAACGAACAGATCACAATGCAAAACTCAGGAACAAATGAATGTTTGATTTATGATAACAAAAACTTGATTATGCTCATGCTGTCTTATAAAATTACTTCTTTTAATTTCTAACAATGTGAGTCTGCTGTAATTGTACAGACCTTTCTATAGTAAAAATAAAAATGAACAAACAGAAAACAGTAACAACAACAATTTTGTGAATATTTTATTTGGCCATCAAGGCTCCTGTTACTGCACCACTTAACACCAAATGATGACAAACATTTTGATTCCCAGATTTTGAAAAGGCAGTCCAATCTTCAGCCTGCTAAAGCTCCAATCAATAAGCTCAATGGATAGCCATGTGTGCAACTTGTTTCACTGAAACTGTGAAAAGATATGTAAGTCTCTATAAAAAGGTTTACATACCTCTAAATAGGTATGTAAATCATAAATAAAAGTATGATTTGTTCACAACTCTTTCTGAACTACAACCTTTCTCTATTATTAAATATATACATAACTCACCACCATCTAAAAGACTGCATGCTGACCCTGTCACAATTATACTGCCACTAGCTAACTACCAGAACTACTAGTGTTTAAACAAGAATTTCCTCCTTCATATTCCACTTCCTGCTATTTGATCCTGATGTCAAGTCCACAGTCATTTCTTAGAAGAAAAGAATACAACAGGAAGATCCCAAGACTTTGACTTCACAGCAGGTCCAGATGAGAGGATGAAAGGAGAAACTAAGGAGAAACTATTTGCCAACAAACATTTGCAAGGACAACAGGCTAAACAACAACACTGCATCTGAAGGCCTGGCTGCTGAGTGCCAAACATTAAACTGTTTAAGTTTTATATGCTCAAAGCTTACAAGATCAAGTCCAAAACGATAAACTGTGTATATTACTTTTTTTAATCACACGATTACTCTGGTTTTGAAGTGATGCATGTTAAGTTCATTATTGCAAGATAACACTTTCCCGTCATATATTAATTACAAAGATATTTCTCCTGCTCTCACAAAGATATCTTCTCTGAAAATTTAATAGAATATCTTTATAAATTAATTTGCCAGTAATGAGGGCAACCATTTTATTATTCTGGTTGAAAAAACAAGAGGATTTGTCAGGATAATATAACCAGCTAGTATTTAGCTACGACATTATTGCTTTTTGGCATCATAATTGAAACATTTTGTTCTCTACAGTCAGAGGGCTAAATTTTCTCCTTTTTATAAATGTATCCTGACACAAAGCAGTGTGAGAAGGAAAACAAGCCCTCTATGTGTTTTAAGGAGGAAGGGACCAGACTAATTTCCTGTGACATAACATACCTTTTCTTTTTCTTTAAATAGTCTGTTTCACATAAGAAAATATAGACACCTTCCAAACCATGAGTTTCTATACTGATAAAATATCTTCCTTTTTGGAGAAGCCTATAGTAAAAACACAGGATCACTGTAGCCCATCTGTCTCCTTAATGTTCATAAGAAAATGGAATAAAAATCTAAATCTTCTGCAGAGAATATCATTTAGTGAGCAACATTACCTTTCTGAAGAAAGGAAGCAGACCAACAAAAGAGAGAGGAAGCAATACCTACCCAAAAAAAGAAGCAAAAGTGCAAGGAATGTAATTCTTAGCTCAACATTGTCCTTTCATTTGTCATTAAAACATGAAGCACAAAAGGACATTTATTAATACTTCAGTACCTGCCAGTGCCAACGTCCCACACTGCCACCGTGTGGTCAAAGGAGCCAGTGATAATCCTATCTCCTGTGGTGTTAAAAGATAAGGTAATAATTTCTGCTGAGTGCCCCTGAGAGGATTAAAAAAAAAAAAAAAAGGCGTGAGAATGTAAATAAGACCCTTTCCAGAATTAATTCAACCAGTAGATTTTTCAGCAGCATTAAATAAATCAAAGATTTTTTATTTGTGTTGCAGAATCCTTCTATAACACTGACGTATTAGTTACTTCTTTGTCCAATACATTACAGCCTTGACAGAAGGATCTACTGGACTGTGGCATGGTATCCCAACAGCTGCAAAACTCAAGCATTTCCCTTAAATGCTAACCAATAAAATATATGTATTAGTAATTCTGCAATGACAGACAATGAGAAATCTGATTGGTCTTTTCCACATCTACTTTAAATAAAATCATATTAGTTCACCAACACATTCTGAAATCAGACGACTCATTCAGAGTAACTACAGTGCAGTTTGTCATTGGCCTTGGTGCAGGCCTGTGGAGAAATGACTTCCATACTAGGAAGCTGAAGGTTCACCTCTTCCCACTACCCTTTCCTCTGCTTAAGGCTCTGGGGGAGAGAAAGTCGAAGAGGAAGAACTGCCTCTGTCACACCGCAGGTCATATACACCAAAGAAAGAAGCATATTCACTGTCCATTACTTAGAATTTCTGAGACACAGATGTATGAAAACTTAATAACTCTGACAAAACACTGAATCTGTGGAATCCTGGCATGCCATATAAAGCAAAGCAAAATTATAGTCTAGACATTAGGTAACTTTCCTCTGCTTACTTTTTCAGGAAGAAGACTCATTAAGATGTAGCTTCTGACATTAATATTCTCAAAGTCACTTCATGTTAATGCAGAGGAGACAATAAATTATAGTATAATAACATGTTTTACTGGGTAATGGAAGGTATTCTGACCTGTAACAGCAATGTCACTGAAATGAGAAAATCTGTCTTTTGATGAATAGTATTTATTATAAAACATCATAGATTCCTTATTCCCTTCAAGTCACTTAATCTGTTTTGTAATTGCAGTCACTGTATGACACACCTGGTAACAGAAATTTTCTTTGAGTTTTGAAACACGTGTTAAGAAGTATAATGTTATTTATCTCAGTCAGAAAACTGAAAAAGCAAGAAACACATTAAAACTGTAAAGAAGGAAAGCATACCCTTAGAGTGACTGTTTCTTCTCCTTTCTCTATATCCCATAACTTGGCTGTAGTATCCATGCTTCCAGTTGCCACTAAGGTGCTTTGAAGATTAAAGGATAAAAATACCTGTAGCAAAGAAAAAAAAAAAAAAAAGAGAGAGAGAGAAAAAAAAGGAAAGAAGGTGATTTATATAATTTTTCTGAAAATTATAGGTCAGAATTAACCACATTTGGTAACCCCAGGAAGTTTTAATCACACCCCCAGGTTCACATTTTTGCATGCATACACAGGCCTCCCTCGCGTGGGTTAGAGGCCTCCTCTCTAACACCATCACTTGGGGGCTGACAGATGTCTTGCTCTTTAGCATGATCAGCTTGGGTCAAACCAAGGGTGTATTTGACTCACACATGCTGTGTTAGTCTTTTCTTAACAGCTGTTGTTATCTAGGTCATTTGCCAAAGACTGGGTGTCTCCCCACCATTCTGTATTTATTTAAAAATGAAAAAGCATCAATAAAACCTTATCAACTTCCTTAATTCATTTTTCACATTTAAAAAATAATGTAGTCAGCTCACTGTTCTTTGCATTATTTAATATGATTGTCCCACTAATAAAGAATAGCTGTCATATAAGAAGGAAAGCAGTAGTTGAGTTCACAGGTACATTTTCCTCATGATGCCCTTTTCATAGAATCGTTAAGGTTGGAAGGGACCTCTAGAGCTCACCCTGCACACGCAGGGTCACCTAGAGCAGGGACACAGGACTGCCCTTTTTGAAGATCTCCAGAGAAGGAGATTCCACAACTTCTCTTTCTCTTCTAACATTGAATAGACATGGACATGCTCTTTCCGGCAATGCAACATATGCAATAAAAGTCTCATTTTAGAAACACATCCCATACAGAGAAACAGCATTTTTTGCTGGTTGTTCTACCAATCATTTGTTAGCACAGCTCATAACATGTTAGGCCTAATTCCACCCCTATGGAAGTCAGAGAACTTCCATTGAAAGGGTCTTTAAATATATAGCTACCTCTTTTGTAGAAATAAAATCACTCCAGTCCATCTCAGTAAGCAAATGTGCTTTTCATCTCAAGAGATAAGTGTTTCAAAATACCTACAGAGCCAAAAACCTACTGAAATTAAACATAACTTCCACTAAGGTAAACCAGCATTTTCTCACACAGGCCTTGCAATCTACAAATTAAATGTAGAGTTTTTTCCAAAAAAAGTTTCCAGAAATGCTTTACTAAGTAATGATTTTAGCTCCTTTTGTGCAGAAAAATATTTTGCACTGAAACAGGGTTTTGGTAGATTTGCCCTGCTCTTTTAATCTGGAATGCTGTCAATCAATATAGTTACTTTTGTTATTAGGCTTTCTAGTGTGTTCAAAAGGAAAAGGAGCACTTCTAAGCTTAAAAGTGTTTCATTGTCATATATCTTTGGCACTTCTGTATCCCACACATTCTCAGATAAGATAATTAAAATGCAATTTTATTCCAGGAATTCTTGTATGATTCCTATTGGTCCTGTGCTATTAGTACAATCATTAAGGTAAAAGACAGCAAAATAAACAGTGTTCTTGTGTATTCAGTTCTGCAAATATGACAGGCAGTATAAAATATTAGAAAAATAGATAAAATGCAAAGAAATCAAAGAATAATAAATGCAATAGAGATTTCAGATTGTTGTATTGCTTTCAGAAAAAAAAAGTGTCAACATTTTGATAAACAAAAGAAACTGTAACAAGCCAAGACTAAAACTAACCTCTCAAACTGTGTGCAATGCTTTGTTCTATTTCTTAAGAACTGTCAGAATGCTTTTTCATACATACTTGCAATGTCTGAATGTGAGAACAAATGCAGAATAGTAGCTCCTTCCAATGTCAGCTCAAAGACATGTGAAGCCCACAGCTGTGCATGACTTTGTGTGGCACGTAAAAGAATAAGTAATGTCCATCAGTACTCACTATTTCTGCAATATGTCCTCTGAAAGTATAATAACATTTTCCTGTTTCTGTACTCCACAGTTTGCAGGTTTTATCAAAAGATCCAGTGGCAATCTTGTCACTAAATGGAAAACATTGTCATTTTTATTAAGAAAAGAGAAACTCTTATTTCAAAGAGAGCAGAAATCACAGAAACAAAACATTAACTTCAAAGCATGACAGCAGTATATTTTTTGAACTCTCTCAGGCACAAGCTCTTAGTTTAGCAATAAACTTATTCAATTGGTAGTTGCTGCTTCTGTGCAGATCTGCAAAGAGGAGAATGGCAGCTGGGAACTTTTCTCCTTATGCTCCTATGCACAGAGCAAAGGACAATTTCCCTCACCTCTGTCTGGTCATACACCCTCTGTACAAGTTTGATAAAGCAGCAGGATGAATTCTTTGTAAGAAGCTCATGAAGCTGTTTCTGTTCTTGCAGAAATTCACTATGCCATATTTTGCCACATAACAAGATCCTGGAGCAGGCTTTCACATATAGAAGTTATATTACAGTAAAAATAAATGCGGGCATAGTTTCTAACTCCCATTAGGGAGGAAGTTATCTCTGTGTTTCCAGACATATTCAAATGCCACTTCATCAGCCAGACCACCCACGAAATCAGGGTTTGTTTGTTTTATAAACACTTATAAACTGCTATTATAAACAGCTTACCCAAACTTCAAAGGTCCAACTCTCCTCCCACTGAAGTCAGTGGGAGTGTTGTAACTAAATGAAATTAGAGCAAGCTCAAACTGAAGTTAGGTACCCAGGAAATGCAATGAAAGACAATGTATAGAAATCTAGAGACCAGCAGAAAAATTCTTTTTTACTGGACTTCAAATGTAACATAGTTCAAGAGTCTCATCAGGTTTGCTCTCTCATGTAGCAGAACTTTGCTACATTTGCTTCTCCGCTTTTATATCACAGTCTAGTTATTGATATCAGCACAAATTTTTGTTGTATGTAGTTCCTCTGAAGTACAACAATTTCATAAATTATTTTTTAAAGAATAACATCAGAGTAGAAGAGGCAGTTAAGTTCTAGTTTTTCCTACTAGAAGGAACTGATGATGCTCAAAGTAATCTAAGAATGAATCTTTTACATGTATCTCCTGATGTTAACTTAGTGTACTGTTAACTGTTTAACTGGTAAATAAGACATCTGTATGTGAAAAAAAAAATCAATTGTAAAAATACAAATTCCTATCTTATTCTGCAGGGAAGCAAAATAATTATTTTGATATAAATCTTCCCCAGGAAGTCAATGACAATAAAACTTAAGTACTTAATTCCCTTTATTTAGATGGCAGTTATGACCAAGGGAAAAGAGTTATTGCAGAAAACAAGACACACAAATGCATATGTGACATCCACACAGCGGCACCCTGTGGATTTTATGAAAACTACTCAAGAGCGTAGACATTTCCAAATCATGTCCTAAATAGCAATGAATGTGTAAAGCCAAATGGAGATACTCACTTTGGTTATGATAGGAGTGCTAAAACTGAAGTAATACAAATGGTCATAGGTATTTCTCTTATATAGAATTATATGGAGGCAGTATAGAATGATTAACTTTCAGAACACAATGTGATTATATAGACATTATCAGAAATAAATCTGTGTTCCCATGTTATTTATAATGCTGTATATATTTTTTCAAGATTTGCCAGACCTAATGAAACTTAAGATGCAAATTTCTAAATATCAGCTTTCAAATTAAAGCAGAAAACATGCTTGAATGTATACAAAATACAAAGATCTTATATTCATAATATACAGTGTCGTCCTATGATTATTAGCTGCAGTTTAACTTTCCCAATACAGAATTTGAACAGTTTTGGTTTGAGATTACTTAATCTATTTTATTTTAAAGTTCTAACAATTCCAAATTTGCAAAATAGCATAATTAATAATTAAGAATTCTCTGGATCTCAGAGAAAATATATTTACCCATAGGGGTTGTTGAAAGCTATTGCATAGACAACATTTCTATGTCCCTCCAGCGTATGTAACTCTTCTCCCGATGCAGTATCCCATACTTTGCAGGTTCTGTCATAGCTTCCAGTTATAAAGCTAAAATAAAGAGAAATTAATTTCTGAATATTACAATTTTCATAATGGCCCTGGTGTATAGCCAAATCAATCATTTCCACAGATTTCAGTCATCATTGTTTTGGCGACTGATTCTTCCCTTTCTTTCCCAAACTTTGATTAGCAAATGTGGGCATTCCTTTTCTTTTTTTTTCTTTCTTTTTTATTATTAATCTTAACAAATATATATTTCTAATCTTAACGTATTTCCATTAAAATCAAGCTGCTTCTTTTCAGACAGTAAAGAAAAAAATATTAGGTCTAGGCCCAGAATGAAATCAGTTCATACAGCATTCCACTATAATCAAAGTCCCAAGTGAATTTATGTCAAAGACTCATTGGTTTTAGTTAGATTCATTTCCTTGCCATAAAGGTGCTTCTTTGTTAAATGCATTAATTGTCAACAAATTATCATCTTAAAAGGAAACAGATACATTTAAACTTAATTTCACCCACCGCTTTTTCCCATTTCCTACTGGATCTCCCAGAGAGGCCTGAAATCTAATCACCAATCTAAAGTTGCTTAGAAGCAGAATGGTTGACTTTTTTTTTTCAGGAAAATAAGAATATTGAAATTCTCTCATAATTTAATTTACAAATACAAAATTTACATTGGTGATCATATATTTTGAATTTTAAAGCAACTTACCGGGAACCAGATTTGTTAAATGCTACATTAGTCAGTGGTAATACATGTGCCCTAAGTACCTGAAATACAAGATGATGGGGAGGGAGAAAAAAAACAAGATTTGATGCATTTTTTCATAAAATCCCATCACTCAGAATATTAAATAGCTTAATATTTTTTCCTCCTCCAGTCAACTTAGCCAGTAGTAGATTAGCCATTAACTGAAAAAATATGCCTCATCAGGTTATGTCTGTGAAAACTGTGAGATCTTTCCCCAATGTTTCCTTTTCAACCAGCAAAGTAACCCTATGCCAGAGCTGCAAAGGTGAAATGAATGGGCAAGTGAAGCGTGCCTGGTGAGCTCGATGAGAGAAATCCCAATTGCCCTTAAACCTTAGACAGTGACCCAAGGATGTAGGTGAATTGAGTATTTTGAACTCTTTATGTTATCAGGTACTTTTGGTTAGTACGTGATACCGTTCTAAAAACGGGAAGAACAAAATTAACGTCTCCATACAGGTCCATCCTCTGGGGTCATAACAAAAAAGCCACACAGAACTAAAACAAAGATAATTCTCAGAGCAAAATTCAGAGGGGATTTCAAATTTAATTTCTGCTGTACTGTTTAGTTTATGAAGGCCACTATTTTTCTACTGGTTCTAAGATCCTCAGTCAGACAGTATATATTCTTTGCGTAAATTATTTAATTTTATTATTTTAAGTAAATTACTTAATTTTTAAGTAATTTTACTTAATTTTTAAGTACCTTTTAATATATTTTAGATTTTATTAAGCCTAGGTTAAAAATAGCTTCAAACACTGCCTAACGAAAATCAGTCTGTCATATTTTAAAAAGGACACAGTAGTATAATTTGGTTTGTATTTGAGTACGTGGTGATTGTACAGTGCTTGAAAACTTTCATCTCTTACAAACTGACTTCTGTTTGAGTCTAAGATATAATGAAATGGTATTCTGGGAAATCCCAGCAACTGCTGACAGTGAAATAAAGAGGTGTTAAAAACAGAGCAGTGGTGCCCATTAGTTCCTCTCTGTAACACTGAGAATGAAGACGACATGATTTATGAGCGAGGTCATTTAATCACTGACACTGCCAGAACTTAAACTTTTTGTTCTTATCTTTTGCTT
Source organism: Crypturellus soui (assembly GCA_032275445.1). Taxonomy (NCBI): domain Eukaryota; kingdom Metazoa; phylum Chordata; class Aves; order Tinamiformes; family Tinamidae; genus Crypturellus; species Crypturellus soui. The sequence goes on from JAUBNY010001025.1 coordinate 198,750, forward strand.
CTTATATCTTTCTCAGCTGCCACACATAGATTCATAAAGGAAAATAAAGGTAGCTCAGCTATCTCAGAAGTGTAAGAACTGATCAAAATGGAAGAGAAACAAGGGTCAGGAGAAGGATTCACAAAGAGAGAGAGCTCCAGGTCAGCAAGAGCTGCTTGAGCCAAGCACTACAATAATCAGTGATATCCAAAAAAAAGTATCTCAATTGTGAAAAATGTGCTATACCAGCCCAAAGGCTAAGCCTGCAGTCCAGTACAGTGTGCCTTGATTTGTGGGAGTTTAAAGCCTGAGAAGCTGTTACAACAGCTCGCTTCTCTGCTGGGTGTCCAACAACACCATTGCCACAATTACTGGAAATTGCAGTAAAGGGAAGTTTAGATTACGCTGCTGCGCAGCAGGGAAAAAGTATTCATCTCCAAACAATGTAAACATACAGAACATTGTTCAGCAAAATATTTTCTCCCCTCACCAGTCTTGCCACATCATATTAGTACCTCAGCAGCTTCTAATACTTGTGTATCTTCTGCATGCATTAAATGGAACTGAAACACAAAACAAGTTCTTAACACATATTTCTAAGTACTCTTGAGTGAAGCAAATAAGCCAACAGTGATCATTTGCCTGCTGCTAATATTTTCAAATATGGAAATCAAACAATGCACTATATCCAACAAAAAAACAAATATACTATTTACACTGAAATTCATGTATGTATTTGATTATGTGCCAGTGCTTGCGATGAAAAATTTTAAAAGACTATGAAAATCAAGGCATTGTCACAACAAAGAGTATATTTAAAACACACCTGAAACTGTTTAGATTTAAGATTCCTTAATTATACATAGCTTTGCTTACATGTTTAAATACACAAATCTTTTATGTGTCCTACTGGCAAGAAGTATCCAAATTATTTCTTGTAACATTTTAAGTTATGTTTTTAATTAAATAAGCCACTACCAAAAAAAAGAAAAAAAAACACAATTAAAAACACAAGGCTTCTTCTTCCCTCTAAATTCCATGTATCACCCAGTAATATAGCAATCAACAGTTTTAATAACTACACATTGCCATCCGCTGACACAATAAAGATAAACACTT
>JAUBNY010001025.1:203054-215106 GCA_032275445.1 Crypturellus soui
GACACAGGGGCCCGCAGCAGCAGACAGGCGAGGCACTGCCCGGCCCGGCTCGACCCAGCTCGGGTCGGCTCGACCCGGTCCGGTCCGGTCCAGCCCGGTCCAGCCCAGCCCGGCCCGGCCCGGCCCGCACCTCCCGCTCCCCCGGCCCGCTCCGCTCCGCACCCGGCGGGTAGTAGCGCAGCAGGAGCCGCCTCGGCCGCATCCTCCCTCGCCGGCCATCGGCCTCGGCCCGTTTCCGTGGCAACCCGCAAACACTCACCCTGCGCATGCGCCGCCCGCCCGCGCGAAGGTCCCTCGCGGCTGCGCGGGGATCAGCCCTGGGGAGAGGCGGGTCAGCCCGGACCGCAACGGGAGCCCGGGCGGGATCAGCCCGGTACCGCAACGGGAGCCCGGGCGGGATCAGCCCGGTACCGCAACGGGAGCCCGGGCGGGATCAGCCCGGACCGCAACGGGAGCCCGGGCGGGATAGGTGAGCAGGGGAGCGCGGCTGCACCGTCTCATCAAGGACTAGAGACTCCTAGAATCGTAATGGTTGGAAAAGACCTTCCAGATCATCAAGTCCAACTGTAAACCCCACACCGCCATGCCACCCAACCCTGCCCTAAGTGCCTGTATATAAATGTATAACTGCATATAAACATGGAATGCCAGGGCCCGCCAGTGCACAGCGCTTCTCCCGACCTGCCTGGCTCCCCGCAGCTTCCCCGTGGAGGGGGCCCGGCCGCCTTGGGATCGGGAAGTGAAGGACAATGGCAGCCCCGGAGCGGCCCTGGGACGCGGCCAGGGACAACGTGCGTGTCCGGCTGCCGTTTCCACGTGTTTGTTTTTATGTGCATGGAAAACCAGTTGCCGAGAGGAAGATAAGACATATATCCATCAAAAATAATCATTCCTGTTCAAGCTGAACATCGTTGCCTTTGAGTTGACTTGCTTTGAACAAGCTTGTTCAGAAATAATCCTTTAAACAACTGCTGCTCTTGGTGGTCCCCAGCTTCCTAAAAGCTCTCTGTGTTTGTTTATCAGAATCTGTATTTTCCCATTATTATAATTTTGAATATAAACATTTCTGTTCTTTTAATATACGTGATGCTAGCTAGGAACATTCCACAATGCCGTTTCCTGCATCGACTCCTTCCCGTGTGTTCTTCATAAACACACACTGATGGGGCCTCTTTGAGGCAGTAGTGAACAGTAACTACAAGTATTGCATTTAATTTCGAAGGCTTGATACTTCTCTACAGCATAAGTTAGGCATATCTCCAGTTTCACTATAGTTTATATAGTAAACATCTCTTCAGCCTTGTACTTCAGGTTTGCGCTTTCATTGCACCAATTATTGCCATATTCTTGAGAAGTGAGTTTTTGAGTTTTTCAAAGTCTGATTACCTTATGCCAAAGCGCTTGTGTAGTTTCTTCCCCACGAGACACAGACGCATCGGAAGTCGCCCCGGTCTCCGTTGGGAGAGGCCGCGGGGTGAGCGCGGATGGCGTCTCCTCCGCACGGCCCTCTGCGCCCTCCTCCTCGGGACAAGCTCTTGGCTCCCCGTGCCGCCTCTGGGCAGGCTGCCCCAAGGAGGGCGACGGCAGGGGTTGCTCTGTGCTCTATAGGAATGTACAGAAACGCTTTTTCCCCCGAGTGCCACCCAGCGCAGGCCCGTGTGCTCCATAAACAGAAAGTAACTAACAGCACGTTGCTAAGACTGCTAATGCACAACTGGTACCCGGAGGTTTTTAGCACCAAAAGTCTGTAACGCAGCTTGGCTGCAGTGAAAAAGTAGCTGCAAAGAATCTGCACACACAGTGTATAAAATTCACAAGTGTCCACACTGGAAAGACAAATGAAATGCTGAGACATTTGGCCAGAAGCTGCAGCAGTTTTTATCGACAGATGAGCTAGCCAGCTTTGATGTTCAGAGATCAAAAGTATTGATGTTATCAGGCTGGAGGGATAATTTATAAATCAGCTGCTCCCTGGGTGCGTTTTGCTTGTGTCAGCAGTTTGTAGGAGTGGCAGAAAGTTGAGATACTGTAAAAGATACTGTAAGCCTCGTTATCAGCCGGTGTCGAAAAGCCTTTGAAAAGCTGCAGCAAACACTGATCTAGAGACCTGGAGACGACTGCACTGGAGAGTGTGAGGCAAAATTAATGCAGTTCGGTGCGCAGCTTCCCCTTAGAACCGTGGGCTTCTAGCTACCGGTACAGACTCCGAAAGCTTTTTTCTTGCACCGAAGTATCATGCCCTAAGAAGAAGAAGAAAGTGTCTCTTACTTAAACACACTCTCGCTTGCAGAGAAGAGTGGGTTTTAGGCTTCCTGATTTAAAGTTGTATCATGACCCACTTGTTCTCAAGTAGGTCAGTCTGTGGTATGCTAAATCAGAAAGGCCAGCCCAAGAGTCGTCTGGGTAAAGGGAAAGATGTAAAAAGCCACTTCCTATTTCTGTTATGTTAGTCATGAGCACAGCAAACTTTTACTAAGGGGAGTTTTTTACTCATTGTCTTTTTTTTTTCAGCTGTCGAGGCTATCAGGTGCACAAAGATTGTGCTACAGTATTCTCCCCTTTTTTTCTGCTTGGCTAATGAAATAGTTTCAGGTAACCCTTCTCAAAGCTGTTTCATTCTGGAAGGGTTCCTGTTCCCTCCTGCCCAGACGTATGCGCACTCGTGCCCACGAGCACTTCCCGGTGCGCTGGTCGAGCGCTGCTCATTTCTGCTCTCTTATCTCCAAAGCCAATCGTGACACCACAGCGGTTAAAGTGTTAAGGTCCTATTGGTTCCCAAGGAACATGAATTTCCATGAGTTTCTCTTTGCTAGGTAGCCGATAGTCTGGGAGACAGAGCTTACAGCATGTTACAGAACAGACAAAGCACCCTCTTTTCCAAGGATTCTCCATTTTTCATCTTTGTGTGCTTATCGAGAATAAAAATATATACAGTTACTACTTGCCTATGAAATATATTACTTACACGCTTCTGTTCATGGGATTAGACATGCATTGTGTACCTACCAGAGAGGACAGTAACATGTACTGGAGGATTTTTCACTTTTTCTCTTTTCTTCCATCTTCCACTTCTTATACACATTTTAACTTAGCAGAAAGAAGTTTTCTCTTTCTATTTACTTTTTAAGAGAGAGTTTTTCCTGTCCTAAGCTTGTCAAGATGATGATTAGACCTGGAAATAGAAAAATATCAAAGAAAAAAACAACAACAACAACAACAACAACATGCCTTTCTCCTACCTTCTCCGAGAAGAATTCAGAAATGCTTTTTATCTTTCTTTCCATAGCCCAGCCTGTAGGTGGCTGAAGATCTTTTGGTTAAGGAGAGCTCTGTATCATCCAGGCAGACGGAGCTGACAAAAACAGGTGATTACACACAGATTCTGTGGTCGGACTGTCTGACTGAGCTGCAAGATGAAAGGCAGTGAGTTATCCTGAGGCACCTACTGAAGAAAACAGGAACATTTGTTCTCTGTGTACCTAACCTACTGTTGTGTCAAACCTCTGAGATAGGAGGCAACAAAAAGCTCCTGAGGAATAGCAGGATTTCTCCTAAGCCTACAGAAGAGTTGATAAAAATAAGCAGTGAAAGCCACTTCCTCTTAGGGAACACAGCTTCGCTAGGCTCAAAGCATGCGCATTTCACCACCCTTTTTAAATTAAAAAGTCAAAATTCGCCTTTTGGATTTCGTATTTCATTTCTATGAAGCTGAAATTTGTTAGAATTTTCCTGCATGTTTCCTACACGTCAGTACGTGCCTCTGCTAAACGCGGCAGGCCTCCCGCGTTGTCCTTGTTTCACCTTTCCAAGTTCTCTTATCATCATGGGAATGTACTTTCATGCAGATGTTCAAAACATCATACCTGTCACCCATTCATTGTAATTAACATCAATACAGCACTGCACACTTCCAAATTAGAAAAAAATATTACTGCCTATTAACGATTTTAATAATAATTTCAAGCAATGCCACAGAGAGCGCACCACTGAGATCTGAATTAATATGAAAGACATTTTGACCATCTATTCATAGAAAACACTTTGAAACACCCAGATGCCCACTGGAATAGCAAATCATATTTTCCAGCCAGGTCTAGCAGGTATACATTCAAAAAGATCAATCACAGCAGGAAGGCATCTTGCCAGAATATTGTTATTCTTGAGACATGTGACAAACATTCATGAAAGCCTTGATTTCTACTGCTCAAATCCAGGTAGCCCGGGAAGGTTGTTTGTACATGAAGTTGTAGCTGCGTTTGAGTGAATAGCCAAAGTCACCACTCTGCAGTGTGGGTTAGTGTGCTGCACTACATCTGTCATTCGCAGGTTCCCATTTGCCCACCCCGTCAGTCGAGTGTTCTCGGCAGCTTCCTACTCAACCGGTGATGTTGCAAGAACACTGAACTACCCGTTTAACCTTAACACTGTAATTGGCAATTTCATTGTCAGCTGGACCATTTACTTGAACCTACCACCACTGGTAACGCCAGATAGGTGGCTTGACCATTCAATTCATAGCACTTAACTATCCCCTCCAGGTACAAGTCTTATTTTTTCCGGTTTGGAAGGGTTCTCTGTCTTTGCTTCCTAATGACACTGTCTACTCTCACCTGAACAGTTACTTCCATGGACAGGAACAATTTACCTCACAAATGTACCTGGAGGTGCAGTCGGAAGCCAGGAACACTCTGTGCCTGGTCCCTGCACTTCGGTGCACGCCAGCACTGAGCACAGTGCGTGTGAGCTGCTGCGCCCTGCGGTCCCCAGCTTGATCTTGCAGTCATCTAGACCAGCATCACCACAGAATCACAGGGACATAGATCAGAGCTTGCATTTATATAAGTTCACACAATTACAGACAGTAAAACTTAGCATAAACACTGGATACTATAACTGAAAATATAAAAGTATGGTAATGATAATTTGTTCAAGCAGAGGAAAAAAATGAAAACTAAAAATTTCTATTTCATATTTTGGCAAGGGGTATTGCCCACAGGCTGGTATTTGGGTTAAGACCATAAAACAACTGAGGTCAAGTTACAGAAAATTTTTTACTATTTATCACCTCCACTGTTTTAATGTTTATCTAGCTGGGTATACGCTCTTAAAATCAAGTGGCAGTTTCATAAGTCCAGAGCTTTTCTACTTTCAGGATTTCCCCTCGTTATCGCTTAGCAGGCGTACAATTGGACTATTTATTCTAGTTAATCAGAAGCGAAGTGCAGTTCCACGTGGGGTCATGGGAAGTGGTAATTCAAACTAGTGGGCCCGTTCTCAACGCCGCGACGAGGGGGCTCGAAGCGTCGCGGTCGCAGAGCGCGCCAGGCCGTCGCGCCTCGGGCTGGGGTGGGCACCTGCACGGGCTTCGTGACCCCTCTTCGTGTGGAAGCTGGGGAAAAAGAAAAGATGAGAATCATTCCTGAACTGATAGATATTAACTGAACAATAATTCAACAAAAAGCTTAACAGTTGTGGTAACACAGAAGATAGAGCAGGTTTTATGCTCCAACAGCAAAAAGCAGCAGAATGGTTGCTATTCCTTAGGAAAATTAAGTTATTTTTAATCAACATCTTTTCTACCTCTAATTAACAGGTACTGCTTGAACATTTAAACACAGGGTATGCAGGGACAGACGAAACTGTATTGTCCTCATGATATACTTGTTTCCACCCTAAGATAATGTCACAGGAGTGACTACAGATGAAAACAGGCAAACTATAATGTTTAAACACGTTTTTCTGCTAGCCCACATATGCCCACAGGTTACTCCCGCATCAGACAGTACTAACCAAGAGCAGTCATGCAATAACTGAACTTCTTTAAACCGGTAGCTTACACAATAACATTAATTTCACTGAGTTGCTGGTGTAATTAAAATTATAGGTCCGTGTAATTGATGACAGTCCTTTTTTGATGAGGCACTTTCTGTGTGTAAAAAAGGCGACAGTCATAGTTACTTTCTGCTGGAATGGGAGAAAACCATTAGGAGAGTAAAACAAAAGTTTGATTCCATATACGAAGAGGAAGTTTTCTGACAAAGATCTCAAAACTGATAAAGTACGGTATGTTCTCAGTGGGAATGCAGTGAGACTACTTTAGCAAATAAAAGGATTTCTTTTAAAAAGAAAAAAGAAAAAACCTCAGAAAGCAAAGACATGCACAGGCGTCAACACTACTGTTGCCCCAGGCACAGGAGTCGGGGAGGGTTGGTGAGAGCAGGCGGCTTTGGAGGCGACACAGGAAACTGCTGCGACTCCGATGGCAGTGCCCTCAAGCCCATCTGAATAAACTGGAGCTGCAATAAAAAGAAAAAGGCTCTCAGGCATTCTGCAAGAGAAAATAACTAGTCAGAAAATATTTTTCTAAATAAGCGAAAGGAAGAAATCCTGTAGAGGAGAAACTCGCCTCTGCAAATGCAAAACAGGTGCATCTGCCCCAAAGAAATCAGGATCAAGCTTTTCCTAGAAAGAATCATAATTTTCAATGCTATTGCTAAATTTTACTGCCACTCAACATCGCTTGCTGAGAAAAAACACAACTCCTCCCATCTGATGGTTTTAGAGGTACAGCAGTTGCTTGTATTGCCTGCTTGCAGCCTCAGAAATTCATGAAAGGACATGCTGTTCTCCCAGGGAATTACCTGCAGTAGCCTGACAGCTTCACTGACCGAACTTGTTGAGCAGCAGAAGTAATTTTCAGGTATTTTTTTTTTTTTTCTCCAATGAGGTTGATGATTAAAAAAAAAAAAAAAAAGGCATTCAACTACAAGAGGAACAACAACAACAAAAAGCCCCACATGTCACAGCTTGGTGGATAGAGCACCTGGGCTTTTGTGGAGATAGACCGGCTGGCAGCAGGAAGGAACTGCCGAACTGGCACAGAACGGCACTGAAACCCAGTGTGCGAGTACAGAGCCACCCACTCAAATCCGGACATCGCACTTCTCTCCTGCACTGCTCCTGGGCTTCGCATGGCTCACCTTGGGCCGTTCTGCACGAGGTTCGTACGCAGCTCTGGTTTCTGAAGTCTCCTGTGCTCCTGGCAGCTCCTCTCGCGCTCTTTTGCCACTCCTCCCCCAACCTTCTTCCTGTTGCCCCACATGGTTGCCCCACACCTTTCCCCATCCAACCTCATCACTTGTGACCGTGCCAAGTATCGCAGATAGGATTCTGCCAGCAGCCACCAGCTATTGTGCTGCCCTCTTATCTCCCTGCAACGCCCCATCCGTTCCCAGGCCAGGCCTGGGGATCTTCAACACGCGTCTGTTCAAGACGCCTGAGGCCGTGGGTCTGTTCCGTTCTGCTGGCGCCTGATTACACCTGAGCTCCGAGTCATGCCAAACGGGAGCTCCTGCCACTGCTGTCGGAAACGGTCAGCACAGGTCTGCCGTGTGCCGCAGCCTCGTTAAGAAATTCTGGAAATTCCCAGGGAACATGCCAGGCAAGGCATGGGATGGCTATAACTACTTAACTACTTATATTATTATCCCCTGTTGAGGGACACAGAATCCAACTCTTGGAGACTCTGAAACCAAATAATGCTGTTCCTGCAGCGCTTCGCCCCCAGCAAACTGCAAGTTTCCAGGTTTGCAGGGCCACGGGCAGGTTGTGAAAGTTCTGGCAGGTTTTGAAACTCAAATCAACAGCCTTAGATTCACAGCCACCATTCACAACCAGGTCCATGCCCCGTCTCAGAGACACCAAGAAATGCACAGCTCAGCTGAACATTTAAACAAATGTTCAAGTTAATGCTCCTTCCTCTGTGCCTAAAACACACCCAGAATCAAAGCACAGACCTGTCCGAGAGGCTCTGGTACTGACCATAGGCAGCTGCCTGCACTGCTGCTTGGTGGCAGCGCCGGGACCGCGTAGCTCCAGAGCAGAGCGGCCTCCTCGCTTCATCCTGCGCCCTCAGCACCTCTGCCGTGGAGATCCACGGCCTGCACTGGGTCCAGCGCCCCTCGGAAAGCGCCTCTTGCAGCAGGGATCTTTAGCTGAGAGCCAACAGTATCAGCACAATCATAATCCTCCTCAGCAGAAGGGCTAGGAGGTCCCTTCTGAATAGATAAAGGAACCAGTAAAAAATTCCCTTAAATTTGATTAAGATGAGACTGAGCCGAGGTTTTCATGTTCATCAAAATATTCATGCATAGCTGCTGTCCGTAAGAAGAAAAGGGCTATGTCCTCAAGAGTCTGTAGGTACCACAGGGCCTCACCTACAGGCTTATGAGTAAATGAACCAATTTCAAGGGAAAAGTTAGTTTTTTCAATTAAAAAAAATAAACGTATCATTTGTAGTCAGATTTGTTTATTTTTTAAATCTCCGATTTCCATTTTTCACACAGACTTTTACATTTCAAAATGTATTATCATGCTAAGTAGAATTAAAAGGAAATATTTTGGCACAAGAAAGTACCATAGAAGTAACAAAATAAACAGAATAAATAACCCACTTTACATATGTTGAACAGCACACAGCACACTTACAAAACAAATATGCACTACTCTGTACAATAGCTTAAGATAGTCTGTGCTGAATAGTAATCTACTGTCATATATCAGTTAGTAAAATAGAAACTTTAACAAAAATGCTTAATTCAAGCAAAACAGTGATGCAATATGAATCAACCCGAGAAGTTTAACGGTTCCAAAGAAGCCAGGCACAGTGGTTAGTAAGCACACAACAGTGTACAAGATGGCAGTCTCAACCAAGAGGTTGAACCTAGTGGTTCTTCATCCACATCTGCGTTTAGTTCCCTGCTGGAAACCCCATCACATCGACATCTTCTTGAGCTTTTGGCTGTTGGAAGGAATGAGAGAAGGCACATAATCACTTCAAGCACGGGGCAGTTGTGGATCTCTCTCCCCCGGATTTAGCAAACAGAGAAATAGCTCAGGTAGGAAAAGGACCCAGAAAGGAATCTAAAAAGTAACAATGTCCAATAGAAGATAGAAAAACAAATGTGTTCAAAATTGCCATCAGAAGTGGCCTCTAGAAGATGGAAAGAAAAGAGCTTTTATATATGTTCTGTTTTCTTCAACCTAACAGATTTTAGATTTTTAGATTCCTACCTCAGCCAAGAAAGATGCTTCTTCACCCAGGGTTCCTTAGGATTTACACAGGCTTTCAATCCACGTCGAGTGTGGAAACTGGAAAAGAAATAATGGTTAAAAAAATATTAGTGAATAACCATAAAAACTCCCTGCCAGTATATACTATGAAGCTGTATTTAGTGAAACAAACAACAAAAAAACCCTCATCATGTTACTTTATATAAAGAAAGAAACTGCTTTTCTACCTAAACAGCAGTTAGATAAGGGATGCTACACACCCCCTTTCCAATACTGCATGAGCAAAAGCAAAAGCCTAATGAAATGTGAACCTAACAGCTTCTTTAGCCTTAAGGATCATTCTTTGTGGCACACAACCGTATTCAATTCATTGAAGACACCGAGACAAAGAATTTTGCTGGATGCAGGAAATAATTTGGGAGAAGCAGCCCTGCAGTCAAGCTGTGGTGACAGACCACGTTTCGGGGGGCTACAGCCTTGCGAGACGCCCCTGTGCATGGAGCAGGGCTCCTCTGCCCTGGCGCTGCCCGCAGGCTGTGCCTCGGGAACGGCTGCTGCTGGCCAGAGCGAGGCCAGGCTGGAGGCCAAGCGCATCCTTGTCCGCACAGCTGATTCCCCAGCTGCCAGGTTTAGTATTTACACTGTGCAGCTATGATTTAGAGGTCCCTATCAACTACAAGTCCCGCAATACTTTGTGTACCAGTATCACATAGGATCTACTCAAACTTCTGAAATACGCGCTCCCTCTCCCCCACAGAACACCTGGGGACCTCCCAGAGCAGGACTTACATGATGGCGTTGATGTCGCACACCTCGCTGGAGAGCTGCTCGCTGTAGCCCATGATGGCGCGCTGCGGCAGGCGCACTTTGCTGTAGGAGAGGCAGCAGTCCTGGTTGCTCTGTGCTGCAAGGAAGGAAGGCAGCGAGGTGAGCGGGAGCCCCCGGCGCGTGCCCTGCCGGCCGCGTGCACACGGCAGAGCGCGGCCCGCGGCGCCGCGGGCCCTGGCACTCACCCTGGGAGGGAGCGCAGAGCAGCAGCAGCCCCAGCAGGGAGGCCAGGGCCAGGCTCCGGTAGCTGAGGCCGGTCATTCTCGCAGCTCCCGGGTGCTCCGAGGCTCCTGCCAGCCCTGCCGCTCCAGCGGTGGCTTAAATAGCAGCGGCGGCGCTGCGGGAATTCACGCGCAGGCGGGTCCGACCTCAGCAACGGGTTTCCCCACGGCAAATTCCATCGAGCGCCACATGGCCCCAGCACACCTTCCTCGTGCTATAAACCGAGATAGTGCAGGGCTTTTTTTTTTCTTTTTCTTTTTTTTTTTTTTTAAGTAGGTTAGGGAAAGAAAGATATAAAACATTCAGCCAAAAAGCAAAGGAAATAAAAGCCCATGAGGTAATGGTTCTGTGGGTGAAGCATACGTGTATTTTTAGGGTCAGGAGTGTGGGTTGTGAAATGAGGAAAGTTGAACTCTGAATGCTACTTGCAAAAACAGCATGTTTGCTTTGCCCTAGTTTAATAAACCCCATTTGGGGGCAGAGAGAGGCAGGCCTAGCCCAGGCAGTCATCTCAGCACAGCGTCCGTGCAGAAGCTGGGGAGCTCTATCTTCAGCACTCGCAAAGCACCACATTAATAGTTGCTGGTGGGCCAAGACAGTGACATCAGACTTCACAGATTACTGTTTTCTGAGCTTTCTTGTTTCTAGATTGTAGTTCTGGTGAGTCTATGTAGGGCACACTCAGGTTTCATATAGATGGTTTTGTTCACTGTATACTGACTGCCATCACTTCCTACCTGCTCATTGCCCACTGAGCTATTTCACTTGAAACTGAACTGCTTAGTTTAAAGCAACTTGGAAGAGTTTTTGTACTGAATTTTGTACTGAATTCTGTACAGACTGCTGCAATGGGTTTTCCTAAGTACACAGCTGTGTTTAACTGCCTTCCCAACAAGCATCGCAGCTCTTGCACAGTTCTGTCTCCACCAAAGTGGGCCCAATCTTAAAACTGCCTGGGACGGCTCTGAAGAAACCCATGCGGGGAGTCCACGTCCCCACTGCAAGTGGGCTCCTCGTGACCTGCTCCTGAAGGGTGCCCCATCCCAAAGCCACTTAGTGACCTACGCGAAGTCAACGTGGTGGCCGCAGGCCGCATCCTGGTGAGCTGGTGGCCACAGAAGAGCTGCTGCCGCTAGGAGTAACCCACACGTAAAGGTGGCTTCTCGCAGGCGGTGCCCTGGGTCAGCCTGTTCACGGGTGCTCACCCCTCTGTTCTTCAGGGACCGGCAGCCTCATGAAGGATACCGTCCTTTAGTTATTGCTATAACAGACCAAACTCCTCTAGAACAGCTCATTACTCATAGAAATAGTTTCTCTATACAGCAGCCAGAGCCAGGGAAGCTCATGGGGCTGGGGTGCGGGACGCCCAGCTTCACGCGTGCAAAAAGGCAAAACACAGAAAAGGAGAGGCAAGGGCCTGCACCCTGCCATGTGCTGCTCTTTATTACTGCTTTACAATATGCAATATGCCATAAAAAGACACAGCTAAAAGCACCACATGTCACCGTGCACTGTATTGTCTGAACTGCTCTAAGTCAGCACTCACCACTGCTATAAAATAGCTCAGCAATGCTATAAAATAGCTAATTGTAATGACAGCCCCAGAAACGATCAAGTAAAACTTGGCAGCATTTTCCTCTTCAGACACATAGGATTGATTAGCTATGACCTCCTTGAAATTGTTTCTAGGTTGAGAAGTACTAAGAAGCAAGAGAGGCACCCAGATACAAACAATAAGCCAGTCTCTCTCTGTCCTTCTTCTCCTTTTCTCTCCCACCTTTTTTTTTTTTTTAATTGTGGAAGCCACATAGGATTCTGGAAATTCTCCCAAGTTATCCAGTAGTAGTCTTAGAGGAGAAAGGGAGAAAGGGAGAAAGGGAGAAAGGGAGAAAGGGAGAAAGGGAGAAAGGGAGAAAGGGAGAAAGGGAGA
>JAUBNY010001025.1:289569-304621 GCA_032275445.1 Crypturellus soui
AAACGCTATCGTAAGATTTAGGTGGTTAACAAATAACTTATATGCTGAAGCGCAAAGCTGAAAGCATTCTGATAACTGCAAAGAACAAACACATTTATAAGAAAACCAAAGCAAAGAACTTGCAGATACAAAAGACAATGCATTAGCTGATTTTGTGGCATATTTTTCATATCGTGTTCTGTTATGCCTTTTGCAAGTCATTTGTCCTAAAATAACTTTGATAAATTTTCTGTCATGTGAAGATGCAGTATTGCTGGGACTCGGTGCAGACGGTGCCACACAGACAGGCACATGGAATGGGAGGGGCTTCAGTTTTACTCTCTGACCTTGAGGCAGAATATAGTTCCCTCCCTAATAAAATCCAGGTGTATAGTGGCCAGGTGCCACTGATTTCAGTCATTGATTTCAGTGAAAAATGCATCTCACTGTAATCAACTCCTAAATATAATAGGGTATTTTCAACTGGAAGTAGCGTTAATCCTGGAGATGGTTATATCAGTCAAATTTCACATTGCATTTTCTGACTTGAAGCATTTTTTTTTGACTTCTTAAGGCCTTCTTTGACACAAGTTTATTTAGAGCAGGTTTGGAGAAGAGTCTGTAAGTGTTTTTGCACTTGATGCTTCTTTGCTTTATGCGTTGAAGTGAGATTTGAGTCCTGCTGCAGAGCGTTTTCAGTGTTAACGTTTCCTTCATAGCTCTTCCTAAATGAGGGAAAACCTGAACTTGAACTACCCAGGAGAAGGAGAGATTTACTAAAGCAAGAATGTGAAGATTTGCTTCCAGTATGTTCTCTTAACGTTGCCATAGGGCTTTCTGAACAATAAATCGCATGGCACGGGAATGTGTACCCCTGTGTTCAGCACGTCAGGCTCGCTGGGGAGTCACGAGTACAAAGCAGAGCCTCATCTGAAGGCACAGCGGGTTTTGTGCTCCGTGGTCTCGGTAGCAGGGAAGCCCCATCCAGCTCCTCACTGCAGTGCTCCAATGTCTGCTTTCCTTAAGGCATCTCCTGGTTTTTGAAATCGGTAACGTTTCCACCTGAGGATGCTGCACCCTGACTTGTGGGGGGACTTGGTGGGAAGTCGGGGAGATGCCCTCACGGAGCCTGTGTTCCTCCTCCGCAGGTGGCTTCATCAGCTTCAACGGCTCGTGGCGCGTGCAGGGGATCCTGGCCATGTCCCGCTCGCTGGGAGACTACCCTCTGAAGAACCTCAACGTGGTGATTCCCGACCCCGACATCCTCAGCTTTGATCTGGACAAGCTGCAGCCGGAGTTCATGATCCTGGCCTCCGACGGGCTCTGGGATGCTTTCAGCAACGAGGAGGCCGTCCGATTCATCAAGGAACGCTTGGATGAGCCGCACTTCGGTGCCAAGAGCATCGTTCTACAGTCGTTTTACAGAGGATGCCCTGATAATATAACAGTCATGGTGGTAAAGTTCAGGAATAGCAGCAAAACAGAAGAACAGTAATTCGCAGTGGTTCTCTGCCTCACTCTGAACTTAAAACAAACTCTTATGTTTTAAACATAGTAGAAAGCTCTAGTAAATACCATTAGGATTTTACACAAAAGCAACAGATCCCTCTGGTCTTTTTTTTTTTTTTTTTTTGCTTAACAAAAGGAGCAATACAACGAATACATTTTGAGTGATTATAAGAATTAAGTTCATTCACACGTACCTGTCTCCTGTGACCTTGTGGCTCCTTAGAAAGTAACTGTAATGTTTCATTTCAAACATTTTTTTTTCAAATCCTGTGTAGACTTCTGCCTTGATTTCTTACCTCCTATTTCTAAGAGTCAAAGGTTCATTCAGATGCACGGCAGGGGCAGGGCAGCGCTGCTGCTTAACAGCAAGTGATAGGAATGATGCTGCTTTTCACCCGGATGCAACTGTTGAGAGAAAGATGCTTCACGGTGTCTCGTCTTGCTCTTAATCTGCAGTGATAAGGTTGTATTGGAAAAGGTTTGTAATTATTGGCCTGTCATTGATATCAAGGAGGAGAAGGAGCCAAATACTGATCTGATCCCATGGAGCTGGCTCTCCTCACTTTTATTTTTTTCCCCTCGCATTAGACAAAACCTTGAAAAGCAAGTGATTAGGGACAGTGATTGAATACCTGTTTATAATACATGTTTATTCAGACTGTGTGTTACTTCCAAAACATTTTGTCAACCCCATATTAAGTCAAGCTAATTAATACAGCAAACTGATCAGCAAGATACTGATGCTTCTGTATCAGAAAACTAATTCTGTCATGACAGATGAAAGTCATTCACCGAAAGCCAGTTTTTTAGCATGGAATTGTCATAGGCATGTAAAGAAAATAACGCAAGGTAAATTTTATTTCTTTAGTGACTGCTTAGAAAACTAAGCAAAACAAAGCATTCCTTAGAGCTACTAGATGGAATTTGCCTACTAGAGATTTCATCGTACCCCTGCAGATTACTTTGTAGTGTTAATCTAGGAGAAGACCACTCTAGAGTAGTGTTTTGGCATTATGTGCAAGTGCTAGGCAGTGTGAGTGCACTGCACAGAAGACAGATTGTGTTAAGCCTAGGTAAATATATTTTTAGATCTAACTTTCAATATTGTATTTTGGAACCTGTGACTATTGTAAGTTTGAACAATGACCTTCTAAATTTGGTCCAGCTGCGGTAACTCGGTCGGCTGGAGCTGCTGCAGCAGCAGGGACGGGGCAGCGTGTGCTCAGGAGCGGAGCGAGGGCCGCGCTGGCTCCGTGTGCCTGTTTTGGGTGGCTCCCAACAACACGTCCTTTGGGATTCCCTCCCCACAGAACTTGGTCCTGGAAGATCCGCTGAAGTCTCTGGTCTTGAAGGTGATGGAGGTTCTTGGTATTTGAGCCCTGAGCTGAATCGGAGACACAATATAGTAACTAATATTGCCTGTTTCTTGGATAAGGATACAAGATGACTTGTAATTACTTTTCTCATTGCCACAGCCATAGCATTTTCTGGTAGAATGTCTTGTTTGTCTCTGAATACTGTGATGTTGTGGTGCTGTTGAGCTGGCAAGGTGTTTCTCAAGACCGGAGTGAACACAAATTCAGCCTTCCCCTGCTGGAAGGCATGCCCACACCAGCCTTTGTGTTTCTAGGTTATCTCACTCCTAACAATTTTCCCTTCTTTTGTTTGCTCTGAGATAATCACAGATTGTACCTGGTTAAGTTGCTCCTGCCAGTGCCCCAGCCGGTAAACACATCCTTTACTCATTCCAGCCTCTTGGTGGATTCCCTTAACTCCTCTCTAATACACAGGGTGCACCGGTGCAGAACAGAAGGATGAGAAAAACCCAATACAGTCCTGATCCTTGCCTGGAAGGTGGAAGGTTTGGGACTTTAATTTAAATGACTTGAACAGGGGGAAACTGCATTCAGAGAACTGCAAATACAGCTTTGCAGGGAAATCAAGCAAGTAACAGCAAGTGCTCATAATGGCAGCATTCTGCTCGTGTTTTACTTTGAAGAAGTATTGAAGTATTTGAGGTCAGAATGCTGTGGAATGGAAACCTTGCGCGAAGCTTTCACGGGAGTGCTTAATCATGTCCTGGGTAGTGCTAGAGCAGCAGAATGTGAGCCGTGCTCCACGCAGGGCTCGCAGGGCACCTAGCGTTTGCCTTTGCTTTCCCCTTCGCAGCTGCTGTTTCAGCGGTGCTGGCTGTGCCGTGTAGGACACAGCCTGGGGGTTTGTCCACCAGCTGCCCTAGGGGCCTGCAGACCACTAAGGCCACTTGAGTGAAAAGATGATAGTAGCCACTGAACTGGTGCGCAGCTCACTTTGTCCAGCTTAGTAAATACTGCCAGGGAATTCCTGACTGCTGTCCTTTTAGCACTGTTCATTTTGCCCGTAACGTTTTCATTCTTTGTCGTAGCTCCCCTTCTTGGCCAAAGACATTCATGCCGATGATCTCTGATAAGGCTGCTGACTTCTGTTTTTATTATTTTAAAAAATTAGTTGCAGCTACCCTAGGGTTTATGATGGCAATGGCTACTGGGAGTTACAGACTTGGGTTAATCTGCCTCGAACATACACAGTGCCTGCCTAGCTCCCCCTCAGTTACAAGCCTCCCAGTATGTTTTTTAGTCCAGTTCTAAATCTCTGTAACTAAAACTTTCCAGTCATGCTTAGTTGTGCCAAATTCTGTAGAGATCCGTACAGCTGTTGGGTGACAAGATCAAGGAGATGGATGTAGAGCTTACGTAACCTACAAGAGCTACAGTCTGGTCCTCCACTGCCTTAATATTAAATCCTGCATCTGGAAAGAGCTGCCAGACACTGTAACCAGACACAGCCCCACGTCTGCTCCGTCCAGCAGGACGTGTGACCTTCCCTGTGTGCCATCCTGCCTCAGCTCTGTCCAAAGAAGGGAGCTGCACTGTGAGTAGAGTGGCCCAGAGACCTACGCACATGTGAGGACTCCCTCGTTCTTGCCTTACACCTTCATGGAACAATTTTGTTGTTTAAGCCAGAGTAGCTTCATCAGTGACATCTGTTCACCGAGAAAGAGCATCTTATAGCAAAAAAAGTGATATATTAAGGTGGTGCCAAAGAGCACCTTCAGTCTGGTCCAGTATGCAAACTGTACCTTGTAATTAGTCATTTCCGCCAGTGCTTCAGTTCCATTGTGCCCAACAGTGCTGTTGTAAATGAGCAGCTGGAGTCAGGCAAACAAAATGCACTAATATTTACTCTAGCAGCTGATTATGTGCTAGTGTGGTGTTCGGAAGGGCTGCAGCCTCCAGAAGCTGCTCGGGCTGGTTAGCGTGCGCCGAGCTCCGTCTAGCGGCTCGGCACGGCCGCTGGGCTGCAGGGCTGGGGCTCGGCGCCGCGGCGCGGGCGGCGCTGCCGGAGCCCCTGCTGCTGCGCTGGATTTCAGCTCCTCGGCTGCTGGGAATGTGTGTGCAGGAGTTTGGCACACAGTGGTCTTGTCCTGCGTCCCCTGCCGCCTTGCACACATGCACGCACCGTGCTGTGGTTTCCTTCCCAAAGCTTTTAAACGCTGGCGCTTGCTCATGGCATCAGTGTGTGGTGACAGTGCAGCGCAGACCGCAGCAATCGGGCCTGAGGACTCCAGAATTCACAGCTAGTCTCAGGGATGGCAGGATCTGCTGTTTTATTTTGTACAAAATCTAAGCCATTTCTCTTGTTGTGATACTCAGTACTAATCGTCTGGGAATATTTGTCCTGTCTCATTGAGGAGGACGGGTCATAGATGACATTTTGAGGTCCTTGTCAGTCCTGTAGTCCTAAAACTTCTAAAAACACAGAATTTCAAATGATTTAACTCTTATTTACCAAATAGAAAACTTAGATAAATATTACAAATAAAATAAATGACATTTAACATAATGAAATACTGTCCGTAGGCTTGTGAAGACAAGATCTGAGCTAAAACTACGGGTATTGCAGTATTATACCATTTAAAAATTAGAATGCAGAGGTTAGTAAATACACTGGGTTAGCCTGAAGTAACATTAGTGCATGCTAATGCTGCACAGTATTAATGCTGCATCTTGAAAACAAAAGTTCTATTACTCAGCTGTCTTTCAGAATACATGACCTTCTTGTTTTAAATGTTATTATAGTATTGATGAAATACTTATTTTACATATAAAAATATTTAGTGATTATATTTAAAAAGTCACTAGTCTTTTTTTTTTTACAGTAAGTTTTTATGCCTTCATCCTGAAATCTGGCT
Organism: Crypturellus soui; assembly: GCA_032275445.1. NCBI lineage: Eukaryota > Metazoa > Chordata > Aves > Tinamiformes > Tinamidae > Crypturellus > Crypturellus soui. Next base: position 295,289 of record JAUBNY010001025.1, read on the forward strand.
GTACAAAACTGAAATTACTAGATTAAAAAAGCTAGAAATTTCGGCTGAAGTTTTAACAACTGCATAGGACAGAGCTGTTACCCTTCAGTGTTGTCAATAATAAGTTATTTTTTCTAAATATGAGAACTAATATCCAGTAAGATAGCTACCTTTAAGAATACTGATTTGAATATTGAATTACTTGGTTTTATTTATACAGTACTGACAGGCTTAGCTCAGCATCTGTTTTAAATATAGTTTTCCCTTGAGTAACTTGACGTCCTAGGTTATCAGTTGTCCCAGTCATAGATGATACATTGGATGTTCTGCTGCTAAACAAGACGTGTAGTCAAAGGAACTGAAGCCTGTATGCAACTATAAATAACAAGCTTCACATAAAGAGACATTCCTAAATTTTGAAGCCCTTTTTTAGAGAAGGTCGGTTCTTTTGTCCATTCTCCTGAGTCTTTTTGGGGGGAAAAAGTCAGAAATAGTTAACAACAGGGAAATAAAGGACTTCCCTCTATATTAAAAGACCAAACCTGTGTTCCCTTAAGCCTGTGGTGATGATTAGTACTTCTAGGGATCTAGAAGCTCAGAATTTTACTTCAGCCCCTATTCAGTAGGCCCAATTAAAATGCTGTGGCTAATGAGTTACAGTGTTTTAGACATCTGGCTGCAGGACTGTCCAGCGTGTTCCCTGGGGGTGTCGGTAGCGCCGTCGGGCTGCCAGAGCGATGGTCACTGCAGGGCGTCAGGCCGCACCGGGAGGCTGCGCGGGCGCTGCTGCCCCGGCCGCAGTCGGTGGTTTCGCTGCACCGTGCGCCAGGTTGGCTGGAAGCGGCGCCGCTTTCCCCCCTGCTGCTGCAGATGCTCTCGCTTGGCTTCATCTGCTGCCCGGCATGACTCCACGCCAGAACTGAAAGCGGCCACGCGTGACTCAAAACTTCTCCTTCTGCTGAAAACCATTTAGTTTAAAATGTGTTTAATTGGGAAAAGTTCTTTGGTAGTTTCATTTTGTACTGAATCACTACATTGTCCTTTGATGAAACTCTTCCTATCATATGCATAAGCCAGACAGAAAACTTACAAAGCAATTAATATTGTTGAATTTATAAATTAAGTCCATTTGTATAAATTTCAAACCCATCTACCTTTAACATGGGCTGAATTTGCACCTACTTCTACCAGCCATGTAACTGTTAATTTTGTATGAGGAGCAGGTAAAAAACCTATACTGTGTGTTAGTATATTAGGGACTGCAAAACCATTTCTGTCTAGTGTATTTGTAAGTGCTCTTAAAAGACTGAGAAAGGTGATCATGAGCTGTGTGCGTTCTGAATTCTGTAAGAGCAGATCAGAGGTTTGTTAAAAGCCTCAACAACATAGAAATAACAAAGCCACAGTGTTTAATTTGTCTCAATTAAATATAACTTCCATTTAGTTCAACATTGCTCTATTATCTTAGATACGAGCCTCTTCAGGCTTCTATTTTCCTCCTCAGAGAGAAAAAGTATTTTTAAGGTTTTATGGTTGCTGCCAGCTCAGGGGAGAGTGCACTTTACTACTGCTTTGAGGACCACCCCAGACGCACCGAGCGTTGCTGAGCGGAGGGGACGGGACATCAGGCTCAATGCCAGCTTAGTTTGGATAGTGAGTTTGGATGCATGTGACATCTACAGACCATCCTCATTCAGCATAAACTTCAAAAAAAGCTCTTTTAGAGTAATATGACCTTGAAAAATTAATGTGCTATGTAGCAACTGTCAGAAGGCTACAGGTAAAGAGAGCTCAGATAAAAACTGTATCAATAAACACCACTTGGGTTTAACTTTGTATTTCTAAGTGCTTTATTTATGAGAGGAAAATTACATCTCACTGCAGTAGTGAGATTAACTGTACTATAATGAGATTTCATTTCCTAGCTTGAGTTTCAGGAAGATCCTGCCATCAGCGAAGAATCATGTAATATCAGCATCTCCAAGGCTGCATTTTCGTTAATCCCTTAAAAGAGACTGTCCTTAGGTTTTTATTTTAGGTATATTTAAAATGTGGACTCAATTATATGAAAAAATAAACAACAAATAAAGCTTCATTTTAAGGTTGTTTTCTTTCCTTCCTATAGGTAATATTTGCATTTTGATATGGCTACTAAGATGCAATATGCAAAATCTGCATTAAAACTTGACAAGCTTATTTAACGAAGTGCAGTTTTAAATGTCCTTTAAATTCCCATTCTTGATAAGCTCTACTGTAAGCAATTACTGTACTGTAAATTACTTTTAATTAATGACCAAAATGTAACACACTGGTCAGAAAAAAAAAGAGATTAATGCAAATCTGAGAAGTGGAGAGTAAAGCTCTAGCTCCTACACTCCTTCAGCATGTGTAACATGTCTAATACAGGCATAGCAAGAACTCAGTACCAACCTTCCATCAGTTTCTAGTTTACATTTGAAGGAAATATGATAAAAGTGACATTATTTATTGTATATCCAGACATCCTTGTGTTATTTACAACGAACTTGCATTGAAATATTTTAATAGTAGGTAGAAAGCATACGACAAGACTTGCAGTCTCAAGCCTTTGTGTCCATTTATTGATGATACCGAACTGATGCTAGAATAATAATGCCTATATATTTCCAGACAAATAATATTCTTAATGGTTTAGCAATGCACCCAAAATATTGAAACATTTTGGACTTCTGAACACTTCTGTAATAATATACAGACAACAGTGGTTTGTAATTTTACGTTGTTCATTCCCTTTTGCTATCCAACCAGCAACACTTTCCCCCCAAAAAACAGTTCTCAGCTGGCTTTCTCAGCCACTTACTTGATTTACTTTTACTAGGAAAAGAAAGAACTTAGGATTTGGAAATAATCTTTATCTGTAGTTTAGACTTCCTTTTTTTTTACTTAAAATAGCATAAGTACCTGCTGTAAAACTTAGACCCAAATAATAATCATGGACTTAAGCCTCTGAAGTGACAAAATGATTTAATTTTTTCAACCTCTGCTGCAGAAATCTAGATCTAGAGAAATCTAGAGATTTCTGACAGTTGCTTTTAGTAGAAATATTGGCTTATTTATGGATTTTTAGGGTCTTTTAAGCAATAATAAGATCAAATGCAAATACAAACTGGATTTGGAAGTGTCCTAAAAAAGACACAGGAACATATAACTTCCTTGCAAAATTTGTGTCACTAAATTACAATTTCAAGTGGCATAAACAGATCGCTGTGCATAAACCTACATCTGTGGAAACAAAAGCCTTGTAATCTAGGATCAGTGTTATCATTCTGGGACACGAATATAAAACTAGCTTGTTTGGCAAGAGTTGCCTTTTTATTGCAGTTTTTCTGTGACACTCAGTATTTACTCAGCAGGAGCACTGCCTGCTTTATATACCCAGTTTTTGAAAATTACATAGTCTATCATAATTTTTTGAAAAAGCAATACAAACTCTGATGTAGTTTCAGTGTTCTTGTTAATTATTTCCAAATAAAATTATATCCAAACATTTATCATGGCAGGCTTAAGAAAAAATAATACAAAAGAAAAAATATATATACAATCAGACGTTAACCATTTTTCACAGAGCTCTCAGGTCTGACACAACACTGAAATAATCAAATGACAGTTCCTAAAACCGTTAAGAACAGTTGTATTTTTACCTCTGTTTTCGAGCTACAATAACATTACTTTCTCAATTATGCAATACTGTATAGCTCCAACAAAAAAATCATTGGAAAATTTTGACCTGCCTAACATACATTCATAAGCAGTGAAATCTGAAGTGATTATTTTGACGGTGTTCTCCCCTAGAACCTCACTGTTACAGTTAAACAATGTGTCCTGTAATTCCATTATAGAACTGTGTGCAGTTATTGAAAAGGCAGCAAAATTCAATACAGACCACAACCACATTGTAACAAAAAACGTGAAACCTCAATCTTAGTACTGGAGGTTTCTGCATTTCTTCTAATTTGTCTCTAAGAGACTACCTATATCTATCTGAAAGACAGCCAAATGTAAATATAACATATTAGCTTTAGTACAAATAAGGTGGCAGTGCTCTGTCATTCCAGATGTACAGCAGTAACTCTAGTATCGTCAGCGTGTAGTATATGTGTCAAAAATAATTATGTTAATGCAGTTAGAGATTCTGTATCCTTGTCCATTAGAAGTGTAAACTGCTGAAAACTTAGCCTTGCTGATATGAATAAAGTTATTAAAATATCCATCTTTACAGATATAATTGCATTTGTCTTCTTTAAGATTCTTAGACTTTCATTCTTTAGTTGTAAAATCTGAAAAAAGAAAATTACTTTAGAAAAAACTGTTAAAAAAACCCCACAATTTAAGTATGTCTGTTTCTGTTTTTCCTGCATGGGCTGCAATACCTCTTAGGATGCATCAGCAGACACACATATGTATGATTTTGCTATGCTCAGAGATAATATATTAACTAAGCATGCAGACTCTTCTGCAACTGGCCTTCGAACTCCGTGACTATTAACACTGCTTAAGACATCAAAGCATTCAATTTTATAGATACATACATACATATTTTATAGATACATACGAACACATACACAGTGTACACTATGTTTTTTTAGAATTCCCCATCAGATGTGGCGGGTATCAATAAGACCAAATGTTCCAAAGTCTTTTAACACTCAGCAGCATCACTGAGGTGATACACTTCAATAAGAAGGTAGTTTAAGTGTCATGCTGAGCAGAGAACAAACATGTTTTTGAGTGTAGCAAAGGAAGATGGTTTGCAAAACAGCAGCCCTGGCAGGCTCTGGCAGTCAGAGACTTGGAAAGCACCAGCAAAGCTGGTCTCTCAGAAGCAGCATTTGTGGGTGGGATTTCATAGATCCCAGGAGATTGAGGTAAAAAGCTAATGGTTACAGCAAAATGCATGGAAAAGTGTCAGAGGGAGTCAGGATGGAGCATTCCAAATTATCCTACATGCACAGGATACATACATGAAAGGTGTTTTGTGAATACCTGAAATTCTCATTTAAGACTATTACAAGGCCTCAGTGAAATGTAGCTCTCCTTCAGTCAGTCATATCTGAAAATGTAGTTTTTGTTTCATTTTTCCCTAAATCTTAGACATTTTTACACTGAAATGCAAAGGTTTAAGATGATTCATATCAAAGGCAATTAAGTGAAGAATCTGATGACAAAACTTGCCAAGACCTGATTATTTCACTTGATGTAATACCATGTACTGCAATTAAGTGTCTATACTTACAAATATCAAAGTCAATTTTATAAAGAAAGAATTGTTGCTTATCTTCTGGAATACTGATGTTCACTTTAAGCATACTTAGGCAAATTCCAACATAAACATCTTCAAATTTAATAGGTTTGATATGACTCATCATTTCATAGATCCTCAGAGCAAGCTTCCCATCCAATATATAACCCATGCCACTACAATATGGAGGAAACAACCTGAAAGGATATTCATCATAAGAGATATATGTTTTTCTGTAAAAGCCTCTGTAGGCAAAATTATCTATAAGAGGATAACCAGTAAAAATATTTTCTGAGGAATTTAGCGTTAGGAGAAATTTTACTAAATTACCAGTGTTGATAAAAACATCATCATCAGTCTTCATGAGGAATCTAGTATTTGAACAAAATTCAGTTACCCATCTAAATGCCATGATCGTTTTCAAGGTAAGATTGTCGTAAGTGTCCATAAAATCTTGGCGAATTATGTCACCATAGAGGATGTTTTCATCTTCAACTGACAGCACTACAGCATCGTCTTCTCTGTGAACTTCCCGTCCTAGTAAGAAAAGGGTTAGAACTCGTTGTCCCCACCAGTTGTTTTTAGATCCCCACGTTACTCTTATGGCCTGCCTTGACTTCACATTCTTAGGTTCTGACGATACCAAGATGACTAGAAACGGATTTACGTCTTTGCATTTCAAGCGTTCGCGCAAAGTGAAGAGGTAGCGTTGCTTGTAAACTGGTTCATACTCATAAAAATACATTGAGTTTGTATGCTCAATCATGGTGTTTGTGGAAAGAGTTATATACCATACTGCTACCACAGAAAATAAAAGGAGGAACAAAAAAATCCATTTTAACTGTCTTATATACATGACATTAAAAAACTAGGCAGTAAGTAATTTGTAGAAGTCAAATGTCAGTGACCTTCAAAATCTGGATCACAAGTTCAGAAGCACACGTCTTACTGAAAAACAAATGAGAGAACAACATTCAGAATGCTTTTGTTCACACACTATCTTCTTCTCAGCCTAAATGGTAGCTCAAAGTCTTCTGTAGTAAAAATAAATCCAAGAATCGTTGGTTCAGTTAATGCATATTGTATCCTGCATCCATTAATCCATACTATATCTTTAGAACAATCATGAGTAGAATACTGAGCTGCTACGGAATATGGTAAAGACTGAAATCCTATAGCTTTCATGTTGGGAATTTCCCCTACATAAACCTGATCTCTACAAAGGATCAAAAATAGGACATTTTGATCCTGGAGAAAGTTGAAGGCACTCAGCATGATGTCTAAAACTCATTTAAACCATGAGGAAGGAAGATAATACACAAAATCTAGCAGCTACCAAGTCCTCAACAAATAGTTGTTCAGAGATTTGAAAAATTTGTGATTTATTTCAAAGAAAGCAGTAGTTCATATAAACTAGAACAAACCAGTAAGGCAAGCAGATAATAGAGTACAGGCAAATAAATCTTCTCTCGTTGAAAGGCTGAGCAGAGTCGTACATCTAGCTGCAGGTTCTGAACTGGCTGAATACGTGTTGGGGAGAGAAGAAGTAACTTCCTTGCACACAATCCCAAGCTATTTCAGCATTGCAGACACAAACGTACCTTGTCAGGCAGACCGAGCTATTACAGTGCCCAAAGAAATGGCTGTTTCTACAATGCGCAACATTATACAACATGTAATTATTTTCTATTTCGTGCTTATTAAATCAAGTGATTTAGTAAAGCGACATGGCAACCAATTTTATCTCAGTAGTTTTGCATTGACACAATGGGAGCAGCAGCAAATCCACTGCCGTGGATGAGGCTCCAGCCTTAAATATGCTTTGCAAATTCTTCTAAGATTCTCATTTAAATAAACAAATCACTACAAAATCCTCCTACCTATTTTTTATATATTTAAGTTGCAAAGAAAGTTGCTAGAGCCCTCCTGCCTTGTATTTCTGCATACAATTTGATCTTAAATAGATGACCAAGTATTTGGACCCTATTTATCATCGGTGATACATCATGCATCACTCACAGTGGATTATGACTCTTTTACACAAATAGCTATTAAACAGAAAAAAAAATCACACTAATCTCCCTTGAATGTGCATTCCTTCAAAAGAATAAGGCTAACAGGACTCAGTTATTCATTGGAGGTATCTCATACAATTATAGATGAGCAAGTGACTTTCATCAGGAACTTCTAAAAATAATTGATGATTTTTCCACAGTCCATAAAACACTTAAAAGATTTTTTTTGTGTGTTTGTCAATTCTCTTACCTCCACATGGATTAAATATACATAAGCAAAATAAAAGTAAAATTTGAAAGCATAGAGGAAACTACCTGAGGCACTGTCACAGGGAAGCTGATTACAACTACAAAACACTCACAAAGATTTCCCTTCTTAGATGGGATCCAAACATATTTACTTCCCAGTTTTATGGGATGAAAAAAAGAGAAGATACCAAGGCAATTTTTATTGAACAATATATGCAAAATACATACAAGAAGAAAATAACCTAAGTTATATACCAGTGTTTATGTATTGAATTACATTTAAATAATATTTCTCAGGGTTTGATGACCACCTTAAAAACATATCAAAGTTTGATCAGTTCTTGATACTTTGAAACAAAAAAAGTCTTATAATAAAGATTTCAATTACTTATCGTCAGAAAGTCTAATACAATGACAATATGAATAACAGAATTACAGACCAATGCCCAGCCTAACAAGCAGCAAAAAATCTGTGAAGGTGATAAATAAGCAATTCAAATTCTTTGCCCACACAGTACAAAACACTATCTTAGAGCTATGAGACCTTCGTGAAAAGTCTGCACTACCTGGAATCCAGAACAAGCATTATAAAATATTTGGTACTATGCTCTGTAATTCCTAAGTAGTTAGAAACCCTACTATAAAAACATAAAAGTTTAAGGGCTAGTTCCCACAAATGCTGCTGTTCTGTCCCATAAATCCCCACTGTCCTTTTCAGCCTCTCCACCACCTTGCTCTCAGAAACACCACTGCTAAATTGTCTTACCATTTTGGAAATACAGCAACTGGCAATTCTTGCACGTGTGAAATTTCAGCAACTACCAATCTGCTGATTATGCAGCTGCGAAGGTGAGAAAACAGAAGAATGGAAACCAGTAAATGAGTTGTTTATTCCAACAGACGATGAGTGGCCATTCACACAGCAGAGGGCAGCAGCAGCAATCTCATGTAATAAGCACCAAAAAACAGGATTAGATCACTCAAAAAACCATGGATGATCAACAATGCACGCATCACTTTCTGGTTACATAAAGATACATTCCCCAATGTAGCTCTGTGATAAGCTAAACTGTTTGCAACTAGTGCAGGTTCACCAAAATAGAGCTTTTATAATGGCAAAGTAGTAGAAATTACACTCCCAAAACATTACCTACTTAGTGCAGTTCTGAGAACTTACAGAAAGGGCAGTCATCTTCCAAACTCATTAAGCACAGCATTTGGGCTTCACGTACACACAGATAATAATAAAAATGCCAATAAAATGAGAAACCCTAACCACAGCAGGTAACAAAGAGCCCCATCTCTTTTCTCTATTCCAAATCCATAAAACCAAAGAGTTCTCCAAAGAGCTGATGCAGTTTGATAGGCTGCTTAGTAATTTTGCTAGGAGGTGGTAAAGTTGCAGAAATTGCAGATGGGCCAACAACAGGTTCTCTACTACTTTTATACTTTTTTTTTTCTACTGTCATATGATAAGAGAGGCAGCAGGGAGCAACAACACTTCAAACCTTGTTTTCAGATAAATAGTTCCATTTGCTTGCTAGTTCACAACTTGCTGGCAGGACTCAAATTTAAGTTTGAGGTTATGCTGACAGATCAAACAGATCCATTTTAAGACAATCATATTTAAGGCAAGATGCATCAGACACACTCTATAGTAATTTCAGATGCATTTTTCACACTCTGCTATAGTCAGAGTAATATCTAACGTAGACATTCTTGTGAGGAAAAAGGTGGTAAACTGTCATAATCATTAAATTCCATCGGTGGGTGAGTTAATTTAAAGTTTTAAAGAAATTAAATCTTTTTTTT
>JAUBNY010001025.1:388072-400105 GCA_032275445.1 Crypturellus soui
TATTAGGTATCTAACACAGAAACATCAAGTACGAACTTGGAAAAACTCTTCACAGCACATCATGCTTTTATTTATAAAAGTAGTAAAACATCAATAAATCAGGTAACTCAAGTTACAGTTGACCTTCTGTATTTTTAAGTCGCTTTATGAGTCTCCTTAAACACAAATTTTGTATGCCTAACCATGCCATCCTCCCACCCTCCTCTACTCCCCTCTCCCACTTTATAAGTGTCTAAAGAAGAGTGACTGACTTTGAGTGTCTTTTTTTCTTTTTTAAATAAATGAAAGAATCATTATATTGCCTTTTCATTTCAGTTCCAGCAAGATCTTCAAGTGACAAGGTTCAAAGAACTGGGTTTTTTTTTATAATATAAGTTTATTTACAAGTGCATGGAAACTTCCAACCGAAAATACCTGTCTGACCCTGAAGATCATAGTTGTAAGAAGTGTTTCGTACGCAGGACTGTATTTTTATTATTTTAAATTAAATAATGAAAACAGTGGGTTTTGGCAATGCAGTATTACATTCATAAGGATAACAAAGGAAGCAAAGTTGTTTTCTTCACAGAAGAAAAGCCTGTATCCTGCTACCAAATGCCCGTGACATGGTATTAATTCCACTAAAAGCTTTTGACCTGGGTATACAATCAATGGGTGTGCAAGCTTTGTGAAAGACAAACTGATTTGGAAAGTGAACATTTCTGAGTGTTTCCATACAGTCTGTAGAAGTTTTTCCACTAGGTCACAAGTTGCTTTAAAATCATCATCTTGTCAGAATGGGATCTAAACTACTGATAGGTAAGAGATTGCACGTTACAGACTTTTGGTTGCCTTTTTCTAGTTGTTGTGTAAAGGTCATCAGATAATGCAAGGCTTTTTGAAAGACTTCTGTTTTCCAGACTCCTTGACACTGTACCAAAGCTTACATTAACTCTCTATATACCCAAACAGATGTAATCCCCTTAGCAATAGGGTGTAACATACTCAATTTCTCTGTACTAATAAGAGGGGTCATTCCTGTAGAAAAGTGCTTAACCTCTTACTAGATATGTGAAACAAGTCATTACATTTTTGAATCCTTCTCTAAAATAAAATCCATTAATGCTGCAAGTTACTTTTGATTTATCAATCAAACAATTCCTGAGACTCACCTTTTCTCCTCTCTGTTCATTTAAAATCTCTACTCTGCGACACAGGGCTTGAATAGGCTCTTTCAGCCTTGCAGATCCTATTAGGTCTTCTAAGTACTCGAGCATACCTTCATCATGTTCAGTCTGGCCTTTTGGTTTCATCATTGCAATCTGTTCAACTTCACCCTTAAAAAAGAAGTGTTATTAAAACTATGTTTCTCCAATTAACACCTTTTTTCCCCCTCTGAGGAAAAGAGTTTCCTAAAAAGTGCAAATATCTTTGGAATGCAGGTATGTGGCCACACTGAAGTATTACAAAAAAAAATAAATAATAATGCAATAAGCAAATCTGATTAAAAAGGAGCAATGTACTTGGGGCAACAAAGGTCCAAGTGAACAGTAAATTCCTCCGATGCATACATGGTGATGACCTGCAAGAAAAGCGACGCCTCTTCTGAAGACCACCGCCGGGTCTAAACCTTGCTTCATTTCTCTAAAGATTCAGAATGTATTTTCCCAATCTAAAAAAAGAAGAGGAGAATGAAGCATGCCCTCTAGATCATTTAGAACCTTAGGGTCTTAAATTAGCTTAATCTAGGAGAAAAAGACCCTGGAAGGTCTTCGTATAAAGCAGAAGACTCCCTCAAATCATGTCTGATGGTTGAACTTAGTTCATAGAACTGAGTTCATGCAACTGAGACTTTCCTGTTGAAAAAAAAATTGTTAAGTTTTAATTAAATTGCATTTATTTTTTATGTACAGCATTAGTTTTTAACTATTAAGCTAAGGAATAACAAATTCATGCTTTTAAATAAGAATTAGTAAAGAAATTAATTGAGGAAATGACAAGGAAAATCTTTATCATGTACTGATTAACTATATCAATTTTTTATTCTTAGGACAGAAGCATGAAATTTTTCAAAAGATAAAGATATGAAACTGAAAACTAAAACTGAAAACGAAACTGAAAACTAAAAAGAATGCAGCAAAACTGTCTACCTCTCAAAAACCTGCAGTTAGGTATAGAACAAAAGGCAATTTACTTGATAAACAGATAAAAAAAATCCAGGTAGCAATACTGCCCTTCATGACAGATTTCTAAACAGATAGCTAATGTTTAAGAAAAATATTAACTAGAAGGCATAAGTTAAGTATCACTTGGTGACTAGGTGAAATGGGTTTACATTCTGTTAGTGAAAGAAAAGTGGCAGAGGGGTGAGGATGGCCATTCAGGGCCATGAGAACGCAGGTTTGCGCAAGGTGCAGCCACTGAAACAAAAAGGAGGCAAAACTGGCCACGGAAGTTATCTTATTAGGATGCTATTTTATGTCTGTGAGGACAACACTTAATTTGCTGGTCCCAATAAGGCTATAACTACGGGGTGGGGAGGGAAGTATAAAAGAAGAAAAAAAGAAAACACGGTCAAGCAGTCAAGCTAGATACATAAAAATTCCTGTAAGCCTAAGCATAAGAAAAACAAATTTGCTTAGGACTGAGCTGTCACTGCTGGCTGAGCTCACAGCTAAGCCCCTGCAAAAAACACCCCTGAATCTGGGGTACAATTTTGCCATTAAAAAAAGTTCTCTGAGTTTTTTATTTAAAAACATATTGAAATTAATGGATGAGTTTACCAAAGAACACAGATTTGGAGTACGACACAGAATCTCAAGTACATCCAAGGAAGACTCATAATGAGCCAGTGGAGAAGCAGAAAGGACCCGGATACAGAAGTCAATGAAGGGCAAGGATCCTAGGCAAGGGCTGTAAATCAGAGCAGGAAGTTGAGGTACTTTTTCAGAGCTTTATCTGAGGAATTATTACAATTTTTCTGCCAAAGGGATTTTGTTCTACTTGTTCAGTATACAATGACACCTAGTGGTCCTATGTTTTTCTTCTAATTAGTTAATATCATTTGGCTGAGAAAAGCAAGTTTTTACAAACTACATAAGAACTTGCATGCATTAAGATATTTAAGTCCTTCTTGCACATAAGAAATTCCTGCGCTGAGGTAAATAGGAGCATTTTTTAACTTAAACTTCTAGATACTAAATATATCTGAACTTTTACTTTCTGAAAATTACTGTTCAAAAAAGTATCAGCAGGTTCAATAGACAAAACCTCTTCTCTGTACTGTTACTGCTCATACACAATAAAATATAAGCAATCAGTTTCATAACCGTTTCAGCTGGATTAGATACCATTTAGATTATATATCTATATTCTGGCAGCACTGTCACAAGTCTCACTTTTGTTTTCTCTTGCCTTAAAGCATTCTCTGTTTCCATCCAAGAGAAAAAAAAAAAAGTCACAAAATATATATTTGTAAATTCAGATGTTGACCATTAAGCCATAAAATATCTGCTAAGAATCTTCTAAGTTGCATACGTACACAATATCCTCAGGGCATCTCTTCCAGCTCGAGGCAACATTTAATTTTGAATGGGTGCAAATCAATAAACTGTCCTAGACTTGACACAAGCAGGGGAAATTTTACTTTACCTTAGGTGAACAAGCAAGGAATGTAAGTCAACATTTTTTCTGGATCCAGCTAAGTATAAATTCCCCCTTTAAGCCAAGGCTACCTAGGAAAGATGATGATGTAGTTATGAGGGTTCTCCGTAGCCCACTAACGTTACAGGATAATATAACTACAATATACCTAATAACATTAGTACACAGCAAATAAAATTTAGTCATGCTTCATATAATTCTATAATCTCATAAATTGAGAAGTTAGGCTTTTGTTCGTCTCCGTGGCGAATGCATCACCCTATCACCAGGAACGTAGCGTTACTGCAGACCTCAGTTTAAGCCACATATACAGGAAAATTCTGCAAAGCTGAATTCAGTGAAGGACTGGTGAAAAGATGACAAATAAGAAATTAACTTGTTGGGCTTGGTATGGCCAGTTTTATATTATGCAATCTCTCTGCTTAGGAGCCAAAAGTTTTGAATGACATTCTTCTCATCTGAAGAGATTTAGAGATGATCTATCTGCTTAAATACTTGGCTTCTTTTCTTAATAGAAGTGAAAATGGATACCCTTTAGAATATACGCAATAATCAAATAACAACAGTATGGAATAGTTACTCCTTATTCACCAAGTTAGATGTTAAGAAATCTCTTTAGCCCCTATAGTTAATATAGAGAGAAACCAAAAGTTTTCCAACTATTTTCATTAGTAAAGGAGACTTAAAAGTAGTTGCCTACTCCTCTTTTGCAAGTAAGTTATGACTGTGATTAATGGGGGACAATATTCCACAACTTTGTCTCAAACTCGATACAATCAATACAACTGTTTCCTAACTTTTAAATTGTACTGCTCATTTTACGAACTTTATTACGGAAATTATATATTTTTTAAAAATTAAAATTGCTCATTTCTACAGTGAGCAAATTTTCAAGATGCGGACAGCGTTTTTGAAAGTGAAACTGACAGAGCAGGCAGACTTCTGTTGAAAAGGAGAACGTGCTCAGGCAAGCTCAGCGGAGCAGTCACACCTAGATGTAAAAAGCCTCAAAACTGACCTCCAAGAAAGCTCTGTAACTGTTTGTGGCAGTTGTCTTTCTCTAGCTCACAGGCACGAATTTGTGAAGGGAGAGAGAGTAATGTACAAAGGAGCTAATCCTTCGCAGACAATCAAAATGGATGTTAGCATTAAGGAACAGACAACACTGTCAAACTGCTCACAAAGAACAAGACATCCACAGAAGTATAAGCAATCACTAATGGGACTGTTAAGCAATCGCATATTCTATGAGTATTCTGGGAAGGCAGGAATTGTAAATGGAGTTACAAGCCAAATTTCAGTTTCTATGTTGCATATACATTCATTTAAGCTAGGAGGCTAGCACATCACTGGAAACACAGGTAGATGATTTAAATGTGTATTAATGTAAGCCTAATACATAGGCTTACACAATGTAATACATAATAAATGTATTAATATAACCCTAAATAACATAACCCTGATAACTGATGCATTTACCAGAAACTAATTATCAGTGCCTTTTTAATGAGAAAACAAATTTATCACTAGAGACATTTTTTAGCAATGAAGTTAATTGATGGTTCGAGAGGGAGCTGTTGTAAATAATTAGAAGGCTAAGAAGTGATAGAAAATGGGGAAGTCAAGAGCCACTCTTAACAAAACTCATTTTCTGTAGTCAAAAACACAAGGGATAGCTTCAAGGAACGTGCTTTGCATAGCTGAACTCTTGAGCACGTTGTTTAACTGGCATTATGCTTAAGTTACTTTCTAGATTTAAATTTGCATAACTTGTAAATGTGCATAAGTAAAAATTACCAAGTACATAAATAGCAATAGTATTCAAAATCAACTGATGAGTAAGTTGGTGATGAAATGAAATGCCTGAACTCAAAGGTTCAGCTGAGGAGACCTAGAGGGTCAGCACAACCCCAGGGTGGAGAGGCAGCAGGAAATACCCCAGCTCAGCCTGCCTGGACTTGTTCTGCCTCTTGAGCTCAAGCCCATGAGGATGGAGTGGGTGGATGCCCATGAAGATGCCTCATGAACTGAGAAAAGCAATGACATGAGCAGCATGATCTATCACTCTTTCAATGTTCTGAGGTTGCCAAGTCAGGAATCTGTCTATCTCAGGTCTATGAATAGCAGCAGAAGTTGTACTTGCATCCTGGGAATACCCTGGAAATGCTGTACATTCAATGCAAAAAAAACTATGACCAAGTGAAATTTATCAAATTTCAGTTTCTGCAGTGCATGTGTACTCTTATGTATTCTTGTTAGGCTAAAATTCTTGTTGCAACTAGCATATCTCTGGTATCCCCACCTCAGCAGCCCTTAAAAGGTGGGGCAATAAATTGTCTAAACTCTCTATTACCTCATTGCAAGAGGATCCCTACTGCAATTTTCTCTACATTTATACATTCAGTTCTTTAAACAGCTGATTTATCAGTACAGAAAGCAGTAGATCTGAGCTATTCAAGGTTTTATGGCATATATCACTAGTCTTGAAATAGGATGCAGCTTTTCACTTCTGCAGATAACTCCTAGTTTGCTGCTCCTGGGAAACAGCATCACCACTTTCCAGCAATTCTCTTTGATTGAGTTAGGAGTCTTTGGACTGTTAACAGCAACTCCAAAGCACTAAAAAAAGAAAAAAAAAAAGAAAAAAAGAAAACACAGGAATTCTGAGCTTATCCAGGTTCCAATGGTCATAAATTTTACAAAATTGTAGTCTTTGCTGTGTTCAACAGCTTTGTGATAATGCATTAAAATTGAGGTGTCTTAGAGCACAGCCTTCAGATTCCATTTGAAAATAATACTAAGAAATCAAAATAACTACTAAAAGTAATCTTAAACTTATCACAAAAGAAGAATTGTACTTTTTAAAAAAATATATTATTTACTTAAAAAGAAGAGACAACTTCCCAGCACTATGCCTAGGGATTTCTGAAGAGTCTTCAGAAAAAATGTCTGCTTGCTAATTACTCCCTCAAGCTTTGAGAATTCAAGAAAATCACTTTTGAAGATAGTAAGACAGGTTTAATCACTGATAATACAGTCTTGACATATGCACCTTGCTATAGTCCAGCAGAAGAAATACAGTGCTGAACAGGTAATTCTTTGCCCACAGAAACAACTTTCTGTGATTTCAGGGCTGCTGCTTATTTTCTGTCACCTTAATTTCAAATTTTAAAATAAAGTTCCAAGAACCTTTAAGATATATGTTCTATTCAAAACAATGTTTAAAGGTAAAAACTCACTTTTTAAAACACCTTAAGGTATGTGCATACTAAGATACACTTTGGAATAGTAGAGTTTTACAGCTTAGAGCCCAGCAGAGGGGAATGTATTGCATTCTAGAAGCAGTTCTGAGTATTTGGGGATTTGGGGGAGGACTGAGGGGTGTTGTACTTGAAGTTGTTTTTGTTTGTTTTTCCATGGTGGAACAATTTAGTACTAGTCAGATTCAAAATTGCCATAGCAAAACATCTAACTGGATTCTGAGTTGAAATTTAAGACTAGTTGCACTCACGAGTAATAGTTTTAAGAGAAAATACTGCAAAATGTCTGCAATATTCTATATTGGAAAAACCTTCCAGGTGTCCACACATTACCATGAAACTTGAAATGAGGCAATTCCTTAGAAAGCAGAGAATCCCATTTGTCTCAGCTTCCTAATTCAATTGCTGATTGTAGAATATAGAAGAAAAATCCTCTGAAACTTTATGGAACTTCAAAGTGCTTTATCAATCAAATACAGGCTTAATCACACATTCTGAGGATGATGGTTAATTATGGAAAATTCTTTATAAATTTTTCTTATTGTTTACATTTTCTCTCTGAGATCCTGGATAATAGTACAGTCTTCTTATTTTTACAGGCTGTACAAGAGACAACTCTTACAGGAGATGCTTCCTCTTTGCAATGGACTCCACTTGCTCCATTTTCCAATCACATAAGTGCCCTTAAGTTTTGATATTAGAATTTAACTCCCTGCATATAGATATAAAAAAGACTTACCTAGCTGCTGTTTTATATCAATAGAATATAAATAGTTCTGTTTCAGAATTTTTATTATACCAGTATTTGAAGTAAATTAAGAGTAGCTACTGCAATCAGTTCCATTTCTAATTCCTTTTTGCTAACACAAAGAAATTCCTGCCCAACAGAAATGTTACACTATTTTAAGAGAGGAAATTTATTGGGCGGGGTTATGTCTGAAACAAGACCATTTTGTTTCAGAATTACATTACACCGTCACAAAATTCTAGATATGACTTTGTCTATAGTCTTTACTTGGTTGTTATAAGGCAGTCGCTGCATTTCTGAAGACTCAGAACTAAACTGCATTAGTTTCACTATGAGCACAGCATACTTTTGATAACACACGCGCTTGTAAGCTTTGTTTAAACACCCCTAAATGAAGGTTTTCTTGGTAATGAGGCTAGAAATTTTTGAGCAATGGATGAGTATCGGCAGGTTACACGGTAATTCAGTATATATCTGCTACTGTACAATTACAATAATTTTTAATACTGCCAATCTGTATAGCTTCTTTTTTGAAACTAGATTAACTGATTAAAGGAACCACAGTTTACAACTTTATCGTACTACCCAGTTCTCATGCATCACACCAATTTAGGTGATACACAAAAATGGTCAGTACATTAATGTTCATTTAACTCTTTCAGGCCTCACGATTATAAGTCTTGCGATAGCTGTAACACTGTATTACTACATACGGACATTTAAGAATATAAGCATATCGTAATATTTTAGATGAAAATGGTCTAGGATAAATGTTTGAATTTTCCCAAACTTGAATAGCCCTTCTAGGGCACAAACTATGCTAAACTGGGAAACAATATGCTTTTCTCTGTAGGCAACATAACTTGTCCTTTAAGGACTGAGTTCAAGCAAGCACTAGATTTATAACCAGTGTATCCAGAATGCCAAGAAACAGTTAAAATAGCCACTTCTCCTAACCCAAAGTTTTGTGGTGGATTACAACAGTAGCAGACAAAAACTCTGTACTTTATTTGCCCTATCGAAAAAGATTAATCAGGATTAGAGCACCATTCCAATTCTTTTCTAAACTTTTAATGCATCAGGAAGATAAAAACAGATTTGCCATATAAGGCAAGTTTCACTTAGTAAAATGAATGTAAAAGATGAGGATTGTGAACTTTATTTTACAGAATACAGCCATATTTCAATCCCTTAAATTGTGAAGCATTTCTCCCAGTGCAAGGAGAACGTGGACAAGAGACATTGGAAGTATTTCACCAGCCAGAAACAGGAGCTGCAAATTTGGCATGTACAAGGAGTTCTTTTTAGCATCATCAGCACAAGGAAGAGCAATGACTAATGCAGCCAGAGGAACGAAACCAATGACATCATGGATGTGCTTGAAGGAAAAAACACATGAGAACAGATTCCAGTCTAGAGAGGAAAATGCTTACTATTACTAAGAGGAAAATACGTACCATTTAAGCTTTATAGAAAGAAAAAGGTTTTATTTAAAAGAAAACAAACAAAAAGCTAAAAGCTAATTTCAGGAAATTCCAGTTATCATTTTTCCTTATTCAGTCTTCTGTTTGAACCCACTTCTTATCATTCATGTTGTAACTAGCATTAACACTAAATGTAAGATTCAACCTCTTTTTCTGTACAGCTGTAATTCTGTAAACTTTGCTGACAACTAACTGCTGCAAGTCAGTTAGGAGTGAAATCAGAGGAAAAGTAGCAATGGATATCAACCTGTCATTTCATAAAAGCTAGCTCAGAAATTGCCTAATTCTTTGTTTCTGTATCTGACACTGCATGCTTTGAAATGTTACTTTTATGCAATTAATTTCTTGTTATTATAAAGTCACTAAGACCACAATGTCATTTTATATAACTCACTAAACAGCAACACGAGATATGTCTTTCCATTTCGCCACGCCACTTCAGCTGTATCAACCCCTCTTCCATTTTTCACTTTTCTTGCACTAGCAGGACAGAGCTCACACTCAGCACCTTTTGCTTCATCAAAATGATACTACTCACTTTTTAAGCAGTAATATAGTAAAGTGATAAACTTGCATCACTTTCAAATTCTCCACAGAAGCAATGTTCAATTCAGCTTTAATTTAATAACATGCCCATAATCTTCTCTCCATGTAAAAAATGGCTATGAATGCTAATTCTACATAATACTAGACCTTGAAAACTATGTATACAAATAACCAATATTGCTGTAAACTTACTTTTACAAGACAGACTATAACATGGTTCATGCAAGTCACAATTCCACGTTATAGCTGCTGTTACTTAAGGCTTGCAGTCGTATCTCATTTCTATCCCTCATTTTACCAGCTCACAAATATGGGGGAGGGGAGAAAGTAACAAAAATACTCATATTTATGCTGTGCCTTCCAAGAGTTAAGCTAGGTGGAAAATAAAGGAAGTAATAATGCACATACACACATTTACAAGACCACTACTGTCCAAAGATGAAGAAAAAAATTAGGACTAGCCTGTTATACAACATTCAGTTGTTAGCACAAAACTACTATTCTGCATTCTGGAAATAATTTAAAAGTAGCCTTTGTCAAGCTGTTTGCACATCTGTCTAATTTTAGAAGCTTTCTTAAGGACATTCTTTTATTTAGTACAAGAATATGAATTGAGTGCAAATCTAGAGTCATTCTGGAAGTCACTGTCAAACTCCATGTACAAAGTAGGATTGCTTTAAGATTACTGATATATTCTATGCAAACCATTTCATTGTAAATCAGTCAGAATGCCCTTTTCTAGTAAAAAGCAATTATCTCCTCCTCTACTTCCTTGTTTTTCAAAAGAATCCTTAAAAGCATTGATTACAGTGTGAGTGTTTGAATTAACAAAAATCACAAATTGCCAAATATCTGAACAAGGTCAGTATAAATTTTCCAATGACAGAATGAATTTTGAAACTGCACATCTAGTGGCATTAGTTTATCTGATGTTGCTCTGTATTCATTGCAGCATGAAGTTTAAAAGCTAGAGAGCATCAATGAGTTTTGTATTTTCATTTGTATTTGTATGTATGCAAAGCTTTTATTTTTACATGATATTTTACTCAAACAGTCTGGTTTTACTTTATCACACCTGTTTTAATTCTTCCTACCACTACAGCTCAGCTGTCCTTGACCTTTTTATGACAAACCTCTCCACCACCAGTTTTGGCAGGGTACATCTCCATTTATAATCACAGGAGAGCTTGTGCCCCACTCCGCACTTTAGCTCAAATACGGTTGTGCCTCATTAGGGAAGCACAGCTCAACAATTGGGAACTTCTAGCTTATCTCAAAGACAGAAGAAAATCAGCTCCCCCTCATTTCCTCTTCAATATACTAGAAGAGCAACTCTCATTATTTCCACCAGCAGCAGGTGAAAAACTTGACAACTTTCTGGCAACATAATCTTGCCAGAGGGTAAGACTTACTAGCACATTACAAAATGCTGTTCTAGTCAGTTAAAAAATATATATATGTATATATATCTGTGAGTATGTGCATATATAAAAAAATCATTGCAGCTGTTTTTACTTGCTTAAGAGGTTACACTAGAATATTTTAATTAAACTGTCAAATACATTTAAATGATATAATGCTCTAATACAACAAGATTTTCTTAAAAACAATTTATTTGAAAGAAAGTTCTGAAGTTATTTTTACAACTCAGAAATAGCCTGTAGTACTGCAGATGTTGAATACAAAATCTTGGCCACTTTATTACTTTTTCTATAACGTTAATCTGCAAAGTATCTGAATGGGAGTTGCCTATGAAACCATCCTTTCCTTTTTAAAGGTTTGTATTTCAAGGTAAGTGAGAAAATACAAGAGTCAATTTCAGTAACTGCTGCTAATATTTTAAGTCCAGTCAATATTCTTTGCTCCCTAGACATGCCTACCCCAAGGATATCCATAACTGACATTCCCTCAAGTTCTCCCCATTTATTTAATAGTTCCTTAGAGCCAAATCAGCTAAGATAAAGAAGATAAGACATCTTTCTGGCCTCAAAGTTAATCTGTTTGAAGGAATCACTATTGAGCAAGAGCAAACAAACTTACCTTCTGAGCTTTGCCCAGCACACAGAGCACAGAACCCACACAAGATCTCTGTACATATACCAACATTCCAAGTAAATCAAAAAAGCTAAACAAGTATAAATTTGTTATTTACAGATACACAAGTACGAAAGTTGAGGTATTAAGCGTGAGAGAGAAAAAAAATAGCAGCAAGATGCTGGATTTTACTGCAGTTCCTAATATAATATACATTTCTTATCCCACGTGATAAACTGTTATTTTAATTACAGTTTCTGCCTTTGTCAAACTCACAACTATGCACTGCCATATATTCCTGAAGTGCTAAAAGCACACA
>JAUBNY010001025.1:400205-413064 GCA_032275445.1 Crypturellus soui
TTTTAATTACAGTTTCTGCCTTTGTCAAACTCACAACTATGCACTGCCATATATTCCTGAAGTGCTAAAAGCACACAGCAATTTATAAAAAACAAAACATGTAGCATTAAAACTTACAGATAACAAGTGAAGACTGTCTCCTGTTAAATACTTGCAATATGCTTTAGTAACCAAAACCATTTTTGAACAAGATTTTTCATTTTCAATTATTTAGTCTAATCATCTATTCTCACCCCCCAAGAGTTCTTTGTAATGCTATTGAAAGTCATTATTCCCATTTAAAATATTCTGAGAGGCAACTCACAGAAGAACCTACACCATGACCTACCAAACTTCCTAAAAATTCAGCTATAAATTTTCAAACTTTATTCTAAGACATTGAAATATGCTAGCTCATAGAAAGACTGGAAAAATGGTGGGAGGAGTGAGGTGAGGGAAAGAAACCAAAACCTGAAAGCAGTCTTCTGAAGAGTAAGTATTTTCAACTGAGTAATGCTAACTTTGCTTGTAGGAGACTAACCAAGCAACTACAGGATTTGTTATTATAGGTAAGATAGGTTCTCTTGGATCTTTTTCATTTATATTAATGAATATCCTGTCACAAATTGAAGACAGTATTTCATAATCATGAAGGTACCTACCTCAAGTCTATAATAAGAATGAAGTATTCCAATTATAGCCTACAGACATAGTCAAAATCAGGGAGGTACAGCTTATTTTAAATGTGAAATTATTCTGACTTGGTATCAAACTAGAACAGACTAAGTTTAGATTCACCAGAGCAAAGAAAAATGAGAAGTTATATAGGCCTGTCACTTATTTCCCACTCAAATAACTTAATTTGAAAAACACCACAGGGGAAAAAAGGACAACCCTTGTGGTAGCAGTACATAGCCCTAGTCTTCTGACATGGTCTCACTAAGTTCTAACTACAATTCTTAGTATTTGGGCTTTGAAGTTCTTCTGCATTTATGTGGAAAACATGGCCACATCTCTCAGTTGGAAACTACTCCTTTTTGTATCACACAATCAATAGAATCCTCTTAAAAAAAATTAAATAAATAAATAAATAAAATCAAAAACAAAACCCCAGACTTATATGCAAAAGGAAAAGACCTTGCCACTGTCAAAAAGTCTGAGCAAACAGAAATCTCAGCACTTTCCTCTGCAGTTCTTACTAATACTTTACCCACAAAGCATCTAGTAGAAAGAAAAAATGGTAGAAACTATTACTTTATGCCTTAATATTGCTTACACAACCCCCTTTTCTCTCATGTTAGAGGTGAAGAACAAGAAACTCTAGCTTTTAGGAATAGGTATGTTCCACTGATAACTAGCATTCTTGGAAGTACCAGGAGAAGAAAACCAGTCACACTTGGAAAAGGTTGGCTGTACTTCCTCACAAAACTCACAATTTCCTTTCCTTCTTTCCAATTTTCCAATTTCTTTTCCTCTTTCCAGTGACAAAAGAGAGTACTCTAACACCAAGCTTGAGATACTTGTGTATTATAATTTCTGCTTAGATTAATCTTTGACTCTGCACTCTTTCCCTTTTAGAAATTGACCTAAACTGCCACTTTTGAAGAGAAACTCCAGGGTGGGGGTGGGAGGGAAAGCACAAAAAGTTCTGTTTTACTGGAGGTATTTGTTTCCTGCTTAAAACACAAGATACAGGAATGAAGTGTTAAGAGGGAATAATAAATTAGCATACAGATTTCAAAGCAGATATATCCTCTTTTTGTGGGTGTAACTGTAAAAAAGGACTGCACGAGAAGGCTTGAGGAAGTGAAGCAAACAGACCAACTTATCTAGATTTTTTTTCTTTTTTTTTTTTTTTGTAGAGGGGAACTGGAAGCTCCTTTGACAAAAACAGACCTAAAATAATCTGTATTCAAAGCTTTTAGACCTTGAAATGTGTTTCCCATGTTCACCAATTTTCAAGGCTGTGATCCTCCAGAGAAAGTTCTGGACCTTTTAGCAATAGTAATGAAAAAGTTACAGGTATGTGCATGTTTACTCAATTTAATTAATATTTAAATATTCTCATCAAATATTTTAGCTCAACATTTTAAATAATTCGTTTTGGCACACACCAAAGTTCTCCATTATAATTTTAAATTCAGAAGAATTAGTATGCTTCTCTTTAGGCTGCCTTTTAAGTAAAAAATGTATGCAGCAAACCTTAAAATTTTCAACCCAAATGTGGATTTAAATGCTATTGACAAATTCTTAATTCTTTTTAAATTAACATTATTTTTATTTTACAATATCAGTTTTAAGCTGTAGTTTTACTGCTTCTTTCCTGAAACACTTAAATTTGGCCATTCCTTGAAGCCTCTGCACAAAAAACCTACACTTCATGGTTTTCATGCATTCCATTTTTACAAAAGCTTGATTTCAATATATACATATTTCTATAGGGAAAAAAATTAAATATACATCTCCATATGAAACTGTAGATAACAAAAGTAGAATCATTAAGATTTAAATATTGATGCACTTTTATCTCGTATAAGCAAGTTGTTGAATCTCTGCCACGCTTAAGCAGCACAATAATATTGGGGTTTATGGTTTATTTTACTACACCAATATTTACGTGCTGCTAGGGCGGAACAAGTATCACAACTCTTCTATCCATCCACATGCCAGGAACACAATTTAATAGTAGAAAAAAAAAATGTGTAAGTCGTAGCTTCAACTGTTTGTCTTCCTTAAATTTCTAGAGCAGCAAATAATGATTCGCATCTTTACTAGAGCATGCAAACCATGATGTGCTGCTAGAGTACTTTAAGGCCTCAGATACCAAGACTCAAAACCTGGACAGTATTTTACACAGCTATTGATGTGATTTAATATATTTTTTTTCCTTAAAATTCTTTTCATTCATATACCTACCTGTAAAATTAAGAATCTGTTATGGTCCAGATCAATTCCATGGCTTCGGAGAAGAATACCAACATCTTTGAATGTCTTTTTCTTTCCATTAATATAATAGACAGAAGAGTTATCTCTGTAAGCAGTTCTAGATACACAGAAATTACTATCAGGAATGACTTCATAATCATCTCCTTCCTGTTTTGAGGAAAAACAAAGCCAGAAAAACAATTAGTATATCTCAGGTTTATTTCATATTTCACAATTAAGCATAGAAATGCTATCACGTTCAGCTTTTAAGTCAACTGTACTCTAGGGTCCAGTAAAAATGGGAACTCTTGCAGCTGTATACCTTACCAAGGAGAAAAAAAAAGATAAAATGAAAACTTGAAAACCAGACTGAAAACACTTCAAATTGTTTAAAATTAATGGTCTCATTTAATGTCTTTCCCATCTCTAATACAAGCTATTGCTTTAAAAATATCTAATTTGTTCGCTTCACTACTGTTTCAAATTACAAAAGAAAAGGCTTACTTCAAATTCAAAGTGCCTGTGCTATTCTAACCTTTAAATTTTACACTAGGAAGTCCTGAAAGACTTAACTACTGTCTGCAGTTTTAAACCCTTTTTAATAGTGCTAGAACTTTTAGGTGTATGGTCCTAAAGAAACTGTAGAAGATATAAAAGCAAAGCATTAAATAAAGATGTGACAAATGTGACATCAACACCTTCAAAAACTCTTAGACTTATCTAAGCTGCAGCAAATAAAATACAGCTGGTACTATACTTTAAATATTAAAATTCATTCATGCTTCTTGTAACAACTTAAAATGGCCTACTATTCTCCCAAATTAACCCCCAGGAGCATAATTCACTTGATATCTATTATATTCAGGAGTTGTATCACATCATAAATTTAGCTGCTAGGTACTAATATGGAGTCAAGTGAAAAAAATAAGTAAATTTAGTAATTATTGAATCTGATTAATCTAGATACAAGAAAAAAGTAGGAGTGGTGTACAAATAAAGACAAAGAAAAAAATCTGACTTTTTTGTCAAAGATTAAATATTGTCATTTTATTGAAAATCTTGAAACTCAATATATTTCCCTCTTTTTTTGACTAACCCTAATTTCAGTCAGAATAAATGTGTATAAAAATTGAAGATTTAAAATAAAAAAGCTTGCACTATAAGCACAATAAAATAACAAAATTGTACAGCAGTTTTTACTAGTACATAAAGTGACAAACAAAACCAGGATTTTTTCATTTGCCAATGCTTAATTTCTCTCAAACAAAACATCAAGTTCAAAAATACTCAGTGATATGAGGTGAGGTCTAGAATTTTCTATAAAAAAAACCTATGTTAAAAACTGCAAGTACTTTATGGCACACAAGTGTAAATATCCTGATTCATTTTGTATTTTTCTAAATTTATACTGAGATAATTTAAAATATTTTTAATTGGCTCAAAAAGTTTGGCTTAAATAGTTTTTATTTCTTAATCTATATCGCTGATATTATAAATTTAAGAATCTACAACATGTCCACTTCCAAAAAATATTCCTGAAATTAACAAAAATCCCTAAAAACTCATACACTTAAGGTAAAACAAAACAGACAGAAAATCTGAAAGGATTTCTTGCTAAAATGATTATTCTGTATTTCTAAATACTTTTAAAATACACATGTATCAGTTATCAGTCCTGTAGAAAACAGAAAAGAATCCTTACTGATAGTTTAAGAACTACACCACTTGATAGAAGAAGCTTAAAGCTAATTAACACCAAGTTGATGTTTACACCCCAAAGGTAAAGTACTCGGGCTATGAAGTTTTCTCCACACTGAACTAAAATAATAAAATTTTAGCTTTCAAACAACTTAAAAATTAAAATAAAACCCTCCACTCTTCTGAATAGAAGAATACATACCTTGTCAATGATCTTTTGGAAGTGGACTTCCACAGAACAACTTTGGATGTCCGTATATTCCTCAGAATTATGGATAAGCACAGATAGTTTTTTGGATCTGATTTTTTGTGCCCGATACCCAAAGACAAAAAGCATTGAATCAATTACATTGGATTTTCCACTGCCATTTGGCCCAATAATACATGAAAAACGCTGCATAAAAAAAGAAAAAAAAATTAAAATTGAAATAGATCCTAGCTAGTATGCATCACCCATTTCATTTGTGGACAGCTTAAAATATAATTATTACTAGTATAGGAAAATATAGAGTCTTTGATAGCTTATTTTTTACTGCCAAAGGTAAAGCAGCACAGCCCATAAAAAAAAAAGAAAAAAAAAAAACACAAACAAGAAAAAAAAAGAACACACACACAAGAAAACACCTCAATTTAGTTCAGCTTTATGAATTTTAAATTGTTAATTCAAAACAGTATTGCATTTAGCAAGTATGTTTGCAAAGAAAGTTTCACGATTACCCTCTTAAGTCTCCTGTGGGCCCTAAAAAATATTCTTATTTTTCAGAACCCCTGAAAATTCTCTATCAAACAAAAAGAAAGAAAAACAGGTGTCTTTTAAAGGCTTTCCAATAAATTACAGTTGCACAGTATTATAAGATTACACTTAGATGTTTTCTCTACTGTCCAATAATTAAAACAGAGTATCACTACGAACGAATTCTGAAAGAAATATTTTTCAGTTATTTTGAACTAAGTTTATGTGAAAATACAGTAAGGAATATTAACATACACCAAAGTCTTACCTCCCTTTAGAAAATACTTAAACTAAAAGAGAGATACCTTATGAAAAGGTCCCAAAGTTTGCTCCCCTGCATAGGATTTGAAGTTCTGGTTTACAATATGAGTTATCATGAGACGAGGAGCACCAGGTTCATTGGTCATTGCTGGTGGTGGGGGAGGAGAGATGCTACTCAAAATCTCTTCTAAACTTCGATTATCAAGTACCTCATTTGAGGCTTCTAAAAGACATAAAAAAAAAAGAAACAAAAAGCCGACTATAAGCTCTCAATTGCTAGCCACCTTTTAAGATGTTTAATTCAAAAGCTAATATTATTTCTACACGAATCAAATACATACTTTTGTCTAAAATTATTAAAATGAACAAAGTGAAGTTAGCAATCTTGTCATGAGTTGAATCTTTCAGAAGTAGATACTTAAAGATGCCTCAATGATTCACTAGTGGGTTTGTTCTTTCATTATGTAATTCTTATTCTAACACTCTTTAATAGGCACTCTGCAATTACAATAGCTACAATCGTCACAATAAGCCTACAAATCTGAAACAGGCAAAGTCTTTTTAATTAATAAGTGCAAAGCCACATTTCAAGCGTGCTCACAAGTCACTGCAAGATCTGGGGATCGCTGCACAATACTCTGAAAGCTGTAATGACAGCACAACTACTCTGCAAAGACAGGAAGTTTGTTACGAAAACAAACTGGCCCCCTGGATATCAGCTAGTTATAAGCAAAGCAGCTTTTCAGCAGTTACTAGCAACTCTTTCTTCAAATAGACGGTAGCTTGTCACAAATTTCAACATATTAATCCATTTGTCAAATACCTTGCTTTAATAATTGCATATCTGGCTATCTAAAAATACACTAACTTTGGCTTTTCCAGACAACTTCAGAAAAAAAAATCAACTCAAAAAGGAAAAAAATACACTGCTTTATGAAAAAGAAAGTCAAATCATTTTAAGAGTTAAGTAAATAAACTTGAAATTTATTCCATTCCAAGAAATCCCATACCGTTGGCTTTGCATAGATTCAAAAAAATCCTTCTGTTGTACCAAAATCTTAAGTACAATGTTACAGATCAGGAATATGAAATATAAGATTTATTAGAAGAAAGTCTACCAACTGCTTTTGCACTTGTACTAAAGCACTAGTCCAAACACTTTAACTCTTTACAAGCCCTCCTTACTATTTTAAAAACAACTTAAATCTGCCAAGAGCCAAGGCTTTCAATATCCCTTTCTAGAAGAGAAAGGGCAGGGTAGTATTTGGAATAGCTTGCAAATTCAACACAACACCATTAATCCAGAGGCACTAGTGTCACGTTTGCATGGCATCAGAATCATAAGACACAAACCTACCTTGTGGAGGTACTTCACCATGCTGTCCGTCACCACCCTTGTCCACATTCATGTCACTGGTGGAGTCCTCCAAGGGCTCTCCGCCTTTCTCCTGGGCTGCTGTAGAGGTTTTGGTGCTCTTGCTTGGCATGATTTCTGTTGGCTGTTCCCCTTCAACTCCGAGCAATCAAACTAGTGAAGGGATCTATCTCCTTTGCTAACACAAACAAGAAAACCCCGTGATCTAAGCATCGAGCTGCAATCCCCTGAGGAAAATACCTATATGAACATCCAGATGTTTGACTGATTTTGAAACCAAAGTCAAGATGTATTTTGAAGACAGAACTCTGAACTTGGAACAAAAACTAAAGCTTAGCCTCACAACGATAGATTTGAGACCATTCCCCTCAAACTGACAGACCTACCCTAATCTGTACAAACAGCATGAATCTACCTACTGAAAATTCATACAGCCATACTCAATGCCGTTACTTCAATCAGAGAAAGCAACTCTGATGCTGGGGCCAAAAGAGTTAAAGACATATTTGCAGTAACAAACTGAGTAGCCATATGGCTCTGGAAGCATGCTTTACACTCACCTTTCAAACCTGACACACATTTTATTTTTAACACTCCACACCAATTATTAAGAAAAAAATGCATAATTTAAGTGCAATCTCAACTCTGAAGCAGTTTAGATCAATACCTTCACTTTGCAAAATATAACACAACCACTACTGTTAACATTCAACATTTAACAGAGAGTAAGCGAAACAAAATACCTTAATCTAGTTCTGATGTTAAAGTTATCTGGTCAAGAACAAAACGTTACAAAAGTCCATCAGTTGGCACTTAAACACAGCTACCTCCCCCAAAAAAATATATAAATATAAAGCAAACAATAATGAGAAAAGGCAAAGTAAGGCAACTGCAGGAGGGAATCTCTCCCCAAAGAGCTGAAAATGCAGCAAGTGGCGAATTCAGTTTGGAGAAAAACAGACATGAGAAAGTTTACTTCTCACAAGATAAAAAAACTGACGTGGTTAGAAAGTCATCTTACAATTGGTGCCAATCATTTGACGTTTTCAGACCTACCCCCAACCCACACTCTCATGAGAGTCCTTCATTTGGGACAATGGGGGAGGGGGAGAAACGCGCGAGAGAACTCGTTTTAAGGCAATTTCAGCGTTATGTCCCTGTTAAGAAGTGTTCCGCAATGGCTGTCTCGGACAATTACAGTCTCTCGAAGCACCAGATTTTTTTTTTTTCCCTCCGCAAAGCTTCTCTACTCAAGAGTTGTGCAATATAGACCTATTTACCTTACCAAGCCCTTTCCAAAACGAACAAGCAGAGCTACTTGACCTCAGCTTTGAAAGCGGGAGAGATCAGTTGGCTACAGACTCTGCTCAACTTAACGTATTCGCGTCCAGCCCTTGCTCCGAGGCAGCTCGGAGGTGTTCGCTGCAAGCATCTCTCAATGATCTCCTGCCAAGCGCCGTTTTTGTTGAGGGCTCGGGGAAAGGCGAGCCGAGCAGAAGGGCTCCCTTATTAAAAGCTGTTCAAATTTGATAGCGAGAGCTGATGTCAGTGATATAGGGTTTTTTTTTTCCTTTTTTTTAGTCAATTCTTATGAATCCGTCCTTCCAAGGGACCTTACAGCAACTTTGCCGCTATCTAAAAAAAAACTCTTTTAAGGACTTTCTTAGGCTTTCGCTTGCACACTTCCAGCATAAAAGGAGGAGGAAAAGTTAAGCAGAGTCTTTGCATCGTAAGCAGATTAAAACCGGGCCCCCGTTATTTCGGGTGCATGGGAAAACATATTGGGGAAGTAAAGAGCATTATTTGCCCTCCGGGGGTCGGTCCACCCGTAGGTGCTGGAAGGGGCGAGGGAAGAGCCGCTCTCCGCTCCCTTCCCCGCCGCTGCTCGCACGTACCCGCCGACACCCGCAGGGCCGGGAGCTGCGCCCCGCCGGCGGGGGAAAGCAAAGGGACCGGCGGGTGCTCCTCGGTAGCGGCCCGGGACGAGGGGCTGCCGCCACCGCCGCCTTTTTGCCCGCTCAAGAAGAGGGGGAAAGAATAAAACACGGGGCAAAAAGCCCGCCACCCACCCCGCAACAGCATCCTCCGCACGGGGAAAACTCGCCGCCGGGAGACCCGCCCGACGGCGGCTCCGCCGACGGCGAGAGAAGCTTCTTCTTCCCCCCACCGCCGCCGCCTCCCCTCTGCGAAGCCGCCGCCCCGGCTCCACCTGCCCTCCGGCAAACTGCCGGCGGCGCTGCCCCAAAAGCGGCGCCCCGCCGAGCCGCCCCCCGCAGCACATCCCGGCCGGTACCTGCGAGGGCGGCGGGCGGCGCCGGGCCGCGGCGCGGGCTGCGCAGGCAACGGAGGTGCCGGCGCCCGCCGCGGCTTTGGCGGCTTCCACACTCGAAAATGGCGCCCAAACGGCGAACTCGAACCGAAATTCGTTAGAAAGGCGCGGGGCATGCTGGGAAGGGAGGGGGCCGGCCGCCCGCCCGCGGGTTTGAACGCGGGGAGGAGGCGGAGGAGGCGCCATCTTGTTTTCCGTTAGCGCGGCGGCGGGGCGGGCGTTATATAAATAAAATAAAGCGAAATAAACCCCTTTGCACGGGGGGAGCAGGCTCTGTGGTGGGCGCCGCTTGGTTTGGGGTTTTTTTTTTTTTGTTGTTCGTTTGTTTGTTTTTGCCTATGGAGCATGTGTCCGGGGAAGAAAGTTCTTTTAATTAGTATTTTTCTTTCAGTTTAATAGAAATAGGTCAGGGGGCGGCGCTCGGTTGCCGGGCGACGGGCGAAGAGGTGATGGGGGGGACCAGCGCCGCCGCTTTCTAATTTTTATATTAAAAAAAAAAAGTAAAAAATACTGAAAATGCTGTTAAATAATTAAATAAAAAAAGCAGCAGCCGCTTCCGGAGCGGCGCGAACTGGCGGGCGTTGCGGTGACGCCATGGAGTCGTGTCACCTGGCGCGGGGAGGGCGCGTGAGGTGGCGGCGGGACGACGAGGAGGAGGAGGAGGAGGAGGAGAGGGAGAAGCGGGGGAGGAAGAAGAAGTCTCGCGGGAAGTAGCTATAGAGACGGAGCCGCTTGGCCGGGCATCGGGGCGGGCTGCGGAGCGGCGGCCGCCGGGGCTGCGCGGGCGGCGGAGCGGCGGCCGCTGCCTCCTTCCCGCCGCCGCCGCAGGTAAAGCGGGAGAGGGGGCGGCGGGGCTGAGTCAGCGCCGCGGCAGGGAAACGCGTGAGGCGAAAACGGCCCCCGCGAAACCCTCCCGAGACGCCTGTCTGCTGGGGGGGGTGAGCGGCGGCATCGCCCCGGGGAGGCGGCCCGGTCGGGTCCTCCCCTGAGGAAGCGCCATGCACGTCCTCATCCTCCTCCTCATCCTCCTCCTCCTCCCCGGCGTTCCCGTCCGCTTCGCGCAGCCTTGCTCAATCTCCCGCCTCGCTCGCGCTCCTCTCTGCCCTGACCCAGAACTTCTCGGCGAGGAGGGAAAATAACGTGGGATTGTAGTGGGGGGAAAAAAAAAAAAAAAAAAAGAAGCGGGACAAAATGGAGCTTGCGGCTGAGGGGACGCCAAGCCAAAACGCCTCGTTTGAGAGGGAGCAGCGGCCTTTTGGCCTCCTCCTTATCACGGCATCTTGTGTTGTTGCTTTCAGCAGGGCCCCCAGCTGATGGGACGGTGTCGGGCTCCGGGACGAGTTGCCATCCAAACGCCTGGACTGGGAACTGCTCTCCAAGCTGCCCTGCAATCACCTACCGACCCACTGGTGTCAACAGGTGCCCCCGCATCCCTGTGCCAACCCGCCTGTTAATACCTAAAACAAGGGTGAGCCTTCCTTTTCCTCGTGTACATGTAAAGCCTGCTGAATACTCTGTTTTTCAAGCATCTGTTAGGAAATTCTGGGTTTTTTTTGGTAATAAAAGAACATAGAGTTTGTGTGGGAATGCCTGGATGTCTATGTAGTGGGGATGGAAACTGGAAGCTGGCAGTGGCAGCGTTCCTGCTCAAATGATAAAGGAAAAGTAAGCAATAAAAGTACTCCAAGCAGGCCCTGAAAAGGTGGGTTTACATATGACGTGCACAGAAAACAGAAGTGCGTAAGTAAAGTCCGTGCAATCAGATCAATGTAAGATATTCTGTTAAGCTGGAGCGATACCTGCATTAAACTGAAGAAGACGTATGTAATTCTGCCTCACACTGCATTTTTTCTTTGCTCTATACAATCTTAAGGTTATGTTTATGGAGGATTTTTGTTTCTAAAATTTCTAGTATAAAGACAAGCCCTGTATCTTATTGATATTTCCAGTTGGTGATAGTGTATGTGGAGCAGCAATGCAAGTGCTGAACACCACCATTAGCACCACCTAGAAATCAAAAACGTGATTCAAGGACTGCCTTGAGAGTTCAGCGTAAACTCAAACCCTTTTTAAATGCCTTAATGTTGATGTCATCACATATTTTTAAGGTAACGATAGGAGAAAGCAGTGAGACTTTCAAATATGAAAGTTGCTTAAGTATTTAAAAATGCCTGTTGTGTGCATTTCATCAGAATGAATTTAAAATAGGATGGAAAATAGCATATTTTACCCTTTGGGCCCAGAAAATCACATGTTTTTAGGCATCTTAAATTCTGCATAGTAGCACGTAGTCATTTTTATGATGAAGAAATTCCAGAAGATCAGAAGGTGACACTGTGTGTCGTGATGCTCTCTTCAGAATATGCTGGCTGGTCCCAGTCTCTCATTTTGCATTTCCTTCTTCCTAACCCGAAGGGATAGGAAGGGTTTTAACCTGGATCAGTGTCTCTGCTGTCCAGGCACAGGCTCGCAAAAACTTCTGCTGTTACGAAAGAGAATGAGAGGGTGGGACCCAGCTGAACATCTTATGGAATTACAATGTTACAGTAAAACATCAGGAACACTGCCAAGTAATTGCCCGTGGAAGAGTAAGATCATCGTTTGGTCACACGGGATTATTTTGAGAGCGTGGCTCTTTTCTCTAAATTTTCGTATAATTCTTTGCTCAGGCATGAAAGTTTTGGAAAAGTTTGTGATTCCAAGTTTTTCCCAGCTATATTCTACCTTCATGACCATCTGGAAGCATATGAGAAGTTCAGTGGTTCAGTCTATAGTGTTTCAGCAAAATGTTGCTATACATTATTTCTTCTTCAGCTTACCAGTGTTTTTGTACTGTCTGAGGAGAATTCCCTTAAAATTTGGGTCAGTTTTGATGATTATTTTGCTGTGGTACTAATGTAATATGTATTTTAAAACTTTTAATTTTGGTATTGGTATCTTCCTTTTTTAATTTCAGCTACTTATATATATATATGTTTGTTTTGTTTTAATACAGTTATACCCAAACCATCTTTTTTAATGCTCTATCTGAACAACCAAAATGAGACTGAAGACTTCACTTTTAAAGGAACCAAAACATATCCTTTCTCTCAACATAAACCTTAGGACAGCATGTCACATCTCCATAGTCTTTTTATTAGAAAGGTTTTCTTTACATCATAAATATTGCAGTAAAATATTTGTAAATTGCATGTGCCTTTTTTTTACTATATTATTCAAGTGAATCTTTTAAAGGTAAAATTTCTGGAGATGATGAACACTCCCATTGCAAGATCCAGCATTCTCTGCTTTTATCAGCCTAATTTGCAACCCCTGGTGTTTAGTACCCTGCAGAAGTTGTGAGCGTTTTGCTGGAAAGTTTTGAGTTTTTTCCTTTCCTATTTGTAGTGATAAGTTAAATGTTTTCTCACGTAGTAAGCAGGAGTATTGATTTATGTAGTTTATGCAGTAAGACACACACACAGAGGCTATAAACAAAATTTTAATTTTTCTAAATAAATTAGATACAACCTCACAACCTCAGATAATAAACTCTTGACATAAGGCAGTATAAGCCAAT
>JAUBNY010001025.1:422045-432534 GCA_032275445.1 Crypturellus soui
AAAATAAGTCCAGCATGGCAGTTGGTTTACAAGTATTGTCCTTCTGCACGGGATAGATTGTTTGGGCTTACCATAGTTGTGAATAATGTAATACTCTCTTTCTAACCTGAACGTTTGTTTAGGGAAGTTCCACCTGATTTCAAAATCAGGAAGACTAGAGAAGAGCGTAGAGGCGCACTGTGGAGCCGTGCTAGCAGGACGGTGGAATTACGAGGGAACAGCACTGGTTACAGGTAGGCTTAAACCTCGTGCTTTGGAAATGAAAATAGCAGAACAGCTCTTTCAAAATACAACCTTTTTGCTTTTTAAGCATTTTTTTATACACAAAGTTGACATACACTATGCACTGAAAGAATGGAAGGGTACACAAATGTAGTATTAAGCACCATTTATGAAACATAACTAACTTTAGTAATATTTATGAGATGAAGTGCTTTCCGGGATATATCCAATAGAATATTTTGGAGAAAATAATCTTAAAAGTCAATCCTTGACATATATTTAAAAGGTGTAGACCAGACTTCATAACTTTTATTGTAACTATATTGATTTTGAATGGATAAAACTGAGTGTGTTAAGTGTTCATGTACTGACCTAGCTTTAAATTTTCATGTCGGGAGGAATGGAAACACAAAATCCCTATATAAATACAGTTAATTGTAATTTATAACTCATTTTTTTAATATTCCTGTTAGAGATGCGTTTATAATCACCTTATCTAAAACAGATTAATTTTGTGATATTTGATCAAAGCTGTTTTTGAAGAATATTCTCTGATTTTTAATTATTATTTTAATCTGTATTAAAGCTAGTAAAAACATTTATCTTTTTTTAGTAATCCTACTTCTTAAAAGCTATTCTATTTACTGGAAAATAAATATTCTCCTTTAAGATAATACAGAGCACCTACAGAAACATTTTGATATTAAAAATATTTAAGTGAATTCTTTTTTTTCCCCCTCATCTGTTATAAAAATGGTTGCTAAGTCTGTACTTCAATATCCCTGCGCATGACACTGGAGTCTTTTGGCCACCAGAGTTTACTGAGGCCTCAGGAGCATGTTGGATGTGCCAGTGCTTCTTGATTATTTGGCTGGTGCAAATCCAGCTGCTAACTAATCCTCTTCTCCGACAGGGCTGGGAAAGGGATCTTGCAGCGTCTGTATCGCTACGTGTCTCTCTGTCCTAAATCTTCTGGTAATTAGTTGCTTTTGGCATTTCTGTCAGAAACGTCTATCTCGATGTTAAAGAGAAGCTAATTGCATTTCCTGCGATAGACTTCTCCTGAGTGGGATTTCTGGTGGTGTCAGGATTTTATGCAGCCTCCTGTTGATCTAGCACAGCTGATTTCTTTGGACAAATTCCAACTCAGTCCAGAAGTACTGAAGATAATTTTGGATCTGCTTGTCTCCAGACTCGGTCTGACTCTAAAATGCTGCTTGAAGGAACTGGCATGTTCCTCTTCAATCCCAGCGGGTTCTTTTTAAAGAGAGATTTGCTTCAGGAACTTCTCCAAAGAAAAAATCAAAATTGCTTTTTCAATCTTCTTTTGGAAAGACTCCATGATCCTTATGGGGAATATGTGAATTCATCACCATATCCAAACCGTGTGCTCTGAGAAGATCTACTACTCTTACACTGCAACTGTGCTGGGAGGAATAAGGAATCTTTGAGGACTGGGTATCAGTTAAAATGCTCTTTGAAGTTCTATTTTAGCAGTATCAGGTGTGCTCAAATAGGAACTTTTAAATTGTTTTGGTTTTGCTTTTTAAATTTTTACAGCTAAATTTGCAATACATAAAAATTGAAATCTGGTAAGTAAATTACCTCCAAAAAGGGAAATGATGTTAAGATTACCGGTGAACCGTTTTTTACCAATTAGCTGAATTTAGGAGCTTTAAATACTCTCTTTATGTATAATGGCATATTAAGAGATCTGTATTACTTATGTACATGTAGCTGACTTTTGTGTATAGTGTATAACAACTTAATCTTTAATAAATTAACCAAGTTTCTTGGTAACATGGAATTACATTAAAATATTAACTTTCTGAAGGGAACCTTCAGTTCTCTTCTTTTTCACCATTTATCAACTGTGAAATGTCCAGTTTAATACATGTTCTCTTTGGACACCTAAGAGACTCATTTCATCAGCTACTGGGCCATTGAATTGTAAATAGATGAAGCAAACTAATAATGCTGGGTAGAAAATAGAAAGCTTGGAGTGCCTAAATAGTGATGGATCTCTCTTCAGGAGCAACTTTGGATAAGAAGACTATTGGGAGTTTCAAGAGAGAAAAAGGCTTGTTGATACAGTCTTAAATATTTTTTCCTTAAAATATTATCTGTTTCCTTGTTAGGAAGGGTACCTAAACAGTACTTAGCAGTAGAATGACCTGGTGTTTTAAATAAAAATATTTTAACTTTAAATATTTCCTTAAAAAATACCCTTAGTTTACAGTTGCTGTAATTAGTAGATCTTTTATTGCTTATAAATGATTATGATGATGATTTCTATAACTTTCTATTTACAGTTGGTGAAGATGGTCAAGTGAAAATTTGGTCTAAAAGTGGAATGCTGAGATCCACTTTAGCTCAGCAAGGTAAGCTATTTTGTTAATTTCAGTTAGAGCAATTTTTATTTTTGTTATATAAAATATATTGAAATAATAGACCCTAAATGTAGCAGTAAGGGTTTAATTAAGGATTTTAAGGCCTAGGTAAGCTCACTTAAAGATGAAACCATAGTGGAATTCAGTAGAAACATGATCTTTGTCTTTATGTTGGCAAGTAGAAGTTTGTCTGTCGACTTTGTTACCTGAACTGCTGGTTTCTCATTAAATTGTCAAAAACACACTGAAAATGCCTCTTTTTAAATAAGAGTGTTTGGCTGGGAAAAAAAAATGTATTATTAGATTGTAAAATTAGGAGAAGAATAAAAAGCTAAGTGCCTTCTAGTACACTGATGGCTTCCAGTGTGTTCCTGTGGACCCACGGAAGGTCATTATGCAGACCTGAGGCAGAAGTTATATTCCATTCTTATCTATTATTGGCTCTTATGATTGTTGATTTAACCACTCTTACCATTAGAGAAAAATTATAGTTGTTATATTTAAAATATAATATTTGTCATGTAACTCTGTGTCTTACTAAATAACACTTATTTCCTCCACTCACCTTTAAAGGAGTAAATTACCATATCTATTAAGAATTTTTCATCAGACAGTTTTTTTTCAGGATAAAGCACAATCATCATCTCAGGCTGATGTGCTAACTACAACCCATAGAAGTTTTTCCAGAGCTGTTTGCATTTTATTCTGGCTTGGGCCAGATCAATTAGCAACATATAAGGAAATTGATTAAATAGTTATCTTATTTTTATTATTGTAATAAATAACAGTTGTAAGCACCAGCTGAAGTATTGATTTGAACTAACAATTGAAGTAGCAGTTGTTATGAACACAAAGTAAATTTTGCTACAGCTTCAAGTTTTCCTGTTAGCAATTATGAAACATTTACTTTTTGGTTGAAATGGTTATAATTGATCCTTCCCCTAAGAGAGTTTTTGGTGCTATAAATATATTGGAAAACTGTTTAGTTTAGTTTTTTAATAAGATTAATGTTGTCAAGAAAAACACATTTTCTAAAATAAAAGTATTCTTGCAATATTTTCAGACAACTGTTTCAGTTCCACGCTGAAGATTCTGGAGACACTAAAGAATCAGAGAATTTAAAATAAATCATTTTTTTAATAGCATGCCACTGGTTTTTATGGTGAAACTGGAAAAAAAAATAAAAGCGTTGCCTGAATGTGTGAAAGATGAGAAAAAGTGTTTATAGGGTAGCTTCTCTGTACTTTAAAGCTCTTAACAACCCAGGTTCAACAATCTACTTAACCCAGTTTAATATATGCAGAGAGTCCTACTGAAGTGAGAACTAACCTCACCCTTAGCTTTGTAACTACAGTTTTATGCATACCGGAACATTCCAGTTATTGTTATTTAAGTCAGTTTAAAATCACATTATTTTAAAGAGTAGCACTGCAAGCTAAAAATACACATTTATACACATTTGATATTTAAAATGTCCAAATTTTTACAGTCATAATTTCTAACATTTATATACTATTTCAGTGAAAATATCAAGCTAGATTTGTTTTTCAGGCTTGATACATTAAAATCATGTGACCTTTTGACGTTTTTTTAGAAACCACATGCACCTGGGGTTGGGTTAAATGTCAGACCCTTATCTCTTTCTAAAACAAATTATCTAAATTCTTTCAACCTGTTGAAGGCATTTTAACCACAGGAGTAAAGGTAAAATGTATTTCAGTTCTGTTAAGGAAGTTCGTATTCAGATGCAATGTGTTTTTCATGCTTACAATGTAAAAACGATATGCCAACCAAGCTGTATTTTTTTACAAAAGAATTGAACAACACAACACACACTACAATGTTTCTCAATTCATGTGTTTTAAGTTTCTTATGTTTAACTGGGCTCGAGACCTCCTACTTGGTTTGATGAAGCTTATAAGGCAAGAGCCTCCTTCCAGTATGCTGGAATTGTGCTCTTTCCAGTGTGCTCCCTCCAGCATGTGCCAGCTGAATTTCTGTTGATTTCTCAGAGCTTCTCATGTAGTGTGAAGGAAGAACTGTGGCCCCATGGAATAACTGCATTTGTGCATTAAGATAAGATCCTATGAGGCTCAAAAGCCCTTTAACTTTTAATTTGTAGGATCAGATTCCTACAGAATATTCTGTAAGTTGCTGACATACCTGGCATTGGGATAGGATTCTGCAGATTTTTTTGTTGTTTAAAAGAAGTATGTTATGTTAGAGCTAATTTTGCACTTGGGTTATCATCTCCTTAGGAAATGAAAGGATTACCATTGCTAACATTCTTTTTACTTATTTCTCTCCTTGTATTAGAAACAAAATTTCAGACTCTTATCTTTGAATAATGGTCTACATGCCTATTCTATCTTCGGATTTTTCTTCACTACAAAAACATGGATATAGATTTCTTTCCTTTTTTAGCTTTTTCAGTACTTCTATAGAGTGTTGTGGCCCCATGTGCTTCCAGCATGCTGATTCATGGAATAGTTAGTTAGCCCCAGTAGCCTCCATTGCATTCAGTCCTTAGCAGCACCATATTGCTGGTGAGGCTGCTTTCTTCTTTGAGCCTTTTCTTGATTTTTCCTCCTTAAATTTTATTCTTCCCTTTGTTTCTCCTTAACAGAAAGCTTTTAAAAATTGCTGTATTTGCAATCCTTTGGCCTTCCAGGTGATGCTGTGCACTGATATATGTGAGTGAGGTAGTATTTTATCACAGCTTCCTTTGCTATATCTTGGTGTAATCCACATGACTGTGCCTAAACCAGGAGTGTATCAGGGTGTTCTGATACGTGGATTACAACATGATTCTGTGCTCAGAGTATCCCTCCTCCTCTGCACTGAGTTATAAAGGGTAGGAGTGCAAAGAGTCGAAGAATGAACAGCTTCAACTGCACAGATTCTTATGGTACTATATAGACCTTGATTATTTGGAGTGAAGCCCTCTAACCCTCCTCATCCCCTGCTTGATCAAAGGTCTTAGTCATGGCAACGCAAAGAACGACATTAACAAGTAGAATGCAAGTTTCTTTCTCGTTAATATCAAGATTATTCCTACCGCCCCATTTCTTTAGCTCATCCATCAATGGATCTGATACCTTTGTTGATAACTTTACTCTTTCTCCAAGATATGAGAACCTTAGTGGACATAAAAGTCTCCTGGATCCACCCCAAGTATTTAATTGCAACCAGGCTTCTGCTGGAGCTGCTGCCTTCCTAATGTGAGTCACAACACACACTGCTCCTCTAGCATGATAACGTGAAGGCTGCAGTCAGGTGATGCTTCAATTCTCCATCTTCAAGCTGCAAGTCTGACTACCTCTCAGGATATGTAGTTTCTATCGTAGGTTAGAGCATTCCTAATTTTTCTTCACCTTGTTAACAATTTTAAACTTCCTAATTCCATGAAATATCCAGAAAGTCTTATCTTAAGACTTTAAGAGGCTAACCTTCACTTTTCGTGCTATGAGAAGTTAGTTTCTTCAAGAGCATTTTGTGAAGGACTGGACCACAACCTTTATGAGAACGCACATGTATTGTACAGGCCAGTTTAGTCCTTCTTTCTGACTCTTGGTGTAGCCTTGACTTTCCACTAGAAAAGTGAATGATCCAAATTATCCTTTAAATATCATTACCAAAGACTTACTGTTTATATCTTGCACATTTTACCAATTTCCCTTGAGTGGATTTTTGGTTCTTCATATAACCTCTGTCACTTTTCTTTTAGGCCAACACTGTAATTGTAAACTTCTACTCTTAAAGTTTTATCTGCTTTGAGTATATCTTTCGATCATGATGATATTTTTGAGGGGCTTCCAGTGACCAGTAATCCACCAGTCCCGCCTTTGAATTCCAGTGGAGCCCCAAAGCAGCCCACCTGTGATGCAGGCAGTATGAAATGAATTTAAACGTGTTTTATCTAATGCATCTTTGCAAGGCGTAATAAAGACTTTATTTTTATATCATTGTATTCTCTGCATTCTTTCAGCTCTAAAAACTACTGCTTACTACTTCTAGGGATGTAAGGGCAGAGCTAGCACAACTAGAATAATTTGATTGATTCTGTTCATCCTTGTGTGTTAGAAGAGTTGCTTTCTGCTGTTGTCTGTGTGTAAGTATGTCAAAACAGTACTGCTGTGTAGAGGTTGATAATAGAAGACTTTGAGCTCATAGTGTTTTATTGTTGGTATTAAG
Organism: Crypturellus soui; assembly: GCA_032275445.1. Lineage (NCBI taxonomy): Eukaryota > Metazoa > Chordata > Aves > Tinamiformes > Tinamidae > Crypturellus > Crypturellus soui. The sequence goes on from JAUBNY010001025.1 coordinate 428,852, forward strand.
AAAGGGGAGGAGAAAACCCTTAAACTTTGCTAAGAGTTTCCAGGCTAATTTTACAGTGTGAGAGGGTAAAACACTTTTTTTCCCCTCATAATTTTGCACATTTGAGTTGAGAATAACTTAATATTGCACATGAAAGCCCATTTCATTTATAGTCATTATTAAATTATCAAATTTATTATTTATAGATCATCTATTGTAGGTAGCAGAGTACTTATATCCTGACTGTATTTTCCTTAACAATAAATACATATAAATATGTAAATACATCTGGCTTATATGATAAAAAATGCATGAATGAGTAATGTAAATAATTGCAATGTGGGTTGCCTTTTTGGTTACTGAAAGCAAAATCACAGCAGTTGCAATGTATGTACTTTAATTACACTTTAATTATTGTGAAGTGGAACTTCAAGATACAGCTCCCATTTTTGTGCTGAGAGGTATAAAATTGTCCGAATTAATGTTTTTGTTACTGTGGAACCTCTCATACAAACGGACTGTTCTAATTAGCAAAGAATCTGCTATGGTCCAAAGTGTCAGTGTCTGCTCACTCACCTGCCCCCAGCCCCAGCTCTTTCTGTGACACGGATTGGATTGAATCGTTGAGATTAACATCTGTGAGCAGAGCACCGAGATGAGCGGTGAGCTACAGGGTTCACTTCTTCACACGTTCTTCTTTCCTGCTTTTGTTGCAAAGTATTTTTTTCCAAAAAAAAAACGCTTATCATCAATGCAATTCATTTTTTTCTGCAGGTTTTTTTATTTCTTTCCACGGCAATGCAATATATTGGCTGTCCGTTCCCAACCAAGTTCTTGCCAAGTGCAGAAGGAAATGAGTTAACTTAGCTCCTGCTGTTAAGCCCTGGAAATTGTGGTTAAGTAGTTAGCCATCATAAAAAATTTAAACATTTGGTTTAAATATAAAAATCTTCTGACTGTTAAATCAGCCTTAGAACAGGACAAAAATTAGTTTATTTTGAATTTCTTTGCAGCTGGTGTCAGAATTTATGTAATTTTCAACACAAATTGCTGCCAGCAGGAAAACAGTGCCAGATTTACTTAATATATGTTGTATGTTTATGAATTGTCTCCTACTGACTTACCGTGGTTGAAAAGTAACAACCCCCCACCAAAAAGATACACAGGGATTACATCATTCTGTAGTTCTAAACAACATAAAACAAATGCCTTCCCAAAACAAAATACATGAATAGTTAAAATATTCAGGAGCAATGACACCAGATCTCTGTTTAGAGCTTAAATGTTTCAAAGCTTAGATAAAATTTATTGTGCTGAATTGATAACTAATAGAAAATTCATATAATATAATCAAGTTTTTGCTCAGAAAGAAAATTTTAAGGCTTTAAAGAACTGGTAAGATATTAGAAGACATTAGGACACTTGATATATCTGTTCAATCCGTTAACTGTCTAAATCCCCTTAAAAGACTCTCATTAAAGGAGAACACCTGAGTCATTTGTAGATACGGAAAAATGCCCAAAGTGTCTTTGAAAACTTTACCTGGGATAATTTTCTGTAGACTGTTTATGGTTCATTTTACTATAGATGATAGAGGTACTAAGCGTGATTTATTTACTCACTTTTAAATCATTTGTTCAAATTCATAGCTATAAACTAAAATATGCTTGAATCTCTCATAAAGGCATTTTCTGAGACTAAAGATTTTTTTTTCTATTTTCCTCTTCTAAAATGCTTAAGCTGTCAAGTAGGAATGTTTATTTAGACTGTAATAAGTGATCTTTCTGGGACTCCTTTTTTCTCTTGTAGAACTTTTGGGGTGCAGTTCTAGCTGCCTTGATTTTAGGTGTGCCTTTGAGGTTCCTTAGCTTATTCTGCCTAATCTCCAATCTATCCAAGAAAGAGATTTTCTTAAGGTCCTTTGTCTTATATATGTGCTATATGGATATGTCGGAGTACCCCAGGCATAACACATCACTCCAGATCATCAAGTTTCTTGCAGGAAGTTTCTTTCTCCTTCAAGGGTATCATTCCTGCCAGTAAGTTCTACCAAACAGCAAGTGAGTTCTACCAAAAAGAGCAGCAAGTTCCACCAAAACTCAGAAGAAGGATCTGACGGGGGCTTATTACCCAGTCCACCTCCTCACAGTTTTATATTCACTGTTTCCTGTTGTCTGGCTATGCCGAAAGTTGCTATCCGTTGCTGCAGGGCTTCTGCTGTGACAGAAATAAATGTTTGGACATGCTTTTTATTTAATTTTCTTAGTTTTATTTGCATGGAATTGAGTAATCGAGTAATACTTTGATTCTTTGTCTTCTGAGGAGAGCAGTTCTGTCGAGTACTAAGGAAAATATTTGTATAATTGGCAAATCTGTTTTTTTTTTCAGGATGTTTTTTTCCATGCATTTTTTTCACTTTCTGTTTTCAAAAAGATCTTTAAAAACTGCAACCTTATATGTTTTCAAAGCAAAACACTCGGTTTTATTTTGCTACGTCATTCTGGACTTTTTAATCTGCAAAAAAATCTTTCCACCTAATTGGGAAAAATCTGTGAAGTTTGCAGGCCGCTCCTCCTAGCTCGATGGGCTGTTGATTCATTTTTAAGTAGTTTGTGTAAGGGATGTTTATTCTTTATTTGTACAGCAGAATAAAAAATGCTGATATGATACTGTCTTAATTATGGAGCTTAAATAGCTCCAAAGAATAGTTCAGTTGCAGTACAAAGTATCTTTTTACCTGCAGTGGCTCTTAGTTTTACCATGATTGTTTTCATGTTGATTTTCTTTTTCTCTTTTAAGTGGCAACTGCAAGTACAGTTGCATCAGAAAGTACAAAGTCAACGAAATAAAAACTGTACTTATCACTGTTTTTTTGGAATTGTGTAGAACTTGAATTGTGTGCAAGATTTTACAAATGACATTGTAAATGACAGTGACGTTTCAAATGATGTTTGAGAAAGATGTTGCATTAAGAGCACAATGCTGAAGTGTTAGGTGATGGTTTGGGGGACCAACGACATGATTTTCTATTTTGTTTTTGAGACAAATATCTCTTGACTTTAAATTAGATATTGGTCAGCATCCCAGGCAGTGGTCTCAGCACCTGATGTAGTCATATTGTAGCTATTCTGGCAAACAAGTTCTAGGGGGCATTTCAAAACATAAATGCTTAGAAAACATTTCATAGGGAGTGTTTGCAAATCGCATGGAAAGCAGGAGAGCTCCAAAGATCTGACACAGAGAGTCTTGAACGAATGGAGAAGGGCAACAAAAATCTCAGTGATGTCCTGGTCTGCCATGAGCCCAGAGGGATAACACCTCAAGGTAGGAGAGGAGCACCTTAGAGCTGAAAGATATCCTGAAGCTGAGAAGGAAGATCTTGTCTACTGTGCTCAGGTGCAAAGTCTTGCAAGAAATTGGTCTTTTTGCTTGTTTGTTTGAGAGGAGAAGCAGGAAATCAGTTGGCAGTGTAGACATGAGGTTCAGTAAAGCCAGAGCAGTGCAATGGTTTTGCTGTGAAGACGATTTCAGTGCAGAAGAGGAAAAGGAAATATTATAAAATAAGAAATCTGGTGATATGAATTCTTCTAGATAAAGTTTTACAGGGAACCTGCACTGAAGGAGTAAGTGGTAAATGTAGTTGGAAGAGTGGGATAAAAGAAGTCTTAAAAGTAGGTTTCAAAAGTTAGGTGATGGGTGCAGTG
>JAUBNY010001025.1:631631-642284 GCA_032275445.1 Crypturellus soui
AAGTAAAAACTCCTCAAGTAATGGCTGCTTTAACCTACACATCTTCCTCCACCTGTGGATGGGAATTCCCAAGGGATGAGTGAATTTTCCCATCCCAGACATAGAGGGGCCTGGTCCCCCTTTTCCTCCGGAGTTAGGAATCACCAATAATGTCTCGTGATAATTCCAGTTCCCTCCTGCTTTCGTCCTTCTGCATCCACATAACTTTATCAGTGCTCTGTCCTCCACGCGGAGGCTGCGACGTGTCCAAGGGAAGTTATGAAGTTTCTGTGCCACGGCACAGGGCTCTGCGGTCTATCGTTTGCCTGATGAGCAGGCGGCATTCATCATTTTTATATTATTTTCTTTCTCCCTTTCAGACAGCTATGGAAATATTGAGCCTGCCTTTGAGCCAGTGTGGGCTCTGGCTGTTGTTGGCAGCAGCAAAATAATGTGGGAAAAATCAACAGAGAACTTGAGTTACTCCATGGCACAAGTCAAGTCTGCAAAGCAGTGGGTAAGCCGAGTCGGAATTACCAGTCTGAGAGGCAAAACCCTGTCCCCAAGCTAGAGAAAACGAAGCAGCCATCGCCAGCCCACACGTTCTGCAGTATCTGTGTGCTCCCAAGAGCCGAGCGGTTTCACATAAAAGTATCTCCGTCAGAATGAGTTATTTTGTCCAGAGCTTGGTAGAAAAATATTAGTCATTTGGACAAAATGCTGTTCGGTTTGCATGAGCACATCAGTTGGCTCCATCAGAGGATTTACACATGTGGTCCTGCAATTCAGCACCCCCATGCTCAGTCACTCCTACTCTATTTTTTTACCCTTCTAGCATCAATTTAGTATTTGATCCAAGTTCTCTTGGGGAGCAAACTGCACGGCTGTTCCATATAGGAGTTTCCAAAGGTTTGTTTCTGTCTGTCACCTGTGATCTGTTGATAGTGTGCTTGCTTCCTATTCCAGGTTATTCAGAATTAGGTATTTTTAGAGAGATTAACAGGATTCTCATATTCATTCAAGTGTTAACTTGAGTAACTGGCATCTGAATAAGCCTAGTTTCACATGAGAGCACAGTCAAACTGCAAAGCCCCGCTCCAGGTAGTGTCCTTAGAGTCTTGGCACAGGAATTGTTCCCATTTCCCCTCCTTTCCACATGCTAAAACCTATCTTACTGTTGGCATCTCAGTCTCTTTCTCTCTCTCCCGCTTATTAGGCTAAATGCACTTAATTAATCAGAGTAGATACTATACTTCAGCAATATAACGTTGTGGTTTTGGTTCCTTCTTCGTTACCTGTCCAGATAAGGCAAGATGATTTCATTGAGTTTGACTACACTGTCTTACTTCACGAAATTCCAACACAGGTAAGAAAGCATAAATATGTAATACCCACCTTCATCAACAGAAAAACAACACAAAGATCATAAAGATAACTTTTTTTTTCTTTTCTTTTTCTTAAATCTGTTCTCCAGGAAATGATTTCATGCCACCTGCGTGTCATTTGGCTTCCTGGCCACCCTCTGAAAGTGAAGTACTTCTGTGCTTCAGACAATCAGTGGTTTGAAGAGACATCTGGAATGGAATCTGGATCTGCTGCTGGAATCTTACAGGAAAAAGAAGAAAATTTTTGAGATCATTGTCAGCTTTGTATAACATATTAAATGGGAGGACCCTCGAGTTAATAAATCCAGAGCTGTGATAACTTTTCTATACTAGTCACACTTCAGTGACTTTAAATGCTTTCACTAGTCTGTTCCAGAATGAATCTTTGATTTCTTACACGGTAAAAACTCACACGTTCTAGAGATCTACCTAAATGAATTTTGCTACTACATACATTCACAGATATACATGCACAGGCTGATTTTATGTGACTTAAGTGAAAAAAGTTAATATATTTGGATAAAAATCTTGAGAAAAAATATTACTCTGTCACTATAAGAAATGCTTGTCTACTAAGTCTTTTTTTCATTTTTGGATAGATTTATTATTTGCTATTTTTTAACTTAAATCTCCAATAAAACAAGTATCATTACACACAGCAGAGGTTGAGTTTTCTTTTATGAGTCACTGGCCCAAGCTCTGCCGGCAAACAGCAATTTCTGCTTAAAAAAGGAAGTTTATCCTCTCACATTCGCAAAGTCAACCGAGAAAATATTGATTTAAGGAAAATGTTTTTTTTCAGTCTGTCCTCTGTTCACCACCAGTCTACGACCCCACAAGGGAAGGGTTTGTCAAGCAGGCAGATATTGTGTCTTTTGTCTGTCTGCAGGATGGATGGGGGTTTTGCTGCAAGCTTGAACAATGATGGACCAAACATAAGACATAAAATTTCCACTTTTGAGTTTCGCTCAGAACATCCTGCTGTCACAATATCCAGTCAATCAGATACTACATTCTAATGACTGCCGTGTCTTTTACCCATCTTAAATACAACAAAGTCTAACTGTAAGAACATATTTTTGTCCTTTCACACGAAATTCTCCATTCTGGGTTTAGGGCAAGTGCATTTCCCCACCTTCGTTCTCTAATATAACACTAAACTATTTTCCCTTGTTGCTTTCTTTCTTTATCAACACTTTCCATCAGGATAAACAACCGCAGGTACTAACTATGCCTTACTTTGGGGAGCAGGCCGTGGTGTCTGCCTTCTGCAATGGTTATTTTCTTCTACACCTTGTAGTATCCTGGACTACCAGTGATCTGTAACCAGTAACAATGATTTAAGTTATTTGCACACAAATACTTTAACTAGAAGATGGTTATCTTGTGTGATCTGATAACCCCAAATAATTCAGGTATTTTATACAACTGTATTTCTCTTCCTAGACTTTTACTGATTGAAGCTTTTTATATCAGCACATAATACATTAAAATAAATTCAGTAAAACAGCATTTCATACACTGTGTTTACTTTTGTGCTGGCAAAACAGGTCATCAGAGCTTTTAATGACAACTTCAAGAGGAAACTGGTAATGAAAAATCCTAGAATTTAAACAAGAAAATAATACAGCGGTTTTGCACTTTGGGTTCTATTTTAGCAATGTTTAGCTGCAAGGTTAGTTTTCTTACTAACAAAGTACGTTTTTTGCTGCTGCTTTCCAAGCCCAGAACAGAGAACCATTTGTTTGCAGCTCGACAAACCCGTGTAACTTTGACCTCGAGTGAGCAACACAAGTTTTATCTCATTTAAGAAGCGGCACAATCCTAACTTCTGGAAAAGTACCAGCTGGTTGGAATTGAATGGTGAAATTTCCATCAACGTCTTCAGGGCCAGGATTTCAGTGAGCGGAACAAAACCTGAAATTCTCTATGCAATTTTTACTGAAGCAAGATTCAGTTGCCATTATTAAATTGTGAATAAAGGCAAACATTTTCTGAGTCAGGACTCGGTTCACAGTGCCAAAAAGCACAATAAATATCCGTGAATGCCCATAGAAGAGATTTGTGGTCATTACGCGCAGCAGAGCCCACCGTGGTGCAGATGTCCCCGTGCTGCATGATCCTGTCGTCTGCATTACATTTGGGGAGCAGCAACGCATCTGGCAGCATCAGAGCCAAGACTTCACATCGTGACTGACCTCTAAGCAGCAAAACATAAAAGCCAAAAATACAACTAAAATAACCACCCCTTTTCTTTCTTTGCAATTGCATTCATACTGCTTTTATAAGTCTCCTCTGAATTTTGGCAAAGGTAGGGAATGTTTGTTTGCTTAAGAAAATCCCTAAATGACAGAGAACCTGTAGGGTTTTCCTTAAAATTAGTTCCAGATGCTTTTTTTCACAAAAAAAGCTACAGATGTAAGGGAAACAAGAAGGATTTGTCCCGAAGCAACATCATGTTCATACACAACCTTATGCCCGTGTTTTGTTAATATTTACATGCCCCTGACAAAATCTCTGACACTCTACTTACTTCAAGTTTAAAATGCGTAATTTTCACTGTCTTTCTGTGAGGACTGAGACAAAAAAAGCCCAGCCATTATAGTTCTGTGTCTGGTAAACATCAAGCACAATCCTGTGCCAGGAATGCAGTTGGTTTTGAACTGGAACTTCATTCCCTGTTTACTGGAAGTCTGCAAAAATGCTGCAAGCAGAGAAAGTCAAGGAGAGAGCACGCAAGGAAAATTCATAGTGGATCTTTTAGCAATAACATTAAATAAAGAACTGTCTTTTCTCTCACCTGATTGTAACAGCTTCAATTTTTCTCTGTATTATAAGTGAACAGTATCTAGTTACATGATTCTCAAGATAAGCACAGCAGCAGGAACCTGATCTCTTAAGATTTTGGAAAAAAAGGAATCTTTTTGTTTGGTTTGATGACAAAGAGATCCTTTTAGGAAGGTAGAGCACCTAGAGCCAAGTAAACAACATACACGGGAACCCACCTTGCATATTGTTTAGGAAAGAGTTTACTTTATGTAAATTCTTACCAACTTCTTAAAAATGCATCACACCATCTGTGATAAGCAGATCTGGTGAAATGCCAGTTCCACTAACAGCTGAGTTACGGCTCTGGAGGATCTCACCACTCTTTCATAAGGACGAGAAGAAAATATTAGCATTTTTCCTAGACCGTATGCTGCAGTGAACTGCAAACCAAAGGACCTTTTTGGAACACCTGTACAAAAAATATTCACCATTTTGGCAGCTATGGTTTAGTCTCCTAAATGTTTAGGATTTTTAATCTTTCAGAAACAGTAACTAGCATAGTTACACAATAATATTTTATCAAGTAAAAAATAAAATTATTTTAATACAGATTGAGACAAAATTCAAGACAAATCATCATAAATTTTATCATATTTATATATTTTGTTAATAAGTGGCATCTACAAGTGAACAATTCAGCTGTAATCTCCTGGTGACTTCTGAGAATACCGTAAAAGAAGGGCATGAAGATGCAATGAGTCCCCCTGCAGTCTGTATCCATCCAGCCTCAGTCTCTTGTATCACTTGGGCAACCCAGTGATCAGAGGAGATTGTGAAAAACTGTTCCATGTGCTCGAGGAGAAGAAAGTCAGCTCTTGGCTTTGCCCTTCTTCGCGGGAAGTCGCCCCGTGGCCTCAAGGTATTTGTTTATTATTTCTTCCTGGGTACTGGGCAAACACGGGTGGTATTTACAGTACTCCATGGTATATTCACCTTTTCCCTGAAGAGTTGGAAAAAAAATATATCAAGGTTAGGATGCTAGACAAGGAACTGTTTTGCACTTGGGTGCACCATGATCTGTGAAGCAAACAATATTTTACAAAGAAGTGTACATCACTGCACGTTGAGGCATGTAGTTATGAGATCCAAAATAAACAAACAGTATCTGAACATCGTTTCTTTGATATGGGATTATAAAATTGCCTGCAATTTCCATCCCAGTGGTTGTTTTGCTTAAAAATCAGAGAATTATTATGATAATAGCAAAAATCCATTCACATGGCTCACAGAACACAGTACTTCCATATCACAAGAGATGGGAAAGAGCAAATTATTAGTAAAACTCTAAGAAAATACCTCACTTGATTCAAATGCATGTAGAAAATCAATGTTTAGCCACAGAAATGTATATTGCTAAAAAGGACACCTAATTAATGCAAGTATTTCCTTCAAAAATCTCTTGACTTGCAAACATTTGAAACTGAATGTTGGGAGTATGCAAAAATTTTTGCAACCTATGAATTCAGTATCTTTATCAGTATTATCAGTATTTACCACTTCGAATTACTTAAGACTTATTTCCTTCCTCTTCAAAGTTTAAGAGAAACCTTCAACCTGAAATGACATACCTAATACTAGGTAAGATATTTAAGAACCAGATAAAGTAACAGTAATAACTCCAAGTAATCTTTTTCTATTCTGCATTTTTTTTATTTTAATTCCTTTAAGGCTACTCAAGCTACGTAGAAGACAATGCAAATTAACACACTTTATATATGGAAATAAGCATAGTAAAAAAATTACTGAAAGAACTTACCTCAGTACAAGACCTCAGCTCGGTGGCATATCCAAACATATCATTCAGTGGCACCTAAAACCACACAGATGAAACACATTCTTGTAGTAGGAACAAACAGTTTTCCCATCAATTTTTGGTCACAATCCAATCAGTCTTTATTATTCTACAAAGAGACTTTGCAAAATCTTGCGTTCTTTGTAAATACCACTGATTTTGCTAACTTTTTTTTTGTACATATGCATCACTATTTCAATTAATGAATATTCACAATGTATACTCATCAGGAAACCCCAAAGATCTCTGGGCTACAATACACCAGATATTGGAATATCGCAGAGTCAGTAATCAATATTGCAAAGCAAGAGATCGTAATGTTAGAAAGTGAAGACTGCAGCTTTTCAACACACTCTGCTTTTGAAAACAGGAAAGACACAGCACATGTTTTGCCACTAGCTGGCCCTTGCTGAGATGGTTTATCCCACATCCATTGTTAGAAATGCATTTCCTATGACCTAACGTGAACACAAACACATTTTAGAAGGGACACTAAAGGCTTGCAAGGCAACCATTGCGTGCAGCTCCCACTACTAATGTCTGCTTTTAGCAGCTGAAGAAAGCTGGCTGACAAATGATTTCCCCCCTTAATTTTGGGTGTCTGTGTTGCTGCACAGCTCCTTTCACTAGGAAGCAGATCAGCTGCTAGACCTGGTTTATTAAGGGGCTCCTGGTCAAGCACTGAAGCGCAGGTGGGGGAGTCGATGCAGCCAATAGAGCACGATGCCAAAGCGCACGAAACCGAAACCTGAATTCCCTTCCTTCTGCGCCAGTGTAACGTGTGAGCTCAGCGAGCTGGCTGAAGCAAGGCAGATTCATAATAGCCTTATGTTGCACCGTATGCATTGTGTACGCTGCATGCGTGCAGCGCATACCGGTATCATGTTTATATTGCACTGCTGAGCTGACAGCTCATGTTATGCACAGCTGCTTGGCAACTCGGCTATCAGCCTACGGGTGTTACCAAGAAAAACAGCAAGGGAGATAAACAACAAAGGGAAAGAATGGTTTAACAGCACACACCTCAGCGTAGAGGGTGAAGTAATCCTCGGTGCCATCCTGTCCCGTGATCACTCCGTGGCGGCGGTTGATGCCAGCTACCACCGCTCCTTGGAACTCGATGGGGGCCATCACCTCCACTGCCATAATGGGTTCAAGGATACGCACAGAAGCGTTTTCCATGGCTGGAAGGAAAAAAACCCAAAAGATTAATTAAAAAGCTTGTAATTCTTATGGCTACCTAGTATACACACATTAAATTATCTTTAATTTGGCCTTGCAAGAAAATGAAGTGCTGTCATGGGCTTGCAGCAGTAAGGCCAGAAGTGACATCTAAGGCAACATGTTTCCTATTAGACCCACGACCTTAACACGAATGGTAATGTATTACTCACGGAAATTGTGTTTTGCAAGACCATATAAATTAACTTCTAGCTAAATTCACAAGCAGCGAGACAAGCTGGAACCACTCAAGATCCTCCTGTGTACAGCAGTGAGGTGTCTTTGTGGCTAATGCTGAACGTTCGCTGCATCAGTGAGGAAAAGGTTACGACTGTTTTAGAATTCTGCCTCCCCTAACTTCTATTTCAGAGCCTGTAATGCCAGCAGACATGCAGAATGTTATTTTCTTACCTCTATAAAGATTAAGCTGTTTGTGTTTCTTTAGTGTGATCCAAGAAAAAAGGGTGCATTTTGCCTCTTATGGCTACAAGAATTAGGTTTCCTTCCTCTCAAAATCTCTATATCTTTGCATTTATTCTGTGCTATGTACCTGGCCAACAACCTTTGACTGAATGCATGCACGTACACCAGGCAACAAGTGCACACTAGAAGATGAGGAGGTTTGATTTGGCTCCAACAGTACCTTGCTTTAGAGCTCCTTCTCCTGCTCTGATGAAGGAGATTTCATTCGAATCCACCATGTGATGGGCACCATCTTCCAGGACAAACCGGATTCCAGATATCTTGTACCCTGACATGGGACCTTTTTCACAGGCATCTCGGAATCCCTGTCAAATAACACCTCAGAGTTAGCAGCTTTCAAATTAAAATGAAACTTTAAAACAACAACAAAAAAAGCAGCTTTGGAAATACAGCTATAGCTGTATTTCATCATTTTTAACAACCGTCATACATGTGGACCATGAACATTCTTGTCTGATAAAATGACAACAGAATACAACATAGTGGGGAAAACTTTTAAATTCCCTAGCATTTTAAAATTTTGTACTGTTGTTCTTCCATTTGATATCACCTTAAAAATGGAAATCAGAGGAGAAATTGAAGATAAGTGTTCAGGATTGTGTTTTGTTAAATAAAGCCTGTGAACAATAACTGAAAAAGGCTCCATGTGGAGAACAACTTCATTAACCACTTGACTGAGGAACAAAATTCTTTTAAGATTGCATGTGTTTGGCAAAAATCATTGTGTGTTGCATCACAGAAGAAAAACAGAATTCCTTTAGTTTATTTATTACATGAATCCAAAGTTGGTGCTAAGATGGTGATAAAAAGGCATTATTTAAAGCCATATGTGATAAACTAAGCAGTTACATGAAGAGAAGCATACACAGAAGCTGCCCATAAAGGAGGGAAAAAGAAGGAATATTGGGTAATTCAATCAGGAAATCTAATTTAACTGCAGTTTCTTACATAAGTGGTCTCTGAAAAACAACAAAAAAGATATGTAACCTATTTCAGAATTAGAGCTTAGGATCAAGTGACCACAATCAAAAGCAGAAGAGGGGAATTAAAAAGCAGATACAAAGTAGTAGGGTTATTTTACTGTAAGGAAGGAGAGCCTACCTTGTGCACAGAGGCATTGCTATGGAAATAGAGCTAAGCACACGCCAGCAAAGGAAACAAACAGTCGCTTCTAAATTAAGTGGAAAACCCAGGAATGTAAGACATTAAGCAAAAACACACAAAGTTGATTCTGCCTCTACTGAAGTAATGGGAACAGCCTCTTTGCCTGGGGTAAGACAAACAGCACACACAGCAATCACAAAATGCTTCATACCTTCTCCACAGCAGGCACAAAATGTTTGGGGATATTTGTGCCAATGGTTCTGTCCTCGAACTCCAGCTTTGTGTAGTCCTCTGGATCCATAGGCTCGATGACCCCTATGACTTTGCCATACTGGCCTGCCCCACCGCTCTGTTTCTTGTGTGTAAATTCAAAGCTGAAAACAAACAAGCCCAGAGCACCACGTTACACAAACGATGCTCTCCCCACAGCTTAATAAGGCTAGGTTTGTCATACTGCAATTTTGTTGTGCTTAACTAAAAGGGCCAAACGCCCTAACAGTGACTGAAGAACAGTCTAGAATATCCCATGAGCTTGTTGTGGGGGAGTTCTAGTGCTTCTTCATTCCTCCAGTGCCAGCGCTTCCTTAAGAGAAGGAAGAAATTTCTTCATCTCGTGAGCTGGAAACTAATGGATTGTGATGATGCAATCGCAAAAACAACAAAAGAAACAAAAAGAAGTAAAAGGCAAAAATAAAATCAAAAAAGGTGGAAAAAAGAAAAGAAGACAAAAAAAACTGAGCAGCAAAAAAGGCAAAAAAAAAAAAAGAAAAAAAAAGAAAAAAAAATGAGGAAAAAAAACAAGTCTCTCTTGCGCGGTGAGTGGCGCTGCCCGCTCACCTTTAGACCCTTCTGCTCTCTGATGTAAGGGCAGGATTTTCAGCTCTGCACATGCCAGCAGTTTTCTCCCACAAAGTATCCTGGTGGCATTGCTTTCACTAGGCAGGCTGGACAGGAGGGGGACACCTTGGGACTAGGAATTAGCGTGTATATGCGGATAATGTGTGTATATATATATGTGTGTGTATATATATATATTATGTACACACACGTTGCTGGTGGTGAAAGGGGAAGGAGGCGCCTCCGCGCGCTCCCGCCCTGCCACGTGTGCAGCGGCGGCCGTCCCTCCCCACGACCGCTTCCTGGTGCTGCCGCGGAGCCCATGGAGGTGCTGCCGGCCGGGGCCGCGGTGCGGGTGGCCGCGCTGGCCACCGCCTGCGTCAGCTACGGCCGCGGCGGGCCGGGCCGCGCGCTCGCGCTGCGCCACGTGGCCGCCGCCAGCACCCAGGTGAGCCGCGGGCTGCCGCATCCCGCCCGGATGCGCACGGGAGGCAGCGCTCCCGCCCGGGATCCCCCTTGCCGGAGCGGGCTCCCCCGCGACTGCTCTGCTCCTGCTGTACTTTGGAGCTGGCGATAAACCCTGCTGTTGTTCCCTACCGAGTAGGAAAAAAGCAGGTTGTTATCGGGTTATTTGCTTTAGGAACTGCGAGCTGCAGCTTAGCTTATCTTCCGTGAGCAGACGAGGATGAGGAGAAGGCCTTTTCAAATGGACAATGGCAAACCCTAAGAAAATACTCAAATTAGGCCTGTTTCGCAGATGAAGCGAGCAGAGATAAAAGCATCTGTGCAGCCCTGAGCACGGCCTCACGCTGGGGGCTGCGCCAGGCTGAGAACAGGCCCGGCCTGCAGGGATCCTGCACCTCCTCGGCACTGGTACTCAACACTTCTGTATCGAGTGCAGCGTCACTGCGCGTGCGGGCACGGGGACATGGGGACACACCTCGGTGTGTGATATAATGCAAGAGGCACTTAATAAAAGGAGCCCCATGAAGCCTCTCTCGGCTCAGTATTTAACCAAGCAGC
>JAUBNY010001025.1:978815-994613 GCA_032275445.1 Crypturellus soui
AGGTTCTCTAACATTATTAAACTTCTGTAACAGGATGTAACCTCTGACTTCAGAAGTCTATAAACAGACTGTCAAAGGATTTATTAGGGGAAGGATTATTTCATATTTGCTCTGTTCTTGCCTTTTTTTTCCCTAAACATCTGCTAAGAGCCACTGCTGAAAATAGGATTCGTCGGAAGATGAACTCTCGGCCTAATATATTGCGACGGTTTTTGTGTTCGTAAACTTGGAATCGTCTTCCATTAGATTTTCTAAATATAGCCTTCTAAGAAACGAATTCGGCGTGGAGTTTCCAGCTCTCCCTGGTAATAGCAGCGCTGGTGTTTGTGCCGGGCTGTCCGGGGGCTCCAGTGCCGGCGCAGGGGACGGAGCCGAGGCCGGCGCTGCAGCTCCCGCTGCCTCCGGACAGCGGAGCGGGTTCTGCCCCGAGCACAGGGCTGCTGAGGGCTTCCACGCACGGTGCTCTAAAGAGCGTGCGTTTAAATGGGGGAAAAATAAAAAGGATTCTGTTAAACACCTGGCTTGAGAAAGCCGGGAGCTTAAGAAACGCAGCAGTAGTTCAAGGAAGAGGTTTTTCAACCTGCCCCACTAATCCTGACATGTATTTTTCTAACAATTCTAAGTGGAAAATCAGACTATTCCTCAACGTTATTTCTTGTAACTGCAGAACCAGACCCCTGCACCAGTGCAAACAGCAGCAGCTTCAAAAATCCTCAAATTATTGTCTACATCCCCTACAAATTTGCACCATCTCCTAATGCCATCTGATCCCCATCCCTACGGTGACCATTTCCAGGGCCATCACCTCGGATCAGGACATAAACCAAGGCCACGAGCTGCTAGAATGGATGCTGCTATCTTCAGGGGACCTTACATCTACACCTCACTGATTTCTGTTTGGGAACAAGCCAGGAAATTCCCAACATTACCCTGAGTTCTCCCCTGAACATGGGCAGTACCCACTGCCCATTACATTTCCTGATGCTTCCTGGGCATGAACAACCTCCTCTGCACGTCACAGCAGCCCACAGTCCTGCAGAAGCTTTAGTTGGGTACAGGGATTCTGCCCAAATGGCATATGAATTCATATTTTTCATTACAAGGAAAAAAAAATTCTTCTTTCAACACAAGAGATGGATTTATGTTAACTTGCTCATTTAAAAATAAATTTATCTTCACCTTAAAACAAGATTCATAATCTGTATTTTTGAGTGCGCGAGTGAAAAGGATAAACACAGAAAATTAATATGCTCAGAAAGATCTATGGAAGGCAAAAGGCAGAAGTCCAATCGCTCTAGCTGGCATTCTTAAGTAAGATAATTCACATTTTCAGTGTAATCTCAGACTAATCTAGGATCACAGCTCTTGTTGCTGCAACCAACAAGTATAACCTCGCAGCAGGGATGAATCTTTCAAGAAAGATGTGGATAAAAATGAACAAGTAACAATTTAGTAGGTAAAGGGGCTGGAAACTTTGAAGGTTTCTTGTCATTATGTCATCATTTCACCAATTAATAACCACGGTTAAACCTCATATTTATATTTAAACAGATATGGAATATGTTATTTTACTAAACTATACCCATATAACATTGAAATTTTAATACTACACTTGGAAACCCTTTAGCGTGTCCATAACTGTGTTGATGAAATCTTTTTTTTTCATACTTAATACTTGTATTATCACTAAAATACCTTGTTGCTAAGCACTCTAAATATTTGCCACCTTGTTATGATCAGATTCTCTGAACAGAGGAACTGAAAACAGAAAGTACCTATTAGGAAAGAATCATTTAAATTTCAGGAAAACCTATTAAAAATGTGATAATAGCTGGTCTTACGATTGCCCTTACTCGCTCATCACTCTTGAGTTTAATATTCCAAGCAGTGACATTTATTTTCATTACTGTGCAATAAAAGCTGACGCGATTTCTAAGTTTCTGCATGCTCTTATTACACTCTTCCCTCCCCACAAATCCAAACACTCCCTCCCACGTGCACTGGTAGCCCCTAAGTTTGGTGGCTTCCAAGTTTATCCTGAGCTTGAGACTAAGCGAAGCATCGAGGCAGCTGATTTAACCGTCCTGGCTGCACCAGCAAGCACAGCTGGAGAAGGGAATCCAGATTCCAAGGCTGCTTTGGAAGAAGATAAAACGATTCCCCCCTCGCTGCTAACCCGGCGAGACCCCGGGCCGAGCAGCAGGCGGGTCTGGGTGCACAACGGGGCCGCTTACGTGAGCAGCTTCTTGTAGTGCTCCATCTTGGCCGTGACCTTCCGCAGCTCCACGCCAGCCGCCTCCACGTGGTTCGTGAGATCTGCAATGGAAACAGGCTGCTCGCACGGCCGGCTCTGCGCGGAGCGATGCCCCGGGGCACCCGCTGAGCCCGGGCAGCCCCACGGCCACCGCGAGCCCCTCCTGCAGGACCGCGTGGCCCTGCGTAGGGTTTGTATTCTGCCAATGGAACATCAAATTCAACTAAATGTAAATGAACGACACTTTAAATCATTACAATAACTGCAAATAATCCTGAGAGCAAAAGAATATAGGAGACTGGGCATGAAAACACGCTGCAAATGCTGTTACATGTAATACAGTAAAAGTGGTCTAATGCTCTTGTCTATTTTCTCTTAGACTTAGATGCATGTTATTGTTCTGAACACATTATCTATTGGTTTGAATCAGCCACGGCCCTCTTCTAGCAGGAATTCCAGTCCTTTTCATCTACACAATTGGATTTTTTTTTCCACTTAGGAAAAAAAAAAAGAAAAAAAATGCTTCCTAAGAAAATCCAAAGTACTGATAGATGTGGTTAAACATCGCCCATTCTGTACAGTCGCACTTAAATGCAAAACTGATGGATTTACCCTCAGACGCTACAGGGCTTTGGCTTTGCTGGCTTCAACCTCCGGCAATCCTGGGCTCCAAACAGGGATCTGCAGGAATGAGCCCTCCTGCGGCCCTGGTAGGGACACATGCGATGCCCAAGTGCCGCCGTCAGGGCAGGAGCAGTTTTCTCCCCATTTAGAACCTGTTAATTGGCTCCTGTGTGCAAACTGCTCCTAAAGGCTTACTTAAAATCCTTTTGTCATAAATATTAGACCAAGTTGTCTCAAACTACCAGTGCATTTCTATACACTAGACACTGCACAAATCTCATTTAGGGTGTTACCTGTGGCACGCTACTGTGCAGCCTTAGAAATCCCATCTGAAAGCTTAGAACAGTCGTAATCTGCCTCTCAAGAAAACCAAAGGTTGATCCGAAATCCAAGCTCTTCTCCAACCACGGGCCACCCTGGAAGCAGGGCAGGCCAGAACACTGCCGTGAGCCTAGGAAGGGGAGAGAAAGCCAGGATTTTCCTCCAAACACAGTAGCAGAGCAGAGGAGCTGACCTCGGCACACGGAGCGGCCAAGAGCTGCCTTTCCAAACCCCTTAAATATCCTCCAGGAAGCCAACTCTCATGTTGACTCACACCCTTGAAGTTAGTGCTTGTGACATGAGAACGCACTGAGTTTTTCTAACTTTTACTGTGTGTCCTTTTCTATGGCAAAGAGGTTTGGAGCAAAACACCTCGCAGCTGTGGTCACTAGCAGTGACGATGGCAACTGGGGACACTCACGGAGTGGATGCATTCCCCAGGCTCCTGGGTGCTCCTCGGAAACCTGGAGGCCATACCCATAGCTGGTTTGGGTTGGTTTGGCTTAAGAAAAGGGTATTCTCAAGCTCTGGAACTCCTAGCAGATTTTGAATGTTTATTTGCTCCAATAACATTTTTTTCCCTAAAGAGTACGGGCTTTTTAGTCTCTTTTTAAGAACTTATCACTTGGTGACTGGTTGTCCACAAAAAATAAATCAGCATCAGAATGGGACGTGTTTAATAAACTCTCAGTGAGTAGAGAAAATACAGTATTTACATAAGTCTTTGGGAAGCTTTCAGAAAAGTCAAAAGGCTCAAATAAACACAGTTCTACATGAAACCACTGCATCTTGTGATGAAAACGAGTCTCACTGAAAAATGAAACTCCCACACTGAAAACGAGCCCCAGAACCCTGCCGAGAGCGACCCTTCGCAGAGCGCAGGCTGCAGATACTGCCAGTTTTTCAGCAAGGTCTCTTTTCCCACGACAACACTAAAACAAATGGAAAGTGAAAAGGTCTGGCAGGAGATTAATGAAGTAGCCCCCATAAATCACGCTAGGGGCTGGCAGAAGCGAAGGCAGCCTCCCCATGGAGCGCTCCCGGGAGCGTCTCCTGGTGCTCCGGAGCGTCCCCGGCAGCTCTCGGGACGCAGGACAGAGCCGGGCTCTGGGACAGACCATCCCGGAGCATCTCCCAGAGGCTGTTCCTAAGCTGTGAGCACACGGGATTCTCCTGAAAAGATCCAGTTGTTTGAGATGGTACCATTCCTCACAGTCTTGCTTGGAAGCGTTTGTTCCGGGATGATTTTCACCATCTATTTGTCTCCACTGCCGAGCTAACAAGCTGGATGTGGCCAAGGACTCGTGTTCAGGAACAGACCAGCTCTGGCCTTGACTTTTGCAGAGAAAAGCAATGGAGAGCGGTACGCGGTATCCCCCCCTTTCCTGCTTGGAAGGAGGCAGCTTCCCAGCTCCGCATGGTTCACCGAGGAATCCGGCACCTGGAGCCCCCGTTCCTGACCAGCCCCGCGGCCTGCAGTGCCCCTGGTGTAGCTGCCACCCTGGCCCTGGCCCCAGCGCGTTGGTGACAGCCTGTGTTTAAGAGGCTGTGCTCGTGCGACAGGAATCCTTGGCAGGGCTCCCCTCAGCCGCTCCGCGGCTCCCGTGACAAAGCCGCTATTGTGGCCGGAGCCGCGGAGGATCGGGACAGCGCTCCCGCCCGGCCGCGCTCCGAGCTGGGCACCCTGCCTCTCCCGCGGCCGGGAAGTGGGACCGGGACAAGCCAGGCCACCTGCGGAGCCTGCCCTTGGCTCCGCTCCCTCCGGGGCGTTCCGCGGAGCCGCATTGTTTCCCGCGGCTCCCAGGGCTAAATAATTCAGCTTTAATTTCCTGCCATTCAGCCTGACACGGGCGGATTAAGCAAGCGGCTCCGAATGCCTAGGAAAGAAGGGGGAAGCTCTGGCTTCAAACAGCAAGCAGATGTTCGGCGGAACATGTGGGAACAATCTAACATCTATAACCGCAAACGCCACGGCCGCGCGGCCGCTCCCTGCGAGCGGGTTCA
This sequence comes from Crypturellus soui, assembly GCA_032275445.1. Lineage (NCBI taxonomy): Eukaryota > Metazoa > Chordata > Aves > Tinamiformes > Tinamidae > Crypturellus > Crypturellus soui. The sequence goes on from JAUBNY010001025.1 coordinate 984,019, forward strand.
GGAGGAGCCGAGCGCGGCCAGGAGCCCTCGGCCTCCCTCCGCAGGGACACGGGAAGCGGGACACAAGCACCTGAGCCTGGCGGTTGTTTTCTAAAAACCTCTCCCTTCTGGAAGACTTCTGGAAGTTACCAGCAAGGGCAGCCTTTCTGCCCCATCCGTAGATGTGGGAGCACGGAAATGTGTCCCGGGATAAAGGGAAAAGGGAGGGAGCGCTCGGCTGCCGCGGGGGCTCTGGGTGGTCTCTCGGCTCTGCCTTTCCTCTCGCTCCGTTTGTCTGGGGAAGATTCCACAATGAGGGAGCACGGGATGAGTAGATGGATTCAATTACAGGGCTGGTTTCCACAAGTCTTCCCCGAGAAAGATCCCACTGAAATCACGGCAGGAACGCGGGCTCTGCGCAGAAACCTGCAGAGACTGAATAAAACCACCTTCCATCAGGTTTGAAGGATGCAAAAATGAGGAAACTAATAAGGCGAACACAGATGGAAACGTGCTGAAAACTTGCTGAATAAAAACAAAATGCTATATTCAAATAGTTGTGTGCTCTTGTAATGAAAATAAACCTGCAGAAGGTAAGCAGAACCAACAAAAACTACTGCTTTGAGTATCAGTTGATACTCATTTCAAGGGTGTAAGAATATTTATTCTGCTGTCAAAGAAACTTCCATCCCGGTCAGTTCTGAACTGGATTCCTCTCACTATTCTTTGTGTTTTCCTTTATTCATCTCGGTGTCTCAGCATTCACCTTACCCCGATCACACACTACGCAGACTAGCTGCTAGGGTGACTTCGCTCAGCATCGCAGCCAGCTTCACTCCCGGGCACATTCCTAAGGGTACAGAGACACCTTCCCGACATGGGATGTCTCATTCCAGGCATTAACCAAGATGTGAGGGTTCTCCCTGGATCCTAGGTAAAACCCCAGCCAACAGTTGCTTTGGGCATTTTTACTGCCATTAATCCATTCTCCTACAGACAAGCTGGGGTTTTTGTTTCACTTTTCCTTTTTGAATTGGTCCTTAGGGAAGGAGGGCTGGGATAGTCAGTGTGACAAGCCTTCCCGCCTGGGTAAAACTCCGCTGTATTCCTATGAGCTTTTAACAGCGCCTTCCTCTCAATGACCATTTCTTCCTAAAACCTGAAGACTGGATGGGCTCCCTAGCCATTCCCCAGCTTTCCGACGCAGCAGGGAGGTTCCTGGAGGCCCATCCTGGTGCACGTGGACCTGATGGCACCACGACCACAGGCTTTGGGTGCCCAGCAGCCCTTCCGAGAGCCCCATCGTGTTCCCTGCAGAGCCCGCGGGGAAAAAGCACCGGGAAACACCCGCACCAGGTGAGCGGCGACTCTGGAAGCCATCAATTTTCCGCCTAATTCAGAGCAGATTCGCAATGGTATCACTTCAAAAGAATGCATGATGAAGCCCTGCAATTTTCTGCTTTTCCTGCAAATCCCGCAAAAATTGCAGGATACTTTCTGAAACATTTGGTCTTATCTGAATGGAAGGCCGGGGTTATGCCCATATAAGAGGACAACGCTTGCAGGGAGCTCGTTTCTCCGGAGCGGGTCGGGTGCCTCCAAGAGCCACAAACGGGCGCGAAGGGGCAGCTCTGCGGCTCGCGCTGCCATGGCCACGGCGCAGACCTGGCCGCAGCTGGCAGCAGGTCTCTGCTCTTAAACACACCCATGCCTACGGCACAGACCTGCTTCCAATTTTAGAAACAGAGCCCACGTCTCACTCCCTCTCGGTGGATATCAAACTGATTTTTGGCTAACCATCACATCGCAGCACACGGAAACTGGCACAGAGGGAAAGTGGTTTCTTCCTCCCCTCTTGTTAAGTGTTGTTGGGAAAAAGGAACGGGCGGATGGTTTGGAGGAGCCGAAGGAGCCGGCTGCTGCACAGAGGCTGGCTCATGCGCTGCCGCTCTCATCCCGCTCGCCTCCTGGCATGGGTTGAGCACCGGGAACCGCGCGCGGGAGCTCCGAGCACTGGGAGCAGTGGGCACGGCTGGAGCCCTCAGGCTTTATGGAATCCGAATGAAGCCGTGAGCTGAGTCACGGCAGCGCCAGCGACGGCCCGTGGTTGCACAGCTCAACCTTTGCTCAACTGCTGACAGCACCAGGCTCGGTTAGTTGTGGGTTTACTCCAGTGTTGCAATACAAAGGTTCTTCCTGTTCTGCACCCCACCTTCCAGCTGAACAAACGTTTCCTAACGTCCTGGATGAAGCTCCCAAGCTACAGGCTGTGGCGGCCGTGCCTTGAGTCACCATGTGCTGCTTCCCAGAAGAGTTTCCATCCGTCGCCTTCCCGACTCCTGGGGTGCTCAGACTGCAGCTGCAGGAGCCCAGGGCCTCCTGTGGCCAGCAGGACAGGCCCGGCTGCCACGTCCTCTCCTCCAAGGCCACAGGCCCCTCGGCACCTTGCATCCTCCTCGGCACGTGCGCCAGCTCCTCCCTCTGCAGCCCGGCTGGGCCCCGAGGCTGGACACGGGATCAAGCAGGGCCCTGCGGCGTTCGCGGAGGGGATAACAGCTCCCTTGGCTCCAGCGACCTCGTTGCTCCTAGCGCAGCCCAGGATGTGGCTTGCTTGGGACAACTCATCCCCATTGATGAATGACCAGGGTTTGGATTCACACGCGCTCGCACGCCGGGTCTGCAGGACTCCCCGCGTTGTCTCAGATCGAGATGACGGTTGTCACACACTGAGGGACCGAGTGAAACCTCCCTGGGGCTGCGGGATGCAAGAAACTGCCTCCATCCCGGAGTCAAGGTCTTCGGGAAGGATTTGCTGGAACAGAGGTTCAAATACAGAGCCTGTTGCCATAAAGGAACTAAGGAAGAGGGACAAGAGGCAGCCTAGCAATGTCCCAGGGACGTGCAGGAAGAAACGGAGCCGCACGGGAGCCAGGAAGGTACTTGCAGATTGAATCCAGGAGGCAGGACAGAGCGGCGCGGGTTACGGCAGAGAGCAGCCTCCGACCCCAGAGTAAAGTTTCTGACATGTTAATGGCACAGCAAATAAGAGTAGATACCTAAAATGTTCTCTGGTGCACTTATTTAAAATCCACAGTAGAGAAACTATAAGTATTAAATATATATATCAAAAAAAAACATGTCAGACTAAAATCAAACCTACCTCACTATATGCTTTTTAGGAGACCAAAGAAATGAACTAAATACTTAAATTCCTTGAAGGTACAAAACAGAAATGGGTTTTTGCTTTGTTTTTATACAACATTTCAAGTAGTGCAGCCTTTCAGAGAAGTTACTTTTTGTACACACGAGAAAGTACCTCTTCATTGGAGAGGCCACATTAGCAACTTGCACCAAGGCCGGCTGGAAAGAGCCCCCAGAGGAGCCCAGCCCTGGAGATCACAATCCAGACGTGGACAAGGGCAGCGGGAAGTCTCCGAATCCCTGAAGACTGCCAGGAACAGAGGGGATGTGCCAAAAAGACAAGGGGAAAAGAGGAATCCGGGAAGGGAGCGCCGGAGCACGGGCCGCTGCCCCCTGCTCCGAGCGGCACCGCTCCTGCTCCTACACAAACACGCACAGAAGCACCAAGCAAATCCCGGTTCCTGGCTCTTTTGGTGGTACAAACATAGACCCCCGGCAGCGCCTGCAGAACAACGCGGGTATCACACACGTGGGGCAAACACAGGGAACCCTGCCCAGGGCCTCGGGAAGTGGCCGCCCGCGGCCCCGATGCTGGTTCAGCCCCGGCTCTCCCCCTGCCCCCGTGTGTGGGGACACTGCAGGGAGGGGGGACACTGCAGGGAATGGAGATTTGGTCCTTAAACTTGAGTTCTTCTGGATGCATTCCTGCCTTTTCACACCCAAGTTAATTAGGATCTAAGCAAAAATTGTTCCTACATTAACATCCCCTATATATTAAATCTGATTAGAAATTCAGTAATTTACCTGCTAGCTAGGAAAATTGTGGGTAAGAAAATAGAGCTCCCGACCATCATTTTCCCTGGAGATGTTTTTTTTTTCCTCCCAACAGTGTCTAGAAATCATCTATTTCATCCGATAGAACAAAATTAATATATATCCTTTAACACAGACTCCTGGTTTTCCCGAAGTGGAAGCCAAGAGGGGTCCTTCCACTATGACTAACCCATATCATAACCCAGCGTTTCCAAGCACCTCGGGAAGCTGTTCTCCCACCGCATTGATGTCTTTCATCTCCGGGATCCCTGGAAGGTGCTAATGAGCCCCTGCTCCCTCTGCTCCATTTGCCGCATCCTGCTCAGGCACCCGGCGCTGCCCTCTCCAGCTCACACCCTCCGCATTCCCAGCTGGAACCCATAAAAACGATCGCAGCGGCACTTGGAGCGTGAATAGTGGATATTTGAACTGCAGCCGAGTGCAGGAAACTGCAGGAAACTACTCCCTCCTTGGAAATTTCAAAGTAGGCCTCTTCAAAGTGGTCTTTAAGTGTCATTAAAGACACTTCATATACATGAAAATACTGTTCCTGCTTCCCACGAAGGCGGTAAGGCTGCCTGTTCCAGCTACCGGCTACTCCCACAGCTGCCTGGGTTTTTCAATCAACTCTCATTAGTCTTATTATGTCAGGAGACCACTGCAAAGTTTATATTTAGCACCGTAAATTGACTAGGCAGCAGGAACATCAAAAGATTTAAAAGGAGAGACTTCATGCCGTGTGCGTAGCCAGCAACCGGGATGCAGAGGAAAATCTGTAGCTATAAATGGGCAAGAGAAAAGCTGCAATGGCTGAAAAATTATGCTGTATCCGTGATTATGTGGAAGAAAGGATTAGATGGGTCATAAAAATGCAAAGGGGGATGTTAGCTGCTGTCTCACAGCGAGGTGCGTTCCCGAAGCCCCCGCTCCAGGCCCCGACGGGGCTTGAGCAGTTCAGGATGTGCAACGTGGAGCCGAGCGCTGACGCATGGGTGACACAGCGGCTCTGGGGTGACACGGGCTCCGGGAAGAGCGGCGTGGAATCGGCCCTCGCAGCCACCTCTTTGGCAAGAGCGAGGCCGCAGGGACCGTCCGCAGGCACTCCACGAGGCCGGGGAAGCAGCAATTCTGCACAGCTTTGGCAGCGACTCGTGTGCGGCGCCGCGCAGTCACTCACACTGGAGCAGAAGGGCACAGCCCAGGGAGCCTCAAAACGGTGGCTGGAGGAATGAAAATCCTTGCAAAACGTGTGCACTGCAAATCATGACGCTTTTTTCCTCTTGAAACACTGGAATATTTCAGCAGGGAACCAAAAAGGGTTAAGAACTTCAAAACAGTTTGTGGAGAAAACATAAAAAAAACACAAGGACGCTGGCGCTGACTGGAATTTCCTACACATTAATTTTATATTATGTAAACCCACCAGCTGGAATTGATTTTCACTAAGATCCAAACAAGGTAAAATATATGTATTTTTTCCTCCTAATTTATTTTAATAAAGTGACAAACTAGGGCTATGTTTGATGCTTGTATCAAGAAAATACTGTTTTCTGTTTCAAAAAGAACATTTTGATGATCCCTGGGCTACCCAGCTTTACTCCCCAGCCAGCAGCGAGTGCCATATGGAAGGAGCCCACATCTGCATATGGATTTCTGTGGCAGGTCATTTAATCAGCAATTTAGGAAGAAGGGGGACACTAAAAATGCCTGACCCAAGAGTGCACTGCCCCACAAAACCCTTCTGGATATTCCCGTCAAACACCTCATTGCTCCTTAAGAACCTCTTCTCCACAGAATTATTTTGATATTTTAGCAGTTCATTAATATTTTGCAAGCAAAATCCAAACACTGGGGATGAGTTTCATACACGACGCTGTGCTTGTGTTCCCTGCCCAGAACATCTACTGCTTCTTCAGAAACACACGTGAGGCAGCCTCCAAAATATCCCCTTGAAGAGGACAGAGAAAATACTTGCAGTTCTTTGTTAGTATGATAAAAACACGGATACCTCTCCTGTAAGTGCTACAAGTGGAAAGCTCCCGATGAAGCTGCATGCAGAGTGTGCGGAAATGCACACATTTTCAGGCTTTTCTTCCACAAGTGGTGCCTGTGCTTTCAGTTATGCTACACGGAAGTGAAAAATGGTAATTTAGTTGAACAGAGCCCAATTCATTTTGCATCAAACCCAGAAATCTCTCACTGCTCATGGTAACGCTGAAAGGCAAGAGTGGCACAGCCGGCGGCACAACTGCTGCTGAAGGCCCAGCACAATATTGTGTTTTTTCATGCTGCAGTCTGAGGATGGAGCAGTGCCTCTAAAACAGACCTTCCTGCTCTCCTTAGCGAGGCGGCTGCTGTGGTCCCGCAGCAGAGAGGGTCTTTGCACCGTCCCGGCCTCGCTGCCACGAGGCCCTCGGTGAGTCCAGCACGGCTGACGCCCCGCGCTGCCACCAGCGACAGCTAAAACCAAACGTGGATCTGAGTACAACCGCCTCGTGTCGAGGTGTGTGCAATGCTCCGGCTTAAGAAAGGAATTAAATTCAGATTTTAAGGAGATAGGCCAGGAAGCTATACAGAGACATAGTCTTTAATGCTTTGGAATAAGATATGCGGTTTAGTTAGAGGAAGAAATATCAGTTTGTTCTAAAATCATTTAATTTTACTAAAAGATAAAATCAAATAACCGCCTTAATATGCCCACATGTTCTGAAGAAAGCCGTTTATGTCATTATGTAGAGTGAAATTTGTGGCAAATTAAATTTACACAGAAAATACTGTATTTTTCAATATAATTCATCTGGAGAAAGGGCTGATAAATCAAGTGTACAAGCTTTGAACTCTATAAGAAACATGACAGTAAATCATTTTTCATAGCACGAAATGTAGATAGAAATCCCCGGTCAGCCTTTATCTAGGATTGTATATGCAATACTGGCCACTTTCATACTTGCAAATATCAGTTCTGAAAGGAACTGACAGGAAGGAATGACTAAGGAACTGAAAGGAATGACTAAGGGAGCAGAAAAGCTCCTAAACAAGGATTCTGAGAAGCCTGGAATGTTTTATCTTAGAAAACAGACCAATATAAGGCATCACAAAAAATAAACAACACATTGAGCAAACTAAAAATGCAAACAGTGACTAAAACCAGCTTTTGCTGATCTGCTAAGAAAAGACAGCAATTCTCCATGAAGCTAAAGGGTGGGAAAGACTGAGAAAGGAGACGTGTTTTCCCAAAACACGTAATTACACCCTGGGACACGCTGCTTAGAGGAACCACCGAAGCCAAGGAGTTTACAGGGCTGAAGAGGGGAGCTCTGATCATAGCTCTGTTGGGCTGTCACCCCGGCACGGAGCGATGAGCAGCGCGTTCGGAACGATACTGAGGAGCACGTTTCAAAGCTCAGAAGATTCCCTTATCAGGATCAAGGTCCTCCTAGACAAGGATGAACCCGCCCTGCAACTCCCAAACACAACCCGAATCCAGAGCTACCTGACACACCTGGCAGCCACCGGACAAGCCATTCACAGCAGCAAATTCTCCAGTTCCGAAAATTGCCTGTGCTAAGAAGGGAACTGGAGCAGCCCATGCCGAAGCACCACCCAGCATGTACCACCCACGGGTCATTTTTCATCTGGTAGAAGGAAAACAAAATCAAGACATATTTCCATACAAACAGAATGTCAAAGTATATTTGAGAAGTAGTCATTTCTGCATTAAAGTTATTTTGTTTTGATTTTTTTTCCTTCTAAAAAGTGCATGTAAAATATGCTTTTATGTTTTCCTCTTCCTCAGTTAGGTAGCATGTTTATTTTGAAAATTGAGTAAGCAACAAAATACAGAATATTCTAAAATGATTTTTAACACTTTTGAATCATAATGTAACTTAAATCTTAATCAAAACATACAGCTGTGTACTTAGACCAAACCCATCCCTGTGAGGGGCCTAGTGAGAACCTTAACACGCTACTTTTATCTTCAAAATAAGTTTATAAAGAAAAATCCTGCTGGATACATCACTGTGATACCTGTGGTCGTCTACTTTTCTACTTTTCCAGTATTACCACTGCAACTGCAGCATTAGTGAAATTTGTTCGTCACGACCAGCAGTAAGCACTACTCTGAAATTTGCAATTACCTACTGTGCATTAGCCAGCACGGTAATTACTGTGCCACTTTGATGACTCATCACGATGCCTGGAACAGCACAACTTCTATATGCTCCAAATGCCTCCAAAATGCCTTTGAGCCAGCACTCTGAATGCCATACTGCTTTAAAAAGAACACAATTTCAGGCGATACTAACATAAAAAACGTAATAGCCTTTTTGTAACAGGTTAATGTCTCAAAGCTGAAAAGATAACATACTTTTAAGTGTTATCACTATTCTTGGTATTCAAGGGGGGCTTTCTAGATTCTTGAGACCAAGTATTGAGACTAAGTCATTAAATAGACTCAAGTTCAATCAATCTAAGAGGAAACAGACCGGCTGAGTCTGATACCATTTTCCTTTCCCGGGAGCATTTGCACAGCAATCTCAGACCTTCTCCCCATCACTTGTCCGTGACACTGACGGGCAACAGCACGACTGCATCAACTGGATTAGCACCGAATCCACTGCTGCCCTCCCTCACTCTGTCCTCCTGACTGTACAACATGCATTTTTTATGAGGGCCTGCATTGAGCCGCTTAGTACCCTCACAATAATAATTACAGATGCTTAAAAAATGCATTTGGAAGTTGGTTAGAAGCATTAAAAACCTCTTACCTAATGTTTCCTTTTGCAGTTCCCGACACCTATTTTGCAGTTCGTTCCCTTGCTGAAGTGAAGCTTGAAGCTGTTGTGTCTTCAACTCCACCGTATCAGCCACCAAAGTGAGATGTTTCACCTTTTCTTGGAGGGCCTCATTCTCTCTCTGGGATTTTGATAGTCTTTGATTCAACCTGCAGATTTCTGAGGAGAAAAATCATACAGATGGTTGCCAAATTTACTTTTTTTCAGTATCTCACCTAATTTACAACCTCAGGACTTCAGCAGTCTGTAGTTTTAATTAGGGCACGGGCCATGCGGAGCCGTTTACACCACCAGCCCTTCTGCTCAGACTGAGGGCCAGGGGAACCACAGAGCGCAACACCTCTCCTATGAGCTGTGCTCAGCACTGAGGAGGAAGAACGTCATTTTTATGCCAAGTAATAACAGGCATTTTCTTTAAGATCTCAAAACCAAAATAAAACACATGCATGCTTGCCAAACAATAGCAGCTGACAAATACCTGAATCCAGTATCTCAACAAGATATACAAACAACTACTGACAGACAAAAAACAACTGCAAATCCCACTGAAATTAAATTGGGGAAGATTTCACAGTACTTCACTGCAGACGATAAGGAAGCCAGCCCTGGCAAGCATAGCACAAAGCTTCAAAATGTCTTTAGGCATGTATATGGATTTTGTTTGCTCTTGTCATTACTTAGGGTGACCACTGCTGTTAAAGCAATCAACGTGCATCTTCCAAACATGAAGGCCTGGCCTTTCCAACCTCTCCTTCTTCAGCTCTCCCATTTGGAAGTGCAGCAGCTCCAAGGAAGCTTCCTGGGCACTCTCTACTGCAAGGCAAAAACCCATTTATGGGTTGGGTATAATGAGCTTCCTCCTACCTTCTCACAGGTCTTCCTGAGTTTAAGCTATGCTTAATGACTGTACTTACCATTTTCAAAAGCAGCTGCAATTGGTTTCTATTTTTTCTCTCCCATTAAAGCCCTAGATGTTCAGATGTCCAAAGAAGTTATGCCACTTTGATAATTACTAGTAATTACAACAGTCAAGTTAGATGATTTAAAAGTTCAATTAGGCTTCATCTATTACGTGGTGGTTTTTATTTTCTGCCCACAGGCAAATTTTAATTTTATTGCTGTAGTATAAATATTTCCATTAACTACAATGTTTCCTACCTACACCACATTTAAATAAATTTGTTCTACCAGCTGATGTAAATACTGAGAGATTTTAAATTCTTGCACTTGTTTCTACTTGACATTAATTAACAGAGAATGAAGAATGTCCATACACAAGGGTGTGGGAGATGTGCAACACATCATGGAGATCAGAATAACAATTGCTCAGAATTTGAGAGAGAATCATTTTCTTTGGGTAGATCTGTATTTCTGTCTTCCATGGGACTCCATGAATCTGAAGGTCAAGGCTAAAGTGAAAATTACTAACAAGTGAACTGTAATATTCTATAAATAAGTGAACATCTGCAAAGCAAATCATACTGGAGTGAAACAATTGCATAAACAAAGCCCATGTTCTGCATGCACCAATGATAAATAAGCATTATTTGGAGGATAAATGTTTAAAATAATTTAATGTTAATGTTTAAAAGAATATTTAAAAAGTCTTAAAATATTATGGACCTCTGAAAATGCCTACAGCAATTTATCTACTTATCTAGAACTAGGCAAGAAATAAGCACAGGAAGAGATTAATTCCGGAGGACATTCCCACTTTCAGTTTCAGCGCGAGCAGCAGATGAAGTCACGCACCAAATGCAGGGCACTGACCCTGGTTCCAGGTGCTGGAGCTCTCTGCTACCTGGGCTCCGAACACCCCGTCTCTGCCCATTCCCTCCTGCAGAACTGCTGCCCCATTTATTTATT
>JAUBNY010001025.1:1028658-1048806 GCA_032275445.1 Crypturellus soui
AGTAGGAGGGCTTCAAAGGAGAATGCAGCACAAGGCTCCTCACATATTCTACCAAACTGGGTGATTGGCAAGGCTGTGCAAACAGGATATTTGCTTTAGTACAGTATATACACATAATTTTTAAGAAACAAGTTAAACTCAGACTGTACTTACTATAAAGTCAAAACTATCTTATGGTTAAGATTTCCCAGATAGAGGTTTTAGAGATTTGCTTTGTTAATTTTAAGCGATATTTTCTGATATAGAGTTCAGTCCCATTTTCCATTTTTGGGAAAAATCTGACCTCAAGGTAGTGGGAACGCCAAAGCGCCACTTTGTCATGCCCAGTCCTAAGTGCAAGGCCACAGCTGACTGGAAGCAGTTTCTTCACACCGATCCTACGGAATTCACAGAAACCCTGTCCGCTGGCTATTAGCCCCTGCCATATTCCCTACATTTCTGGTCACTGTGGGGAGAGAAGGACATGGGATTATTAGCTTTCACCTACTGCCCTTCTTTAATCTCCTGTCCTCCTCTTAGTAAACTCAGGGACACTCCTGGACCTTAACCCGGGCTCTGCCTTGCAAGCAGTTTTGAACTCACTGCTAGGCCCATGCCCATTATTAATGCCAAGAGTCACTTTAGAATTCATGAACACTTTTACTCTTTCTATTAATATCTCACTAAACATTTAATGTCTTCTCACTAAACATTTCTAGTTTGTGACTAAGGAAATTTAAATTTTGCATAAAACAATCCGAGAAAACAGCTTTAAGGATATTCTGAAATTTGTTCTTCACTGAAAATGTTCAGCAGCATTTTGAAGTGTTAATGAACAGTAACAGCATTTCATTCTACCTAAAGGTGGGGTTGGACAAAGATGCCACCTCTATAGTTTCAGTAATCTACCGCTGAATAGTCCAAATATTCCAGAATTTTTCCAAGGAATAACTCCATGATTTTGCTTAAGGAATATTTCCACCAAACACTTTTATCCTATTTATTTTCATTGGAACTGAACATATGCTCACATAACCTCTCTCTATACAGGAATTCCTGAATTAGGATTAGATAAGTAACTACTCATCTGGAAAAAAATAACATATGCTTAAATCCCGAATTTGCAATATAGTTGCATGAAACAAACAGGACTTAGTTTTTTTCCTCCCAGCCTCCATCTTCTGACTTTTCTAGACAGGGACACATATTTTCTTGTTGACATCTTAAGGGATACAACACGAAGGAACATTTGAAATTCCAAGTTTTCATTTTTCTGGATACCTACTGTAAAAAGGGCATGAGCACAATGCATGAACGAAGAAGGGGTCTCCTCTTGATTTCTCTCCTGAAGCATGCATTTTGCTGGAATCCATCTTTGATATTTAAGATGTATTGATTATGCCAGGTAACAAACCGAACCTCTTTCAGACCCCGGCAGCTGGCTTCTTCTATCAGTCGTACAACAGGCTGTTTGAGAAATATTAATAAAACAAAAGCATGCACAATATAAATTATATACTCAAAGAGAAACAGGCTTGCTGCATGAACAGATTTAACAGAGGTATTTAGGAAAAGCATCCTACCCATTGGAGTATGGAAGTTCAGCAACTATCTGTCAACTGCAGCAGTGAGGACCAAAATCTGTAACTATTTTTAGGATCCAGATTGGCCCATTTATTAAAGGTGATTGTATAACACGGTCTATGAGACAGCAAGGCACTCTAGAGGACCACATCCTCCTGTGACAGCCAGATATTTAAACCAGAAACAGCAACAAGCTAAATGGTAGCGTTAAGAAACTTGCAGAAAGATGTTTCCCTTGTCTTAAAAACAGATTTCTAGAAATTAGAGATGACCTTCTTGAAAATGACACAGGCCGCTTTGCTCTCACATTTGAGTCTCATTTGTGCCAAATGTTATGAGGGCTGATTCACGGAGCACTCCAGCAGCACATAGCTCTGATTCTATTACTTTTTCTGCAAATCATGTTTGCCACTGAAATGCTCAGTCCTCTTCCTCAGAAGTATCTCTATTTAAGTAACTTTCCTAAATGTTTAAGACTTTAGAGAAAAGCAGACTGAAAATACAAATATATTACCCAACTTATTTTACAAATGGTCCACAGTTCTATTGGAAGCAATTAATTCCACTTTCTGTGTACCAGGGCATTTTGAAATTACAGGCTGGAGACACGTCGGAGGTTTAGCAGCTGTGAGTGACACCGAAACACTGGACTGTTCTGTAAAACCAGTCGGACACAACCACCTTTATTTCCCTTCAAGACAGCAGAAAATGCAATCCTACAGGTTCCGAGTGTGCTGGGCCACCTCGCACACGAGCGGGGAAGGAGGGCTGGCGCGGGACACGTAGCAGAGCCCTCAGCCACCTCCGCAGCGCGGCAGGGCGGCCGCGCGGCACCCCGCTCGGCTGCCCGGCAGCGTGACCGAGTCCATCAGTTAAAATTCCACACTCCACCCCCGGTGACTAAACTGAAACGAATGGGTGTTGACAGGAAAGCTACGCACGGATGGTGGATGGTCACATCGAGAATACCTAAGCGCTACCTTCAGCTTGCTGCTGTTAGTCACTCGGCCTCCACTTCCTCGGTGATATAGCACGGGGCATTCCTACGAGTTGGGTTAATATTTTTAAATAATTTCCAGACCTCTCTTCTCCTGAGGCTTCCTACACATACCCTTAGCAAGGGATCATGTGGGAATTTGGCTGTAGGCTGAGCTCTTCACGGTCATAAGGGGATGGGTGAATTTAAACAATTCTGAGAAAAAGTCTTTGGTCTGTTATAAATTAGACTCCCAGCTGGGCAGAAAACTCTCTCCCTCCTGTCAGTGAAAAGCAATGGTCCCAAATATTACAGAGCTATTACTCTTCTCTTAAGCAGAGGCCAAGAAATATTCAGACCACCTGAGGATAAAATTCTAGTGCAGCTTTGCCTTATAACCCAAAAGTGCAGTTCTGGAATGCGTTAAATACCTCAGAGTATTCTCTCCAACCGAAGTGGTCCCTGCAGAAGTACTTCCAGACTGTGTAGTAGTTGGAGCTGGAGCTGGGGCAGGAAGGTGTGGACAGCCTCCGCATTTGGTCAAACTCAACAGTTTCATATAATTTCATAGCATTTAAATCCACCCAAAATTCATGTCCTCTGGAAGAAAAAAAAAAGAGAATTCTCAGCTTTGGCAGTTTATTCAGCAAGCATGCAGAGATATCAAAGCAGACATCCAGCAGCGCAGCTAGACCTTCTCAGAGGCACCGTGACCCTGGCTGTGCTTATGTCACACAACCCCAATGACCTTAAAGATGTTCCATGAGTTTGACCTGGCCACACGGGACCAACCGCCTGCCCTTCCTTGACTGGTCAATGCGGAGGGCGCCGCAGAGCGCGGAGCCCAGCTCGGCTTATGCTTTTTAGATGAGAGGTGGAACTCCACCGGGTTCAACGGCTGGATGAAAGCTGTGAGAACAGCAACAGCCACACGGACGACAGGGCAGCAGCGCTTCCAAACCCTCCTCGAAGATTTTGGCCAAGTCATTGGAGTCCTGGTGGACTCGAAGCCCCAGCACGCTGGTTCCTCCAGCACCTCAAGGACTCTCCTGCCCTTCGCTGCAAAGCAGAGATCACCTGTACTAAACGGGTACCAGGCAGCCAGGGCAGCCTAATTCTTAAGCAGTTCCTACAGACCGTGGTGAAAAAACATGTTCTTTGACATAGAGAAACGACAAAAACAATCAATCTTCCTAATGCAGTGATTCTAATTCACTATGGACGAACTGATGGAAAAAACAATATCCATATCCTTGACATTTTCAGCATACCATCTAAACAAACAACATACAGCCCTATTTGATGAAGCAGTCACATACTATTCAAAAGGTTATCCTTGCAAAAGTTAGTGCTTCAGGGAAGAAAAGAAAATGTAAATGTCTTCAGATGAGGAGCATCTGCTGCCTATCCACCAGAGTTCATTTATCTTTCATCACATGCAACAGAATTGGCAAAATATGAAAAGGCAAAGTGATTTCACTATTATGGAGCTTCGGCTGAGGAATACGGGCTTGTCTTCCAGCCAAAAGTACCCCCACTACCAAATCAAAGCTACAGGCAACGGCATGTAAAGTGACTGCTGTCTCAAAAGGACATAACAGGAATTATATCCTGTATGTACAGGACAGAAGTGTCCTTCCTTTTCTCCGTTACAAAGAAGTCAGTTTAACATTGACCTTAGAAAAAGTTCAGCTATTTCTAATGTTGCTTTATTAGTTCAAAAGAGAAATCTAAGTAAAGCTTGGAGTTCTAAAACTAAACTTCTCATCAGTCAATCACAAGTCCCTCGTTTACTAGCAAACAAGAACTTAAAACAAGAAATTCAAAGAAATGAAATAAACTCATCCCTTATAAAAGCCAATTTTTAGAACAACTAGGATTAACATATTTTCAAAATAATGCTGTTTACACCATTAGTTTTATACTTTTATAAATTATTTACTAGTCATCAGCTTACTGGTTTTCATTAGCAGCTTATTTTCTGAAACAGCTTTTGGAATGATAGAAAATACTTTCTTTGAATTCTCAACAGTAAGCAGAGATAAAGCTGATACTTGAAATTACAGTTTATGTTAAAAACTTTGGTCCATTAGTATCATAAACATTGAAGTACTGTGTATGAAATTTGCCACATCAAGTGACAGCTATTTTCAACATCAATAGGGTGCTATACATACTGATTTGCTTGAGAATAGCTGCAATTTTGCTAGCTCTTTTACACTGTTGCTGGTACAAAGAGTGAAGAGTTTTATTGTAGCATTTTCATAGAGAACTAATGAAGAGCTCAGACTTTAAAACATGATGATCAGCTGCAACTATCTTTCATTTCTCAATAGGAGTTGCAGGTGTTTAGCTGTTCTCAGTATCTGTTATCATTAATTGCAGTTGGATTTGTCATCTGCACAGGAAAGAAGATTTTCCTCATCCTGGGTGCAACTTATTGTGGTTCAGTGCGTGCCCGTTGCCTCTTGTCCTTTAGATGCTGCTTTATTTTCAGTAAACTTCAACACAGACTTAAAGGAAAGAATAGTCTCAAAAGTCAAATCAAATGTCTTAAAAATGCAAATGCAAGAGCTACTTTTTAAAACCTTTGGGGGAAAAAAAGCACCTCCAAAATATTCTTCCTTCAACTCCACCAAAGCCCAAACACCAAGCTGGAACCAGGATGAGTTTTGGCCAATTCATTGCTGGGATGTGACTGAGACCTTCCGCAGGAACAAACCTGCCCACACTGCAAATGGCCCCAAGCAGTTACTTTTCTTCGCCTTTATGTCAGGAAATTACTACTATCCGAAATGACCTGTTCGGTGAACACGGTTCTCTAGAAATCATCCTACACCACCACTAATTGAGACGAAAATTTGTCAAGAAGATCCTGCAGAAAGTCTGCTTGCACCAACAGCATACCGAACAGCTACAGTGGTATCCCGAGCACAACAGGAGGCCACGAATTCCGAGCAGGAGCAGCCCAGTAAGCCGTGCCCGCCGCGGGGAGCCCGACACGCTGCTCGAGGCTGCACGTTGCACCGACGAGCAGCACGGACGGCCCCGCTGCCCGGGAACACGGGGCTCCGCGCCGGCCTGAGCCGGGGCGACGGCCTGCACTTCCCTAACAACAGGCCGAGCAAGGCAAAGGTCGGACACGAGTGATAAAAACCAGATTTATGCACAAGTGAACAGCTCTAACCAAAACCAGCGGCCGGTGCAAACACACTAAAAGTAAATGTAGGGCTTTAAAAAAATATACCAATGGACAGAAATAATTCTGCGGTGAAGAAATAACAAAATCACCCCACCTTACTGGTATGCAGTCAATTTGTTCCATAACAGCAGACTACAAACTACATTATTTGAAAACAATGTGTGAAATCATGAGGAAATCATCTCTCTGAAATACCAAACTGTGTTATTATCTGAAGTATTTGCAGACAACACCATTAGCATGATGTTTTCAGTGAATTTCTTCATGAAAACATTTTAATGTCGTTTTAAAAGCATTGCAAAGCCTACATGCTCTGGTCATTCTGAATTTCAGGACCAAATAAAACCACCATTTTTGAGAAAAAAACAAGTTTTGAGAGATTGATATAGTGAAGAGCTGGACTCGTTTCACCTGAGGCAAGAATCCCCCCATGCAGTGTGGATATTTTACGAAATGTCTATACAAGACGGTAATTCTTCATACAAATCACCTGCAATCTGAGCATTCCTTTTCAGTTCATCCAGTTTTCAAGTCAAATACTGTAAGAGGTTTCCATCCAGACCAAACCCCCGGATCTCTGCAAAACTGCAACAAAATGCAAAACCTTTTTATGTAGGTATTGTTTCCTTTTAAAGGTGTAACCCAGAGTTTCAGTTAATTTTATGATAATTTTGTGTTTCATGTGGTTATGATGAAACAGATAATGAAAATGTTTGCAGTAGTTCTATAAATGCAAAGCAAAGGGAACGTGAAAACTGAAATATTCCTCCCTAAGCTCTAAACATAATAAAGGCACCTGCCAACAGTTAAGTCCTTTTAAAGTAACCACATATTGGTTAAAATCCTAACAAGTTAAGTAAGAAGTCCTTAAAATTTTGAATACCACAAAAGAAATTTCATGAATACTTGAAAAGTGCCTGGCTGCTGACACATGGCCTGCATATTTGTAACACGCACATAACTGTGTTAAAATAGTGAGTGCAGCAGCAGTTGTGATGATGCAGCAGAGCAACAGGACTCACAATCGTGCTATATGCGGGAACTGCTGCAAGGGAAAACATTTTTTTGAGATGAACACACTCCAAGACTGCTTTTCCTACTGCTTTTACCACAGAGCAAGCAGATCTGTAGGATAAACTCTTGAAAATCTAGCTCAATGGACACACATGCAAAAAGCATTTGAGGCCGCCCATTTTCTAACTGCAGTGCTGGTGAGGAACTGTACAGTTTCACATAGTTTTTTCTTCTGGAATATAATAAGGAATAAAAATATGGTGCATATATATGATATATAACAATGAGAAAAAAAAAGTCAATTTACTCTTCAAAGCAGGAAAAGTTTATAGAGAGTTTCACTAAAACAAGTTGCAATACTTTTTCCTACATTAAACAAAATCCATCCACAACTGAATTCACACCTATGTATCTTGTTAGACTCTGCTCGAGACTTACAATGTTGGTAGCTAATGACACCTTATAATGAAGACAGTTCTGCTGAAAGCTAAACAAATTTTTCAGCAAAATCTGTATTGAATTTGAAGTTTTAGTAATGAAAGAAATAATTTAGCAACAATTCCACCTATATATATTTTTTAATTTTCTGTAGCCTGCAGCTCCTTTATCAGATCCACCTCGCCCTTAGCAAACTGAGGACAGAGCGGCCGTGCTCAGTGACCTGCGCTGACAACTCGCTGGGATGAGGAGGGGCATCGAGCACCAAGAGCAGATCCTCACCCTCCCAGGGCTCTCCTTGCACGCGTACGCACAACCTGAATTTGCAGGATCCGAACACAGTCCGTTGAAGGGGCTTGTTTCCTCCTTACGGAGCAGAAAGGATCAATCTACCTGGCTGCACAGGTCACCGTGTTTCTCTGAGCAGCCCATCTTTGGGTGGCTGCCGGTTACACAAATAGAGCATTTGTCCTCGGGAGACTCCCACGCAGCCAAGGCCTCCTTCCAACCTGGGTAAAATACTCACGTGTCACCGTGCAGCTAAGGGATGTGGAAGGACAGCAGGTCTGGGCAGTCACAACCTGGGCTGTCTTCAACGTTGCTCTGATAGTAAGAATTCTTGATTAGAAACCAAAGCCATCCTTTTTAATTATGTCTTGAAAATAGATGCAGTCAAGATCTTTCTGAGTCACGTGCAATTTAAAAATGGGTATGGCATCCTCTCTCCATTGCCCTTAGCTGTGCATAGGAAAGGGCTCAGCAATTTCTTCTAGAAGATAACACAGCAGAATCCTCCTGAAACTAAGGCTTCTGTTAAACCAGAAATGTTTTTAAAAGGTAGCATTTTTATATTCAACATTTGTGAAGGGCTTAGAATACACTTCCAAGTATTTTTAATGGCAAATTGGGTGACCAATAAAATACTCTCTTTCTTTAAAAGATTTGACTCATGTAAGATGTATATTACTTCACTATTTACATTCTTTAATGATTTATTCCTATATTCATAAGTATTAATCTTTTAAAATTACAGCATGCACAGGTATTCATGCTCAGATATGCTAAGAGATATTCAGCAAGTAGTTCAACAAGGGCTCTTCAGTTAAAGCGTGTCCTCTGTACATTAAAAAGCCTTTGCAAGCTTACATAATGTAAAGCCATGAAAGAAGTGAATGGTGATTATATCAGGCAACTGCATGATGACATTCCTGGGTGTAACTTTACGATCCCACTGATGACAGCAAATGTGACAAATGCACCTCTCAGCTGCCCCGGGACATACTATGGGCCAAGGACCACAAATTTGGGATTCAAGAGAAACAAGAAGGCTACACGCTTACAATTATGCCTGATGTGTTTGTTAGCATAACATCACTTTATCTGCAGTGTGCAGCTTTACTACTACTGAAGTACAGCGTAAACATGGAACAAAGTCTTGATCCAAAACAAAGGACATCTCACGATGTACAGACTGCGGATAACAAATGGATTAGGAGGGGGAAGCACGAGGAAGTGAGAGCTGCGCTGCATCACTCTGTTCTGAACAAGGAACCAGCAGTGGCTGCCAGCGGACCGCAGCGACGCTCACGTGCAGCGTTGATGGAACACCTGAAACACAAGGACAGCGGCACAAGAAACGCGCACAGAAACGGGAATGCAAATCCTTTCTTGGGAGCAAAGATGAAAAAGACTCGTGTCAGCCATTCCTGCCAACTGCCTCCAAAAGGGGAGCTCCACGGAACGGAGTCCAGGGCTTCCCACACCTCTCTAAGTTTTAAGGCTAACATGACAAAACGTTCCCTACTGTTGTTCCCTGCAGTCTGGGAAGTCTATCTGGAAGCATCTGCATCTGGAGACCAGTGGAAAAGAAGATGAACATTAAAGTTTGTCAGATGTTTGGGAAAGTGGGAAATTTATTCAAATTCCTTGGTGGGGCAAAGTGTTATTTCCATCATGTCTTCGCATCATGCAGCAGGAATAGCCTTCAATAGAGCTTAAAACTTGCAATAAAAACAGTTCCTTTGTCTGTAGCACCTTCCAGCTGAAGATACCAAGCCTCTCTGTAAACACCGTAAGACTCTGCCTCGCTCTGCTTCCGTCGCAGCCTGTTGCTATCTCCAGTTTACCCCAGAAAGGGAGAGGCTTAAATAGCTTCTCCGAAGTCACACTGAGAACCTACGACAGAGATGGCAGCAGAGATTTCTGAAGAAATTCGCTTCAACAACTAACCATATAAAGCTCTCTGCTTATTATATAAAGCACTTTAATAGGATCATTTCCATTAAAAGATTGAACATATTGAAGCCTATTAAGAATAGGGCAAAAATACATAACCAAATGCTGTGCTGTGTGACAGCAGCAATTCAAAGTGAGGCCTCACAAGTGTTCTCAAAAGCAGAGCCTGGTCCCCTGAAGAAGTTCCTTTTCTTTCTGTACCCCTACTATTACAAATAACACACAGGACTAGTTGCTTCAGGACACTGACCCATACCAGTAAGTCACCAGACACCATAGTGAGGTCTTTTGTTAGATGAATGTGGCCTGTGAAAATAAGGGTGATCTGGCCTTGTTCTTCCCGGCATTCTTAAGAACATAAACCTATTGCAGGAGTCCTTTATGCTCTTTCCATTTAAGCCGACAAATATTCTGTATCTTAAGGACAAATAAATTGACTTTTTTTTTAGTAAACACTATGAAAATGCATGTGCTTTCAAACCCTTCTCCTAAGTTCAGTTATATGTCATGAATCTTACCACAGAGTTCAGGGGAAAAAAAAAAAGAACAAAAAAGCAGCACACCGAAAAACAAAGGTCTGTACAGGAAATGAAACTTGGTTCCCATCAGAACAGCTGTGATGCGAGGCAAGATTGAGAGCTAAACACTACTTAGATGATGAAACTGCTGATTTTCTCTCTATGACTAAACCAGTTCCTCTCTGCAATAGCAATAATCTAAAAACCACTCTAGCGAACAGATGAACTTAAAAGATCCAAACAAGCATGAAGACTGCTCGTGCTTAAGGTTGCAAGATGATTTAAATCAAATTCAGTTACTATGAGATAAGAAAAAAAAAAAAAAAGGCATTTCCACTTTCTGATGACTGAAAATTGGAAACATTTCATCTTATTTGGGACAAACAGATTGAAATTGTTGGCTGCGGTCCAGCTTTGGTGGGGCATCACAGGGGTTTATATTCCAGAGGTGATTAAAATCAGAGCTGTATGAAACTGTTTCACTTCAATTATTTGGTCTTAATAAGATCTCTCTTTCTAAGCAAATGTACCGGTAGCTTGAAAGAAGAATGCCAGAGTGAGAAAAGAGCAGCCGAAATTTTCTGCAAGCGAAAGAGAGCCCGGCTCCGGAGGCACTAGCAGCAAACAAGCACCTGGTAATGCCGAGCCAAGTGACCGTCTTTCTTCAGCGAGTTTTTCATAACTTAGCAATAAAAACACAATCGAGTCCTGGAGAGCAGCCACATGGAGTTGAAAAGAAAAGCAGTGCCTTTCCCTCCCAGGGGCACCACTGCGAGGAGCAAAGCCCAGGCTGGTAAAGAGGCTCCATCTTCTCAGTATCTCACCATTCCTGAGCTGGAGAGAGGCATGGCAGGTGGAAGGACAGGAAATTAGGTTTGTATTTTACTTAATCCATCCGTCTCGTGCCATACTGCTTCTCTCAGCTATGATTGTGCGCCATGTGGACGAGATACAGCAAGAAAGATGCAGAGAAGATAAAGATGCTGCAGAAAATTTTACATCCACAGCTAGAGATTCCGTCATCAGAAAAATCTTTTTTTTTTCTAGCAGCACTGTAGTTTTACGGCTTATCTTCTATTGCACAAGAAGAAGCAAGAGTTGGTGGAGGGGGTTTCTCGCTGCAAGTGCTGGCCGAGCAGGGCAGGACAACACCAGCGCGTGGCTGTTCTGTTCCCGAGCTCTCCCCAGGACACCCGCTGCGGGCCAGGCCTGGACACGAGGTTCTGCGCTAAAAACGCCCTGCGGTGCAAACGCCTGTGAAGTTCTTACAAAATCTGCAGCAACGAGGACTTGAAGCACATTCAAATCTTCCAAGGATTACTGCGTGTTCCATATTTCATAATTCGAATCCAAGCTGCACCTTCTGTTTGTACTGGAGGATAAACATGGATGTCCTTGTCTGAGGTACACTGCTGGTTTCAAAGTTTCAAAGGTCTCCCCGCCGCCCCAGACGAGGGGATGGTTCGGAGAGGGTTTCTGTTTGCTTTAATTTTTGTATCACTGCGGCCACAGGAAGCAGCTGTAAAACTGATAGGGCAAGTTGGCTGCTGCGCCCAACCTGTCCCACTGACCCCTGCGGGGGCTTAAAAGCCAGCGCTTACTTTAGCGTGTGGAAGAGCGCGCCAGGAAACACACCGATACCACGAGCAAAGGGAAGAGGAGCTCGCACATTGCAGCTTTGCTGCTGTCTGAGAAACACAATCTCTGCATTTGAAAATGGAATAAACAGTGGGGAAAGGGAAGAGAAAAAAAAAAAAAAACCCTCCTTTTCTAGCTTTGCTGCGGGGTCAGGAATCTGTGGCAGGTATCGCAGAGCCAGCACCTGCACGGCTTGGACTGACAAGCGAGAGCGCTGGTAAAGGAGAGGGTCTTCACACTGCTCAAGAGAAAGATTCATTTACAGAAAGCTGCAAAGAGGAACAAAATAAAGCACTTCAGTGACTTTGCAGGCTAAGGCTTCATTTAAAAAAAATATATACATGTCTGTTTCTTCTTTTTGGAATTCCATCCAATTTCAGAACTTGTCATAAATCTCAGAGGTATTTTTCAGTAATCAAATCATCAATTTATTCAACACTTAATAGCATTCTCATACTCAAGGGAAGTCTAACATTTACTAGTGACCACCAGTTCCAGGCGTTTCAGTTTCTAACTGTCCCAGATGGATGTTTCAAGTCACCTCCTCCAAACAGAGCTTCCCAACAAAGGTATCTTCACTGGAAGAGCTGACTACAAGTAGCAAATTTTGCAATTACTACCCAAATCAAATTCTTATCAATTTCAACAAAGACACTAACCGAGTACTAACCGAGAAGGAACTCCAGGATCACTCTTGCTAAGCAAGTAATTGTACAGACCCTTTCTGTTCCTCATCCTTCCCGCCCTGGGCAGGCAGACTGCTCCAGTATCACGATGGCCCCATTACCTGTAAGCAATTCTTCCCGGCAATCTGTCTGAAACAATCATAAATCTTTGTTTCAGAAAGGACTGTTTTATTAACGTGAGTACACACAGAACAGACTGACCTCAACCTGAAGCCAGGTGACAGCTGTTTCCAAAACTGTCATCTGTTTACTGACGTGAAACAGGGAAAGGTATATACGAGTGATTGCCACTAATTCCCCTGACAGCTTCGTGCAACACTCCAAACCTCCCCTAGATGTGTACAGCTAGAAGCCAATTAGTTTTATTTCATATGTAAATGGTAGCATAAAGCAGGGCAAATACGAATCCCTGGAAACGTGCTCTTACAAAGCACAAGGCATGCACTTCTCCAAACACTTCATGTGCTTTTTTAGTTGGTGTCTCTGCACTGCATTCCTTCCAGTAAGGAATTCAGAAGTTCAAAACCACTCAGCTGTGTACATTCAAGAACCACCACCCACAAATCACAAGTCAGTACTTTTCAGCTGCTTTCTCATCTCCGGTGTTATCAATAACAGGAGTTCTCATACACTGTGGCAGCTGTGCAGATCAGCAAGATAACTCTGTAAATTTAACTGTTCAGTGGGTCACAGCTAGTCAGAAGGCCCTGAACGAGGGGGATGAGTCCACTGGGCTCTATGGGATTTTAAAGTCAAGCCTACACCTTCTAGCAACACCAAACAGAGCAGCCCTATGAACCCCAAGCAAAGGGCTTTCCTAGGGCTTGTGTTTGTCCCGCATTCCCTTCTGTGCCCAGCTCCCTCCGCACACCGGCTGATAGGGCACTGGGTCAGAGGCGGGTTGACGCTGGCCGGGCGCGAGTGCCGCGCGCCCAGCTCACCCGCAGCCCCGCAGCGTACGTGCCGGGCGCCCCGCTCTGCTCTGGCCCCCAGGCAGCCCACAGAACATGCGGGGCTTTAATTGCACTGGAGACTTTTACTGCTCCCACAAATGTGACTGAAACTGTAGGTTAGCATTCTGGTGCCATTTAATGCAGACCCAGATGTAGCTGGTGGTAAAAGGAACCGAGCAATCACGTCAGCTTCAGATTTCAGAGAACCTGGCTACAAAAGATTGTTGTTTGAACTATTACACTTCATATGGGGACTTTTCTTTGTAGAATATTGCTAAATAAAAAATTAAAATAACTCGGAGATGCTGCTGTTTCATGGGAGTTGCGGTATGCCGGGACACAGGCAGCTGGATAGACAAAAGGACATCCCTCTGCCAAGAGCAGGGTGGAAACTTCAGCCAAAGTCTGCGGGGCCACGAACTGCACAGTTGTTTGAATCACATCCTAGCGCAGTAAGTCACGACGTAAGTATTTTGAGAAGCAACAGAGGCATGATCGGACAGGTGGGTGTGCGGGGAGGAACAGCTTAGTTCTGCAGCCAAGTATTTCCCCACACTGAAGGGCATCATAAAATCCGGCAGCTTGGGTGCACTGAGAGCAGCACTTGGCCTTGGCCTCAGAGCACCGAGCTGAGGCCTGGAAAGGCTCCAGGGCCTCTCCTCACCCCAGTGAGGTGCTCTTATCCCCCTCTTGCTTAGGGATATTGGTAGGTCCTTATAAATACTTCACGAATTTAAGAAAGGAGAAATATAAGGGAAAAAAAATAAGTAATTTATCACTAAGCTTTATATTCAGTTTGAGGATAAACTGCAATAACTGATTATCTGAAACAGCCTTATCCCAAAGAAGGAACTAAAACTTTACCATTTTTCCTACTTTTAAAAAAAAAAAAAAAAAAAACAGTAGCTGAATGTTTGCTACCCTGCTCGTCTCAATAACACGAGGCTAGGTTTACATAAACAGCTACCTGAAGAAATTCGTATTTGGATTTAGAGCTTATTCTCTAGCTTCCCAGTGGGCAGAAGCTCTCGAATGGCGCCGCTTCCCCGCAGCGACAGCCGCGGCCTGCGGTACCTGTTGTTATGGACAAACTGCATCCAAAACAAAAGAGCACAAGCAGCTCCCGCCCCTGGTTACTAGCCGGGCGTTCTTGGACACGCAGACTGCTGAAGAGGCATTTCCTCATTGTGCGCAACCTGCACAGGGCGGCCTGCAAAGCCAGTCCGACCACCAGGATTAGCAGCTGCAGCCGAACACAGCGGTCACCACGTGAACGCGAGCGGCTGCTGCGTGCTGGCCAGTCGCCGGGCACGGTTCGCCCTGCTGCTTCTGCATCTTGCTGCCGGGACATCCAACATTGCCAGGGCAGGGGGAAGCGGCTCCCGGTGACCACGGGGACACCCCGCAAGGCCCCTGCGCAGGCCAACCCGCCACGTCCAGGAGGCTCTTCCCAGGCAAGGGCTTGCGTAAAAGAGACTCACTCTGATACACCTTCATTTCAAAACCTTATATAAACCAGGTTAAGCAAGTGAAGTCTAAGTTTTAGGGAATATCATGTTTACACTTTGCAACTAGAAGCTCTAGTCTTAAAAAAAAAAAAAAAAAGTTTCTTTTCTAGGTTCTTACTGATACTTATCTAGAAACCCCAAAAACACACGTGAGTTGCAGAATTTGCCGATTTCTAATTCCACAGTAACTTTTTACATAACCACAGGAAGGGCAGATGATTCTATAAGTTTATAGCAAACGCTCGGCTTTGTATTCAGGTATGATTTCATAGCACCAGTGGATGCAATTATCTTCTCAAGGCCATTTGAGAGAAGGAAGAGAATTCAGGGTGCAGAATCAGCAGCTGTACAGGGATACTGAAATTCAGTCAGCAGATGTTTAAAATCACTTTAGTCTCAATAAACTACTTCTGAAAAAAGAGTCAGGCAAATGTTAGCTAGTTGCTTAAGCTCGTTGGCCCTGCCAGAACCCGTTGCGGCAGGGGCGCCCGCAGAGCGCGCGGCAGTCGTGCCCCGGCGCTCGCGGCCTTGGGATCGCGCTGCCTCTCCGCTTTAGTCACGGTAACAGAATGTAACGCGGCTGACAATAATCCTGATAAGTTTCTTCCCGAGTGGCTCAGACAGACAGAAACTCAGCGTACCAAGATGCCAAAACACTCACCAGACAGGAAACCTGAAAAATACATGTAAAGGCAGAGAGCACTATGCAGCCCACTCCACAGCATGGGGAGAGGGCGATTAAGCCGCTGGGAAGCTGCTTCTTTTAATCACTCCCAACTCCGTAAGTTAGAACGGACAGATCATGTGTGTAGCAATGGATTCTGTGACATATGCTTGACAAAATAAAAAGGACTTTTCACTCATTTGCACAGAGCTCAAATTTTAATGACTTGCATGGGCTTGTCTTATTCCTCTGAACATTTGTTTTCAGAAATCTTTTGAAATATCTGGAAAAATGCAAATGCTGTGGATTTACTCTGCAGTTACAGCTTTTTTTGTTTTGTTTTGTTTTTTAAATAGAAAGACTGGCATATTTTTCCAAGGCAATTATACAGAATATGATTATTTCCTATGTCACAAAATTTATTTCTTTTTCTAAATTCTATATCTATATAGAATCTATATCTACATTCTGGTATTACCTTCAACAAAAAGGATTAAGTCCACATGGGAATCTCAGAGTCTCAAAACTTGAGTTTCTGGGTGTAATGCAATGCTCAGTTAGGTCAATGTGAAGACTTGCCCTGATCTTGACCATTAGATTGGGCCTCTGATGCCCAATGGGAAATGTCAATGTAGTAAATAAAAATAAATCTGCCCTAAAACATTAAGGAAGAAGAAATCAACTTCAGAAAGAGGAAGGGGCAATGAAAAACCCCAAAAGACTCACATGCCAAAGAACAAATCAGAGTCTTCCCTATACAACTATGAAACTGTCATTTTGAACCCAACTATTGCTAGAATTGCACCAGAGGCTTAAAGAATATGATAGGGCAGAAGACATATGAGGAATTTGTATTACACATTTCCTCCAGAAAAAGAAAGTGTTCAGTACTCAGAAAACCGAGAGTCCACACCCTGCACTCCCAAGAACAGGGACTACCTAGATCTGATGATCTTGTCAACACTGCTGCTCTCCATTACTGTTCAAAACGAGCTACAAAAGCTGAAAGCAGTTTTGTTTCAGAGCTCAGCAGGCAGGATCTAGTCCAGACTGAGAACACAACCAGGGAAACTTGTTGCTTGCCTAATCCTTTTCTGAAACTAGAAAACACTACTACACAGAGGAAGCAAGAACTTCTAATGCCCACTTTAACATTTTTAGGTGAAACTACTTAAACAGTAGATCAGCATTTTTGAAGGTGTTACCCAGGTTGCTCCTAGTGAATTAGCTGAAACATCACCATAAATTAGCAACTATATGAAAGTGAACACAGCACCTAATTCTAGTTCCTTAGAATATAATTATGACAATTGTGTTTGAATCGCGCTCTAGAATCACAAAGCAGAAAGCACTGCTGCATCATTCCCATTTCAATCACTGCAAAGGCTCATTCATCCCGTCACCTTTCAAATACAAGTCAAGGCTAATTAGGATCATCAAGTACAACTCTGCACAACAGTCCCTGATGGTTCTCAGTTTTACAGAACTGAGCTCTTCTCCTTTCACATGCTTCAAGTGCTTCTGCTACAAGTAACACCCTGCAGATATTTAGCAGCAGTTTTAATAGGTGTGAAAGAATTATTTTCTGTCTGTGGCAAACTTGCTATATTCAGCTGACATCACCACAGGGTCTCGAAAATACTTGTGTATTACATATCAGAAGAGCAGAAAAAAAAAAAAAGTATTTCTTAACTGCTTCTTGGCTAGTCACTTTTGGCTTTGCCAGTAAGGGAGTAAAATCAGGTACCTACCGATATTTCACTTTGATCCTGTCATTATCAGGGTTGCAGTAGAGTCTTTCCAGATGTTCCTGGGAATCATTGGTCACGCTTTGCCAGCTCTGAGTTGCTGTCCTTCGCACTTGCCAGTGATACGGCAACACCGTGTGATGTTTGGGACAGTCACTGCCATAAACACAAGTGCCCTGCAGGAAATCCACACAGATCTCTACCCCGTCCTCCTGATGGGTGTGATACTGCAGCTGGTTCAAGAGCTCAAATACCAGGTCAAGAGAAGCTTCTTCACTTTTATCCTGGAATATCCCAGCACTGAATTTATCACTTGGGTTCAAAGTGTACTGCATTGGGCAGCTGTTCTCTTGGAATAAGCCAGATGTGTAGCTTTCCAGAATCTTGTCTGGGAACAAGGGGCAAGCTGTAGCATCGCTAGAAGGGGTGTGCAGAGGATGATCCCGGAATGATTCATTACTAGTAGTAGTAGCAGTTCCAGGAGTAGTTTCTGATGAGAAGCCTTGCTCTCCTGACTGGACCTCCTGCTCAGGATGCCCAGGAGAAGGATGAGCTGCTGGTAGTTTACTTTGCACAGCTGGAGCAGCTGGCATCAACACAGTCACATTACTTTCTGGCTGGGGGCAAGAAGAGCCAAGTTCCAGAGCCTTTTTCACAGCAGGTTCACATAAATCACTATCACCACCACCTTGGCCGCGGGGCACAAAGACTCTATCCAGCGCTCCAGCTCCCAGCAAACTGGTAAAGATTGGCTGCAAAGCCCGGAGAGTTTCTGTGTCCAGTCTCTTCTGCACTTGCTGCTTCTTCTTGAAGCAAGGCTTCACTGGGGGGATTTTATCAGACAGTCTGACCCGAGGAGGAAAGTCCTCGGAAGGAGGGCACTTCATTGCTGGGCAGTGAGCCTGTTGCATGACACACGCTGCCTTTGGTTCGGTGTCCATCAGACACAGACTTCGCTCTCTCCAATCACTTTCAAATGTCCCAGAGCCTCACACGAATCAGTCTAGGGCAGAAAGGAAAACAAGACAGTTAATCTCTCTAATTGCTCATGGTTGACACGAACAAGATCACCCCTGGAGAGGATTTCAAGCCAGCAACAGCAAACTCCTCCCCTCTCTGTGACTGTGGGTAGCCCCTAGGCACGTAAAGCATAAAACCAGCTAAACTCGAGCTAATTAATCCCAAACACGCACTCATCGTCTTCTCACACACGATGTCTCAGAGACACTCCGGCACGCACGAACAGTCCCGGGAGGGGCAGGAAGGGGGGGGCGGAACTGCTGCCCTCCTCCCTGCGAGGATGTTTGTTACTAAACAGCAAGTCTAACGAGCCCGGGCGCTAAGGTGAGCGCTGCGTCGTGCCACCTTGTCTCACGGCGGACCCCAGAACGGAAGCGTGAGCAGACGCACGGCCCCGGCCGCAGGAGGCGAGCACCACGCTCCAAAACACTCACGCACTGTTTCTTCCTCCCTCCCTGCAGACAGGCAGACCTACACGTCGCTATTCTATCCCAGCACATCTCCCCGCACGTAATCGCACCCTTCCCCCAGCAGCACAGTCACAGAGCCGCCGGCTTCACGTAAGCAAGTGGCAAACTTCACCCTGACTTCAGCGGGGGCAAGGATTTAATGGCCGGCTTTATGAGGGCGCAGCTGAAGCGCTCGCAGCCTGTTCCTCCCACACAGCCTGCCACTCGGTCCCCGGCGCGCCCGGCGCTCCTGCTTCACGCGCACCCTGCACCCGCGCCGTGACTCACACGCGCTGGGCACGCGGGCACCCGCACGACACCCGCGCCCGGCGTGCACCGGGCCGACAGGATCACAGCGAGCAGCGCGGGGGCACCGAGGAGTCAATCACGAACACAGGGAAAATACATGACTGAGATTAACAGGGTAACTACTTTTAGTAAAGCAGAACATATTAATAAAAACGTCTAGTAGG
Source organism: Crypturellus soui (assembly GCA_032275445.1). Classification (NCBI taxonomy): domain Eukaryota; kingdom Metazoa; phylum Chordata; class Aves; order Tinamiformes; family Tinamidae; genus Crypturellus; species Crypturellus soui. The sequence goes on from JAUBNY010001025.1 coordinate 1,047,744, forward strand.
TCATCACAAAGCTCATACCTTTTAATCAAGAATCTTGCAATATTTGATTACAGTTAATTAAACACCCTTCAGGCTCTTCACATGCAACCTCCAAGCTTTGAGTGGGGCACATTAAGGGCTACTTCCTGGAAACATGTATTCCAAGCAAAGTAATTTTGCATTTGAAACAAATCCTCAGAAAACTGATAAAGAAAAAGCAGTAATCAAATGCTTAAAAAAAAAAAAAAGTTCTCACTGAATTTTTTTTTCTTTTTTTTCGGAACATTCATTGATAAGGGTTTTGCACTACCCTGTGAAAGAGCATTATCAGGACTGCCAGAAAAAGAAGTTGCACCTCTCCGGTTTTCTATTTTTAGGTTAAATTTAAGACAATCAATATCAATATACTTGTTAGCTACCTAAAATAAGTTTCAGAATTGCTGGACTCTGTGATTCTCCCATAGACGCATCAGGCAGTTCTCTCTCTTGCTCACATTCAGTTCCCTAAAACTTACAAGTAATTTCGAAGGTCTTAAACACTCAGCTGCACCACAGATCAGATGCTTCCCTTCACCGCGCTGAGGTCTAACAGCACCTCTGCCATATAAGAGGATCACGCTGGAGCCGAGCAGTCCCACTGTGCCCAGGAGCCAAGCGAGTGACTTAGGGTCACTGCCAGCTCTACCTTTAATGCAATTCAATATTGTTATTGTTATTGCTCATTTCATTACTGGAACGTTCAGACTTTGCTGTTTTTCAAGAACTGCTTTATCGTGTGGAGTTATCTCTCTCAAAATCTCTAAAAAATACAAACCAGTGGTAACAGATACCAGGCTTTGTTGGCATTTCTAGTTAAGCATTTTAACACCGGAACGCAACCGGTATCGCTCGCAGCCGGAGCGCGGAGTCACGCGCGCGCCGGGTTTCGCGGGGAGCGGCGGCGGGGAGAGGCGGCGGGGCAGCCCCGCGCGCAGCGAGCCCCGCCGCGGGCACGAGCGCCTGCCCCGCGCCCCCGCCAGCCCCGCCGCGAGCCGGGCGTTCGGCCGCCGTTCAGCGACGCCTCGAGGACGAGACGGAGCGCGGC
>JAUBNY010001025.1:1049236-1065906 GCA_032275445.1 Crypturellus soui
CTGCGCCCCGCTCGCCCCCGCGCTGCCCGCTAGCGCGTGCTCAGAGCGCGCTGCCCGGGACGGCCCCGCACTCAGCTCGGCGCAAACCCGAAGCTGCCCCTGGGGCAAACTGCCCTCCCGGCTCTGCACGGCCGGGGCGCAGAGCCCTCCCGCGCAGGGCGGTCGGGAGGTTGTCCCAGAGCGCCGCTCCTGCCTCACGCCGTCCCCAGAGGGAGCAGCGCCGTGGATTGCAGCAGACTGCCATCTACTCACACAGTCACCTTGAAGGGCAAAGAACAGAGTTCTCAGCAACATCACAATTAAATGCTTCTGCCAAAAAAACCCTCCAACTAATTATCAGGAGGTAAAATACTTCAAAAGCTAAATTTTATATTGATGGAACAGTCACTACATTAGGTGTGCTTTTTTATTATTATTTTTTGATTAAATAAAAGTGTTCCCTTCCATACTACATAAATGCTCAGTGACTTTGTGAAATTAGATATACAGAAAATAGAACAAAACTGTCCTTTCAGGATGACCAAGTAGCCTCACAGGGCATTCCAAAGGCGTTGCACAGCTGCACTTGCAAAGAAAACATGCCATTGCCACAAAGAATTTACAGACTTTATCTTCACACCATAATGACACAGCACAGGCTGAGTAGAGACGGCACTCGGGTCTAGAGAAGCCGAAAGCAAATTTTCATAATGGTCAAGCAGCGTTAATGCAACTCTTGGGCGTCTGGAGCATCAGGCCGACACAGGCTCACACAGGGTAGAGCACAGCAGCGGGTAACGTGTCGTATCCCCATTCAGTGAGGAAGAGCTGGCTACACACTTGCATTTATTCTAGAATTGCCAAAATAGAAACGATCTGCTCGTAATAGCTTATTTCATGGCTGAGATATAAATAAATAACACAGATGGTTCAACTACACAGTCAAATACGCACACCTCCCACCACAGTGAGGTTTTAAGGATGTATCTGAGGGAAGAACAAGGCCCAAAATAACCGTCTTTCTCCAAACAAATGTATAATTAAAGGAAAAAACATCATGACACACCATCAGATCATACAGCAATTTTGAGGTTACCCCACACATACATATAAAGAAACTCTGACCACCAGGAAAGCATGATCTCATTTTTAAATACTTGGTTAAATCTTAAGCAAGAGAAGAGAGAGCTCTAATTATTTCTTTCAGATGGCAAACTGCATCAGAGCAAATGCAGTAATTTACAATTCTGACTTGCAAATAAGGGACTAATCAGTATGCGCACTTCACTTATCCAGTGACAAAAGAATGGACTCGACTTCAAACGTGCACATCAGAAAAAAGCAAAAGAGGAAGGTGTTGAGGCTTCAACACACTTTTCTTAGCAACAAAAAGAATAGTGCAATTCCTTTTGTATCCAAATACTTGCAAAATGAAAACTAGTTTCTTAAGACACATCACACTACAGAAAAGTTCATTTTCCTTTGTTTTATGTTTTATACCAAAATGAAGTCAGCAAGGGTAGATGGGACTTGGAAGGGTACTGGGAAACAAGGCCACAAAAAGATATGTTGTGTGTTCCCCTTTCCGCTGAGGCTATTTAATCCCAAGTATACCTTGCACAGACTCTGTATATTTTTCTCAGCTACAGTATCTAGTTCGGTCATCTATCCAGAACTCTGCGGGTGTTTAGGTTTCAGTTCAGTTCAGCCTGCTTGGGAGAAGTGCTGACTCTTCTTTACTTAACAGATTTGGCAGGAACTGTGTAATTCTACAATAGCCCATTTATCGTCACAATATATAAAATAGATGGAGTCCGTTGATGTATAAGGACATATTCCCCCGTGTTTAGAAGCCGAATAGATTAAAAATACTGATACTTTTGTATCTTTGAGTATGTTTCTATCCACGCTCTTAATCCTAGGTCAAGTAATCTCTTCTGTTTTTTTAAAAGAATAAAAAAGTGCTTAATATATTCACATGAAGGAGAAAAACAAAAGGCATTTCCCATAACGGCATCATGCAGAGAGGAGGGCAGTGTGGGTTTATTAAACCTGAGTTTAATGGAGTAACACAAATGTGATGAGGGGACATTTTCTGATGATTAAGTCTCTACTCACTGGAAGCGGACCACACATTGGCTCCTCTGGCACACGGCTTCAGGTCAGAAGGACCTGCTGCTGCTGGCAAGTCCTGCATGTCACAGCCCACCAAGCAGCCTGGGACCCTGGGTAGGGGCTACCTGTTTTGTACCATGTTTTTAAAAAAATCCGTGTATTAAAAACGGTCGACTTCCCCATTGTCACACTGAGGAATAGTTTCTGAAAATGCCATTAGATTATGGACAAGTTGATCAGTAAGTAAATAACAATAGTAATTGTTACTCCTTCTCATCTCTTACTGCTGACAGAGGTAGCCATAAATCTTAGCTAGTGACACAGTATTGCACGTCTGACTGATAAATGTAATTGGCTCCTCGGAGGATAGCACTGATCCACAGCCACAGTGGTTTTGAAAAAATATAAACCCAGATTATTCTTCTGGTACTATCCACAAGCAAGTGAATATGAGAAAACACACTCACCCATGTTGTATGACAAAAACAGGTGAGCAACTTTCACAGGTTACTCACCTCTGAAAATCTAGCACTGCTATAAATGGAAAGAAAAAAGGACCACTTTATTTGCTCTAAAAGTCGAGGTAAATTATTCTTGCAAATTAAAAGACAAATATTCACTATGTGGTTCAGTTCTCCAGTATATACTTAACATTATTCTCTTTAACACTGTCTGAAAAAGTATCAAGAACAGAATAACTCCAATTAGTATCAGCACATGAAACTTTTTGAATTCAGACCCAATTTCTAAATTTGCAGCTAGTGATATTAAAAGTCATTCACCTTCCTTTAATATCTCATGCTAATATTTAAAAGTTTTTAGAATATCACAAGATCAGAGACATCACCATTTCATAGAAAAACAAAATATACACATTGCATATATGAATATCAGCACAGTCTTAGTTATTTTGCTGTCATGTAAGATTATCTGTAAGTGACATGTGACTTGGGACAGGCATGCGTAATTCAAAAGCAGCCCTTTTCCTGGAAATTTTTTATAGTTAATCAGTTATACAGATACCTTCCTAGACTGCCTTAGAGTGATGGACCTAGAACTTTGGCCTATACATCCAGCAAAACATTCTAGTGCTTTTAACAAAGCAGTACAGTAACACTGTACAACTTACACTTAAGCCTTCATAACAGTTCCTTACTTACTATATTATGAAACAAGTAATAACTTTATCACAGAAAAAGAAAAAATACTACCAGCAATACTTAATCATTTAAGAACTTACTTTTCTAGATGGTGTTTTCTTCTGTACCAATGTTGTACCAATTTGAAAAGCAAACTAATGATGTTTCAAAACAGGAGAATATAAAATAATTTAAAAACAAACAAACAAACAAAAACAGAAAAACAGGCATGCATTTGTAGACAGATTTAAGAAGCAAGTAGCAGGTTTCTGTAGGTTAAACCAAAACAAAATAAACCCAAATTTTGAATAGTATTTTGTGACTAGAGATTAGACCGTCTTTCAGCAGTGTGAATAGGACCTCTGGAAATACTGCCTTTACTTCTCAGTATCACATATCCATTCGTGTATCTGCTTACTGGACTTGCACATTAAACTGAGTAAAGGTGTCTATCCAATTTCTAAGTTGATTTAGATACACAAACACATAAACTGGTAGAAAACAGGCACACAAAAATGGAGACACTCATTCGGTTTTGACAAGATTCTGCTGAACTGGAGCACCCTCTCGTGGAAGTCTCTCAAGCTGCTGCAAGCACGCCACAGATCTATACAGGTAAGGCCAACTGCCCATCTTTTAACTTCACAAGCATGTAAATAAACTGATTCATACAATCTGGGGGTTTTGACTTTTACATTTTTGTGATTCTGGAACAGATGGATCCTACCACAAGGCAAGAACTAATGTGCGAGTGGCAGTGCTTTGTTTCTTCTCCTTTTGGCCGACTCCTACTTAAACAGAGTAGGAACATTACTTTATATTTCACTGTTGGCCAAACAACTCTAAAACAGGTCTAAAAATAACAGACCTGGTTCCATCTAAAATATGCAAGTAGGTGACCATCTACCTGCAAACAACGGCCATTCTTCTATCATAAGTGCCAAAACATTCTACAGGGATACTACAAGGCTGTTGCCTTCCGTGTATTTCACGTCCAAGAAAAACAGCTAATGCCAGCTCACTAGGGCAAACCTTCACTAGAGCCCTATAAAATCCACATTCCAATCAGTAAGCGGAGCCATGCAGCATCCTTGAGAAGTGGAAGGGGTGAAGGAGCACAAAGAGCCATCTGCATACATCCCTCGAAAAGGATCAAGCCTTGCAGTGTAAGACAGGGAGGTACTAAAAATCTGACTCCTCCTCCCCCCAGTCTCTGCATGATTCCAAAGGCAGCAAGGAAAAGAGCAGTCTCCAAACCTTCAGCTAGAAATGAAGTAAATGAGCCAGAGAGATTCACCACTATATTCAGCAAATACTTCCCAACCCCATCTCTGTTAAGAGTCAGTTCATAACGAGCACAGAAATCTGGGCTCAAATCTTCAGGCTTAACTGTGCCTCCTGAAAACTGTAGTAACCAATTCATAATTATTCTCAAGCATATCAAATGTACCCAGTGTGCCAGCTGTAATTTCATCAGCTGTTGCAGCATGATAAAGTTCTAATTCTAACAAGCAATATAAAAACATCCGGAAGAAAGAAGGGAAGAGGTCCTCTTTTCTTAGTCACCAGTTAGAAGAGGTGCACACACTGCTTTGAAATCCTGCACTGCAAGTTACAGGCTGTCGCAGTTCGGGGCCCTGAAGCCTCATCGTCACGGATATTGTGAGCAGCTGGATATAGTCGACAAGTTGCAGAGCATATAAATTAAAGCACAGTGTGAGATAAAATACAGGGAAGAAAAAAAAAAGGAAAAAGATTGCTATATTCAGCCAATGCTCTTTGTCTGAAAGAAACCAAGTTACTATGAGTAGCAGAGATGCTGTGCTGCACATTCTGGAATGAGACATTTGAAAGACATTTCTTGAGAGAAGAATCTACTGCACAAGAACACACTGTAAATACTTCATTTTCTAGAACTGACAGACTTGAGCATGGCTGAATTCAGCATCCCTGAAGGATGCAGGATACTGCCTTGCTCTATCAACTCTGTTCCTGAGACCTTTTGTGTTACATTTCCTATGGCCTTTTAAATTAGGGAGAAAAAAAGGCAAAGAAATGAAACAAACATATAACTTGGAGAAATTTCCCTTAACATATATCCAGATTGAGACTAGACATGACTTGCTAGCTAGAAAAGACAAAGCTAATTCTCAGTAGTCTGTCGATGGGGTAATCTCCAATCTATATGTTGTGCAATAATGGACCCTGAAGTGATGTGATTCTACTCAAAGCCAGCTCTGATCTGCACCAGCCTCAAAGCCACCACAAGCAAGCTACCTGCTGCTAGGATCGGCTCCATACAGTGCTCACACAGAAGCTTGGAATTACCTTCCTATTACAGATTTTGTGCTAAGCTCAGAGAGGAACCAGAAGGCTGCAGACTCCCGATGGGGTCTTGGTAATTTACTCAGGGCCACCCAAACTCCGTAGGCCTAGCTCGGCAGCACGTTCCCTGGCTCCAACACTGCTTCCTACCTGCACACACTCTGTGCCTGGTCTTCCCTCCAAGGGCAAGGATTTCACAAGGACCAGCCTGGCTAAGCACCCTGTTCCAGCTAGAAAGGGATGCCCATAGCACTGGTGAGCCCCATCTCACTTGTGCAGGAGCACCCCAATTCTCAATATTAGTATTAAATAATTATAAAAAGAAATAAGAGGAAATCTTATTAACTCTACCTCAACTCAACTGTTATCTAATGTGCTATGTTGACCGGATACAATTCCAATGTACTTCATTCTATACAGACTGTTATAGTGAAATAGGTGTTAACATGAGTTCAAGTGTTTGACAACTGCAAGACTAGTAAAAACTATATACTTTGTCCGTACTATATACGACTACAAATAAACACTCATGAGAGAAAACAGTCACAAGTATTCCCTTTTATTCCTTTCTTCACTGAAACACTCTTCACACAATCCTTTAGTTTCTAGCTCATCTTTCTTGCTTGATACTAGAATTTTAAGGCCCATCAGCACACGGCTGGCCAGCACTTCTGACTACACGTTATCTGCTTACATTTTCCGGTGAGTAGGATTCAAAAGGCTTTTGCCAAACTCAAGGGGCTGAAGGAACGGGAAACACCCAGAGAGGTGGCAGGTGATACCAACCATGCCGAGATCCTCCTACGCTGTTAAAGGAAGGAGCGGTAACACGTGGGTGCATGCCAGGATGACACACATTTCAGATTCAGAAATCCCATCTGGCCGACTTCCTCCCACCAAGAGGGATTCAGATTGTGGAAATGGGCCAGCACAAGCCCACGGCAGACCACTCGACACATCCCTAGTGTGGGGACTCCGTATGAGCTGCTCATAATCTGCGCGCTCTTAAAGAGACAGGGAGTGACTATCAGCACTTAATATGGCTGTTCCTGATTGCCTGGCATTCTCTATGTGGATGTGTGATCACAGGCAGCAATTAAAGGGATTTTGTTACGTAGCCTACAAAGAGCCCAGACTCTGTGCTTCACCTCTAACCAAACACTGCAAGTCTGGCAACCCTACTGCCTGCTCGTTGTCTTCTTTACAGAAGACACAACTTGTCAACGTTCAGCTGCATTAAAGGCTCATTCATTCCACTTCCTCAATCTTTCCACTGATGTGCAGCTCCAAGACTTATTTTCACCCTGCAATTCTGCATAACATGTCATAAAAATTCAGTCTGATCTGCTTTTATTTACATTAGGTACAGGCCCAAAGACTATTGCTTAGATCCATGCTGGCTTATCTGATTTTAAGAAAGCATACGAGCATAACGAAACAATCTCTGGTGCATACTACAAGAACACTCAAATCCTTCTACCCACCCTCCCGCTCCACGTTCCAGACATATGTTATAACCTAGGCATTCATGTGCTGACCTGGAGAGACAAGAGAGAGAGAAAAAGCAATCTTTACGTAGCCAGGGAGCAGCTCTGTACCGCTGTACGGTTATCTGCTACCAGAACTGCAGGGCTACCACAGCTCTTGAGTCCTTGGGTACTGATTCCTTGAGCTGTTAAGGTCATAGAAAGAGTCACCACAATAAATAGCTTTTTGGTTCTGTTCTTGACCCACCTGAGGTTGCACACTCACTGTGCTGTCTCCCCAGAACTTTCCCTTCTGGACAACAGAGTGTCATTTATTCTACTTCTTTTTGGATCTCCATACCTAAAGGAACAAAGTGCAGCAATTAACCAAACAAAATAACAGTAATAAATGATGGACCCACTAGTGCTCTGCCTCCATGTCTATTTTCCCACACTACCTAAGCATGTACACTATCGGAATGCAGCAAATAGCTATGTTAAGACACTCGTGACAAACATTTCTAGACTGTGGAAGATTAAGATTCATATTAGCACAGACTGTAACAAAGCTTCACTAAAGAGTAGACTTAGTCACTATAAATTACATGTCCCAGAGAATCTGCCTTCCAAGCTAACAGGAACATGTCTTTGAATCTACACTTTACACAGATAAGCAGCAACAACTGAATAGACAAAATACGTTATGATGGGAAATGTGAAAGCCCTCATCAAATAACTTCAGATAAGTCTTAAAAACAATCTTATGCTCCATTTTTCCAGTAGCCTTCAACAACTTAGGCAACTCAACGAGTGTTCTTTACTACGAACATTCTTACAACTAGCAGCACTGAACAAGTATACAAACAGTAACTACAATACACACGAAGTACTTAGAAAACAAGCAGCTGTGTTCATTCTTGCTTGAGCAGCCATCCCCAGTGTACATTTTAGAAGACCGTCTAGCAGAGAGACACCATTTCCCTGCCAGAGGAATTTTAAAACTGCTGCTTAAGCTATTTTGAAAGAGTTTAGCATAACCCAAAGATGCAGTTCAAATAGAAGGGGAATTTTAGATGGAAGATTTCAAAGGTATACAGATGATCCATGCAAGAAAAATTCATCTGAAAGAAGCATAGCAAAGTATACACACACTTCTTTAGTTACTTAAAGACCTTGAAATACCAGTCCACCAAAACATCTCCGATATCCTCAAAACTTTCTGCAGAAAGAAAAAAAATCTCATTTAAAAGCCTAAGTTCCCGTTCTTAACAATTTTCATAAAGTTCTTCCATTTATAGACCACCACAGCAATACTCAGAAACCACAGTAAGAGAAAACACAGCTTGTAGAAAATGTTATAGTTTGATTAGGTGTAGGAGACATCACGATTGAATACTGAACAGCATTAAAAGCCTCTGCTGAGGACAATGCCTAAAATTAACACCCAGAGAAAGGAAAGCTATACTGGCTGGCTAAATGCACGTATAGGGAGCAGCATCACTTGCTGAGGATGAATCATATAGACCATATGTTTCCAAAAAATGAAAAGCCACCATTGTACTCCTATGCCCTCCCTCCTACGCACTCTACCCGACTGCCCGCGCATCGGCAAGTGCCCGCAGGCAACACGACATCAGCAGTGTCAGTCTGTCAGGGCAGCACGGTGCAGCAAGCCTCACCGAGCCATAAAAACCCATCCTCACTCGTGTCCCGGGTATTTATCGACAGGTTGCTCAGCAGAGTCCGACTGCACTTAAATGCTCCACAGGCTTCTCTCCAGAAGACTGGTTATATCCAGAAGGCAGTTATAGCTTTAGTTTTGTTTACAGGGTTTACCTGTATTAGCAACTGGATGAATTAAATAGGAGGGGCTAGTTTATTTATTTTTAAAACTATAACTTTATTAAGCTGCAAGAGCTGCAAGTTAAAAAAGGTGTCTTCAGGAATGTTATAGCCAAGACAAAATAAGGTGAAAAGGCACTGTTTGAGCAGCCACGGGGCACTACGGTCCCTCACACCAAGGACATCCCAGACCACAAGGAAAACATCCCTGAAGCTGTTACCTCAGAAGTCTCTATAAGTTTTAACCAAGAAAGCACAATTAATCCCTAAAGTTTTGCAGGCCACCAACACACCGTTTGCATTGAACCACAGAGGGTCAATGAAGCAAAGCCCGGGGATGATAGAGGGTCAATGAAGCAAAGCCCGGGGATGATGCTCCACGGCTTCACAAGCTCAGAGGGGAGCGCGTGGGAGGACAGACCACTGCACACTTACCCCAGAAAGCTAAAATAATACAGAAACGCACTTAACCTGCACAATAACCGGACCCGAATGTTTCAAAATAAATAAATAAGGTAAAATAGTGTGCGCCCGTGCCCACAAGGGCACCCGTTCCCTGGAAAACGGGGTTTTTTACTCACTTGCCTCACGACCCGGCGCCGCTCGCGCCCGCCGGCACCGCAGGCGGCGGCCCGGGTCCCGGTCCCCGGCCGGCGACTGCCACCGGCCCGCGGCGCCGCATGAGGGCGGGAACGGGAGACAGGGAAAGACGCCCAACGGTTCCAACGGCCCTAACGGTCATAACGGCCGCGCGGGGGGCGGGGCCTGCGCGGCGCGCCCCGCCCCGCCGCCCCGCGCGCTCCACGTCTCCCAGGCGCGACCCGGAACGGCTTCCGCCCGCGCCGCGCTGCTGGCGTGTCGTGTCCCTCGTCGTGCCGTGCCCCGCGATGGCGCCCAAGGGCGGCCCCGGCGCGCGGCAGCAGTCCGAGGAGGACCTGCTCCTGCAGGACTTCAGCCGCAACCTCTCGGCCAAGTCCTCGGCGCTCTTCTTCGGCAACGCCTTCATCGTCTCCGCCATCCCCATCTGTGAGCGCCGCCGGCGGGGCCCGCGGGGACAGCGGCGCCGAGGGGCGGGCAGGCCCTCGAGGGGCCTTGGAGAGGGGAGCGGGGGGACCCCGAGGAGCCTGAGGGGGCGGCAGGCGGGGGGAGTCAGCAGAGGGATCCCCGCTCCATAGAAGCGGGCGGGCCCGGGGCCAGCGGCGGTCCCCGAGGCCCAGGGGGAGCCCCGGGGCCGCCGGCCACAGCCCGGGCCGCGTGTGGGGGCTGCGGCGCCCGGCGCGGTGCGGGGATCCTGCGGGAGCCACGTAGAGCTGAGAAACCGCACAGGGCTCCCGAGGGAGAAATCCGTATCTCTTGAGGAGAAAAATCACTCCTGGTGCCGTTTCTCTTATTTTCCCCCTCTTTTTTCTTTCCTTCTTCTTCTAAGGGCTTTACTGGAGGATATGGCACATGGATCTCGTTCAGTCCGCCGTGCTGTACAGCGTGATGACCCTCATCAGCACCTACCTGGTGGCTTTTGCCTACAAGAACGTCAAGTTTGTGCTCAAGCACAAGTAAGGTTTGCTGGTTGCTTGAAGTGTGATGTAGCTGTTAAAGAAGCTGTTGAAAACAGCATTTACAATTGTTTTTATCAGAAACAGTGTTTCCAATAGTATGCTGGAGAGCTTCTTTATTTTATATAGAAGTGGAAAGAAGTAAGCTTTTAAAATTGTCACTTATTTTCTTGAGATTGTTAAGTTTAGAGGCATGGACAGGTGGAGTCTCTTTGGTTCAGGTAACTCACAGACCTAATAGTTTTTCACTTTTTTTTTTTACTTTAACATAAATGGTGTTTCCTACAGAGTAGCACAGAAAAGAGAAGATGCTGTTTCCAAAGAAGTTACTCGCAAGCTCTCCGAGGCAGACAACAGGAAGATGTCTCGTAAGGAGAAGGATGAGAGGTAACGCTCTGCTTCCTTTCTTCTTTCTTTTGCTTGTAATACCAACTAGTATCTTCAAGCTGTAGATAGGATTTTAGGGACTGTCTCTTTGTTTTGTTGATATATTCCAGTAAGAAGAAGCTGTGCAATCAGCTCTTTGTTCATCTATAAAGCTTTTTTGAAGTGAGTTACCAATGAAAGGACACAGCTTTTGAAACCTTTATCAGAAGGGCTCATAAGGCAACCACGCTGTGCTTGAACTGCAAAGCAAAACACCTTTTCATACAGCTTTTTTTATAACTGCCTGCAGAGTGAACATCACAGCTGTCTCTAGAAAGAGCAGAAGTTCCTGTTCTCAAGGACAGGCTAGTGCAGGTTATTCCAAAACTTACTACATTTTATTAGGTTCAGTCTATTCATAATGCTGTGTGTGTCGGGGTGTACATTCAGGTAGAAATGTGTGATATAATATATCTACTTGTGTACAGAATTCTGTGGAAGAAAAATGAAGTCGCAGATTATGAAGCAACAACTTTTTCCATCTTTTACAACAACACCCTCTTTCTGGTCTTGGTCATCATTGCTTCATTCTTTGTGTTGAAGAACTTCAACCCAACTGTGTATCCTTTTTCAGTGCAATTTAAACAACTAAAATCCTGTTTATTATTTTTTGTAGCTATGTTTGCAGTCTGGGTTTTGAGATTATTCTTTAGATATGTGCAGGTCTTTGAAGTGTCTCTGCTCGGAAACACTTGAATGTGCAAATGAAGAATACCCCTTAAGTCTGCAAATCACATATATGATTCCTCATCTGGCAGTAGGTGTTTTAAAGGTGTCGCCTGGACAATCTAGAGAAATCTCTGTGGCACTGCCTTTTCAAACCTAATGTTTTGTGCAGTTAGGAAGCAGTTCACAGCCACAGAGAAATGCTGCGTTCGTGTTAGTTGCCAGATGCTCTTACATTGTTACATTACAGAATTGTTGAGTTTCAGGAAGTTCCCAAGTAAGGTTTTTCGTTCTTGTAAGTAACTAAACACTGCATATGTTAATGAAAGACCTGTATTTAACAATACTTATAACTTCTTTTAAATGGAAAGACTAGACTTTGTATCTTAGTTTTAAAGTACACTTGTAAATTCAGCATCCCATAGAGAAAACAGTTTCTTTTTTTTTATATATATTTATTTTTCTCCAGACATCCTCTCCTAAATGTTTTGTGCAACAAAGGTTGGCTGTGGTACCTTAAAAGTCTATATCCTTAACCTTTTCCCTACAGGAACTACATTCTTTCTATAAGTGCTTCATCTGGCCTGATTGCCCTGCTATCTACAGGATCCAAGTAGACGAGATAAAGCAGGGATTTATTTCTGTGGGAGGTTCAGTTTTCTTACAAACATTTAAGGGGGGAAGAGGACATTTTTATGGCATGACTGCTTGAGGGTTTGGGGTAGGGTTTAAAAGGAAAATGGGTGAATTATAATTACTTTTGATGTCTTTACAAGGCATTATTCAATAATTGGATGAATAAGTTTGTTACTTAGCAAAGAAAGAAGATGGCATGTGAGCAGTTACTGAACATACCTCTTCTGAAGTGTTTTGTGGATGTGCTGGTAGTGCAGGTTCCGAGCAGACCGTAACGGGTGCTACACGATGGCACAGAAAGCCGGGCTCAAAATCGCTAACACAATTTGGTTACTGCTCCACGAGCCTGACTCCCTACCCTAAAAAGTGACAATCCACCATTTATCATTGTAACGTGAAAAGTTTTAATAAAAAGTCAATTCTGTTAATTACGTCTCTGCGTTTCCATTCTGAATTGCTGAAAATGGGGGTTTTTGTGGGCACGGTGTGTTTGGGAGCTTGTCAACTGAGAGGCGTCCTCTACGTCAGGGTATGTGCTATGTCCTGGAAAGACTCCTCATTCTTGAACAACTGAGAGCTGTGGACAGAACCTAAACTGTGTCCTAGGAAGGTGGTTTGGAACTGGTCTGAATGCAGCCTTTTTTTTCTCCATTCATCTCTGAAGTCTTAAATCAGAAAAACATGCAGATTTCCTGGCACAGCCTAACTAACAGGAAAATCACTTTAGCTGCTTTTTTTTTTGTTCAAACAAGTTTATCACTCAATTCTTTTGCTTTTCTCATGCTATCAGTGAAGCAGATAATCCACCTGTTAAATGATAATTTTATTAATGTAATTATATTATAAAGTTATTGCTGTTACAGATCTGGTATCCTAAAGAAGAAAGAAAGAGAGCCTATAATCAGAGCTAAAGTAAGAATTATTATGCTAATCTTTTTAATATTCATCTTTTTGTAAAAAATAGTAAAATAGAACTTCAAGGGGCTGAAGTCTGTGCCCTGGAAATGTATCTGGCTTGGCCTCAAGCGTGCTGAGCTTGTACATTTTCCCATAACAAGTTGAAATAACATTTCTGACTTGTGTCACTGCTGTGTCCTAGGGCTAGTGCACTAGAGGGACAACTGAGGGCCAGATTCCGGTGATCTGGGCACCACAGCAGGAGAGAGCAGTGTTTCTGAGGCTGTTTTTGAAATGTTCAGGATCCATATGAATCTGAAGTGTTCTCTTTTGGTAATGCTATTAAAAAGAATTTGCTTTCTAAGCCATTGCTGAGAGCGGAAGAGTAACCACCACCTGCTTGAGGCATGAAATACCCCTAGTTGTCAGCATTTGCCAAAGCCCGATCAAGAATTTTCCACTATTCTTGATGCTAATCCTAAACTACAGTCAGCAGCTTGCTAATTCTGACAAATCCGACCACAGCGTCAAAAAATAGTACCTATGCTGCCCATTTCCTGGGCATATTTCTCTCTCTTCAGCATCTTTTGAGGTTGAGATTTTTTTTCCTTCAATCTTAATGATATTATGTAATTTTCTGTGTTTAAATTTGCTTCCCAGCAAAGATAATTCTATTGATTTGTTTTCATCATAAAAATTCCATGCCTTTGGGTACACTTTAGAGCTGCCAGTGAAACTTACTGTTCTGTTCAGTTATTTAACACTTCAGATTATAAAATTATCTTGGATAGTTTCCCTCAATACAGAGTTTTTCTTTATTGTTCCTGCTTATTAGCTATTAAGGGGATATTCTCAATGTCACTGCTGCTTCCCGTGCATAATTGTATTTGTTGACCTGTCACTTAGGATATTATTTTGCACATATATATATATATATATATATATATATATATGTATATATACACACACACATACACACACACACATGCATACATGTATATTTTAACAACTTTAAAAGTCTTCAATAGAAAACTAATTACTACAGAAGTTATTGTCTAAGGGACTGTGTAAGCTTAAATGTGACACTAAATACAAGCATTTAGCGTGTAATTCTAATACAATTTTATAAACTCATCAAAAATATTGGCAAGACCAACATTCTGTAAGCAACTGGACTTAAAAGTTGCTATTTTGCTGTTTTATTATTATTTTTTTTTCTCGCTCATAGCTTCTACCAAAACTACGGTAAAATGCAGACATGTAAATAGGCAGCGCTGATGCTCATTTCACTTGTCAGTATTTGTGGAGATGGAGACTTGCTGCAGGTATTCTTCAAGAAATCTGCCATCTAGAGAAAAGTAAACTGAAGCAGCCCTTTCTTCTGCTATTACTGTCAGTTCACTGAGTCTTCTATTAAGGGCTTTTCATCTTACCTTATTTTTTTTCCCCCCTATTGGCAGTTACTGAACCTGGAGCATATTATGTGCCAGGATTTTTGGAGGGAAAATGTTGCAGAAGTGACAGCCTGAAACGAAAGCTGATTTTTATTTTTTAAAAAGGCAAGCCTATTCTGTGGGCTGCTTCAGGAAACGTGTGATTTTTGCAAGCACCCGGTTTCAGCTGCGCGATGCTGAAGGGTGGCCCAAGCAAGGGGGACGCCGAGCAGCCCGTTCTGACAGCCTCGAAGCAGCTCCCTTGTGCTCCCAGCAAGACAATGTCATCTCCTTTTTAATAAAAAAGGGGGGAGGGGATTAATATAATTTGTAATAACGAACTGTTGGATTCCCACGTAGATGAGAAAGAGGAAAAGGGAGCACTAGGTTGAATCCCCGGAGGGGCAGAAAGGAGCAAATCTGTTACTGGGAAAATAATTGACTTGCTAAGTGTATAAAGTCAAAGCCCAGTGCTGCGCACAAAGAAGATCCTTCTCAATACTTAAATAGTAAATTTTCATCTAGAAAATACACAGCAAGTACTGCAGATATTCCTGCTATGTTAATTTCAGGCAAAAATAGATTTTGTGATTGGCATCAGCCTTAGGCTAGCTGTAAAAGTACCTTCTGAGCGGCGCAGCACACGGCAAAGCGAGACCCTCCGACGGCAGCGGAGCCCACGTTGCGGCCGGGTGTCCCATTCCTGTGTCCTGAATGAAAGATTAAAGTTTGGCAGTGGAATGTCACATACTCATTTTCAGCGTAATTTCTACCATGACAACAACGTACCTCTTACCCAGTGTGCAGGTTTCCTTTTTATAAACAGTACATGTCTCCAAGTATAAAATTAGGTGCACAAAATGCTTTTATTTTGTCCAAGCAGAAGTCCAAGTCAGATTGCAGTTCCTGATATACAGCTACTAAGTTCATTTACACATACCATAGCTCATTGAATTAAATACAGGAGCAGAAAAACTATATATATAAGGGTTAATATCTGTCCGTGCAGCACAGAGGTGCTGTACACGCTTGTACAGATATCAGGAAGTTAAGGGAAATAGAATACAAGGGTCCTACAAATACTGTACAGAATCGTAGCCTTTAGGAAGTATGATTATTCAATACAGGTATGAAATATTTAATGAAATCCTAGGTGCATTTTACAAAGCAAAGTCATGGTAAAAATATAACACAGTTCTCAAAAATGGGTAAATTAACGCTGACCATCAACTCCTTAGAGGGATGAAATGCTCACAGAAAAACCCTACTGGTTTAAAATGTATCTTAAAAATACTATGCATTTACTTGTGCCCGATTCTAGAACAAGTTAAAGCACAGGTAGCCCTCCACCAAAAAACATACCTGATTTTTCTGATATTTTTCAGCAGCTTTATACTATACACATTTAAATGTATCTATATCCTTAAAAGCTCATGAGTAGTTAAAGCTGCAATAGCTATGTCTACAAGCTGGCAAAAGTAGAGGCAGATTTCTGCAAATTGCAAAAACTAATATTTTATCACGGGTTTGTTGGTTTAAAGCCTATATAGAACTAGAATTCCGCAACCAGCAGCTGTGTGCGTTATCCTGACGTTCTCCTTGGGTTCTCGCTCTGCTCTTCCAGCTCCTACTCGGAAATACTTCTTCGGAGCCACATCTCCACAGCTGAGTTACTGGTATAGGTAGGAGCTGAGCACTATAGGGTTTCTAACTAATTTTCTGACCTAAGTCCTCTTATTCAATTACAAGCTAAATCTTAAGCCTGTATTCAGCGTAAAAAAAGCAAATGGAAAATTTGAACATGCCCATTCTCTCTGTTAATCTAACTGAAGAAACGTTATAGCTGACATTCCCCAAATGTAGATTTATTAAAACCTTAAGTTGCATCTGGCTTTGTTAATTGAAAAAATATATCTGTACATCCTTCTTTAATTACCAAGTACCTAAAGGTTATAAATTTTTTTTTTTTGCTTTACATATGTTTTCCACAGCACAAGCATGAGGTGCTAAGAGTAAA
The DNA here is from genome assembly GCA_032275445.1 of Crypturellus soui. Taxonomy (NCBI): domain Eukaryota; kingdom Metazoa; phylum Chordata; class Aves; order Tinamiformes; family Tinamidae; genus Crypturellus; species Crypturellus soui. Next base: position 1,065,731 of record JAUBNY010001025.1, read on the forward strand.
GTCAAAATGGATGGTTTCAGTCGAAGGTAAGAAAATACGAGATCGCTCTCGGCTCTGGGAGAGACCGACTGTGCTTTGGAGGCCGCCGCGGCGCGGAGGGCGGCAGCAGCGCGGGGCGGCCGCGGAGCCGCCGCTGCGACGGTCGCGAGCGGCGCCGGCCCCGGCGCGGGGGGGAC
>JAUBNY010001025.1:1066006-1076223 GCA_032275445.1 Crypturellus soui
CCGCCGCTGCGACGGTCGCGAGCGGCGCCGGCGCCGGCGCGGGGGGCACGGAGCGCGGGTCGAACCCTGCGGGCCGGGGCGGCATGCAGCGCCTTAGGATCTGTAGTCCTTCTTGCCGTAGGGCTTGTTCCCCAGGATGTTGTCCATCTCGTTCACGATGTGCGACGTCATCTTCGGGAGGACCTAGGGGCAGACGAGAGCCCGCGGCTCGTCAGAAAGAGCCACGGGTTTTTACAAGTCCGAATTAGACCGGACTGAAGCCCGGGGCCGGAGCCGCGCTCGGCCGCCCACTTGCCTGGATGGCGCCCAGGTTCTCGATGAGCTGCTCGGGGTTGGAGGATCCCAGCAGGACGGAGCTGACGCCCTCGTTTCGCAGGCACCAGGCTGGGGAGAGGGGCAGGGGGTGAGGGACACGCGAGCCCCCGGGGCTGCCAGCGCGGGGACCTCAGCGGCACGGGGAGGCTCCCGCTCCCGGCCTCGAGCCGGCGCCAGCCTCCACTGCCCCCACGAGGGCACAGCGGAGCACGGCGATGCCCCCGGCCGGGCTCGCACGCCTTCCCGGGCCCAAAGCGGGCAAATAATTCCCATGGTCATAGTTAGTGAGGCTGGAGCTGCCCCTCGTTGCCACCAGCTCTGGGGCTTCCCCACCTCCTTCCTGCGGCGCCAGGGCCGCGGGGCTGCTCGGGCACGCCAGGGACACCAGCACCTTCACCCAACCCCTCTGTGGCGGAGCCCGGTCCTTCCCCGGCGCCGCGGACGGTGCTGCGGCCGCCGCCGCCCCGCTTACCCACGGCGAGCTGAGGTAGAGTGCAGCCGAGACGCTCCGCGATGGGCGACAGGTCCTTCAGCTTCCCCTGCTGCTTCCGCCCTTCCTCGCTCACGATCTTCTCCTTCAGCCACTGGTAGCACTGCGGGCAACCGCAGCAACTGTCAGCTTTAACCCTCCTGAGGGGAAACTTGGGGGGATTTATTACCATCGCATCAAAAAAAAATCACCCCGGGAGTTAATAGAGCCTGGGAAAATCAGGACTGGCTGCCTGAAGCAGATACAATAGGGAGAAACGCTGCTCTTCCAGGAGGTGATCCCGCACCAGGTGGTGCCAGAGAGGACTCATCCATCCGTCCACCCATCCGTCCACCCATCCGTCCACCCATCCGTCTGCCCGCATCCCGCAGCTCCCCGTGGCCGGGCAGGACCCACCTTGAGCGCCGCCCGGGAGCTCTCGGGGACGCCGTTCCCGTATTTCCCTGAGATGATGCCGCAGGCCAGCGGGGACCACGTCATGGCGCCGACGCCTGCAGGAGGCGGCGTGAGGGCGGCCGGCGGCGCCGCTCGCCCCCCGCGCTCGCTCGCGCCCCGGCCTTACCGATCTTGTGGTAGAGCTCGGGCAGCTGCACCTCCACCTTCTCGCGCTGGAAGAGGTGGTACTCGGCCTGCTCGCACACCGGCGGGATCATGTTGAACTGCCTGGCCACCGAGTAGGCCTCCTGCGGGGCGAGCGGGACCAGCGCGCCGTGGGCGGGAGCCAGCCCTGTGCGCCGGCGGAAAAACATGGGAAATGAGGGAAAACGGAGGGGAAGCGGCATGCCCTGCTCACCATGATCTCCATGGCGCTCCAGCGCGACGTGCCCCAGTACATGGCCATGCCTTGGTTTATCACGTGTGTCATCGCGCGCACGATTTCTAGAGGAAAAAAGAGAAATTAAACAAATAAAAAAAAAAGCCCAAGTGCGTCTCAGAGGCCGGGTGTGCGGCCACCAAGCGGCCACTGACCTTCCATGGGGGTGTTGGCGTCAGGGCGGTTGGCGAAGACCACGTCCACGTACTCCAGCTGCAGCCGCTGCAGCGAAGCCTTCAGCCCTGCGGGCGGAGCGGAGAGGAAAACCCACCCGCCACCGGCACCGGCCCGGGGTGCCCGCACCGGCCCGGGGTGCCCGCGTGTCCCGCAGCACCTCGGCGTTACCCCCGTGGCACCACCCCGCACTGTGCTCGGCACCGTGGGGAACGGCCCAGGGAGCAGCTGGAAGCGCTCGCGAGCGCCGGGGCTGAGAAGCCGGGCGCTTCTGCTAAGTGTTTCTATGGAAATGTTTGGGAGGTTTCTATGGAAAACAGCTAGCGGCGACATTTGCATTATTTCCTACGCGGCCGTGACGCGATGCCGCCAGCGGCGCTCTGGGTGTTCTCGAAACACGAAGGACACCGGCGGAGCTGGGGGCACGGGGCTCCCTCGCACCGAGCCCTGCAGAGCGGTGCCACGGCCAGCACCATCACAGGGTTTAATGCACAAATCATCTAATCATCTCTGGCATGCACCGTGCAAGAAAATGAGCACTTGTCACTATTGCATTTGATTGCATTTTCTTGCGCCGGGTGCAGAGCGGCGCGAGCGCGGAGGGGACACACGTACCTTCGATGATGTGCTTGCGGGAAAGGCCCCTCTCCGTCTCGGCCCTGGGGACGAAGGGGCAGGTTGGTCACGGTGCACCCGGATTAACGAGCGGCAGCCGCGCGCCTGCACCCGCGCACATTCGCACGAGCACCGCGCCGCACGTTCTCTGCTGCAGGAGCGGATAGCAACACGGCAGCGCGTCCAACCGCGGCAATAATTTCAGAGAAATGGGGGAAATAAAATGAGAGTTATCATTTTACTTGCTTGCCCCCGATCCCAGATGAAGAGCTTGCAGAAACAGCTCGCCAGCCAGGGATACCCTGGGCCGTTTCACTTGCTTTTCTGCTCAGACATTTGAATTTAGATTTGAAAAAAATCAGTGCTCTTATTTTGTCCTGGGTGAGGGCAAACAAACCCCGCGTCTGAGAAGGACGTGCTGCCGTAAAGCCGAACCGGATCCCCCCGAGATGTCCCGCAGAGCAAACTTACTTTCCACCCCAGTAGAGTTTGGTTGTGATGACCAGACTGGACCTCCTGCGGACGGGAAAGGAAAGGGGTTATCGCTCCCAGGAAAACCCGGGATGCTGCAGCCCGGTGCCCGCGCGGCCGAGCGAAGCTCCTGCTCCTGCAGCGCTGCTGGGCGCCGCGGCTCCTACCTCCAGCCCTTCTTCCTGAGGATGTTTCCCAGGATCACCTCCGCCCTGCCGAGAGGGGACAGAAGGAAGAGGGCTGAGTGCAGCAGGCACTGAGCTCCCGCTCCCGCCGCGCGGCTCCGGGGATGCGGAGGGGACATCCCACCCGCGTCCTCCTCGTGGTGCCCAGAGCACACGTGCGAGCCAGGCTGCGTGGTGAGGAGGGCGCTCGTGGAGCCGTGCGAGGGCACAGGAGAGGGGACGGCAGCGCGAGCGGGTGCGCGGGGCAGCGCAGGGCCGGGGGGCTCCGGCGGCGCGGAGGAGGGAGGCCCGGAGCGGGTACACTCACTTGCCAGCCGCGTACACCTCGGCCGTGTCGAACAAGTTCACGCCGCTCTCGTAGGCGATGGTCATCAGCTGCTCGGCCACCTGCGGGGAGCGGAGCAGCGAGGTGACCGCCTAGGAGACGGGCACCCAAGAGCGCACCCAAAAGCCACTCCAAGAGCGTGCTTGATCCACCAGAGCGCACTGGGGTCCTCCATAAAGCTCACATTCACCCTAAGAGTTTGTCACATCCACCAGAGCACCCCTGGGTGCCCCGAAAGCTCATGTCCATCCCAATCGACCCGGAGCCACCCCTCGGAGCAGAGCTCTCGGCACTGCCTCTGCGCAGCCTCCACCGTCGCAGCACAGAGGAATCGGCCTCCCTGCAGCCTCGCACGCATTAACATTCCTGCAGCACATTCCCTTTTTCTTTTTTTTTTTTTTTTTTTCTCCCCCGAGAGAACATAAATTATACCCCACAGGCAGCAAATCCGCAGAGATTTATGTCTTATAAAATTATACTTAGAAATTGGAAATGGCAGCAGTGTCCAGAAATCCCCTGTCCTTAGCCTGAGTGTTTTTTTTTTCCCTTAAATAATCCAAAGAGAAGCTCAGAGCTGTCAGAGCAGCCTCCTAACCCACTTGTGAAGGGAACGCGCGGCGGAGGACGGCGACCTCTCCATCTTCTTGGGTTTGACTTTGAGGCTCCCTGACCAGCTCTTCTCTAATTCTCCAGCCTCTGCGGGATGTTTTGGCAGCTGGAGGTTACGAAATCCCCTCCATGGCCTTGCGGTGCCCGGTGCGGCCCTGAGGGCTGTGCTGGCTCTGCCTCTTTTCCCATTCCCTGCCGTTTCATCCCATTTTTCTTTAATCCCAGGAGCATGCGAGCACCATCAGCCCCGGCCCATAAGCAAACGGAGCCTTTTTGCAGCGCCCGAGAACGCTAAAAAGCCTGAAATAAACGCGGCTCCGTGGTGAGCAGGAGCGATAAGAGAGATCAAACGTCTCCGAGCCCGGGCGCGCTGAACTCGGCTCCGGCGCCGCTCTCCTCCGGATGAGCTATTTCGGGGTTCTGTGTCAGCGTCCTCGTGGCGAGGCTGCCGGCAGCTCCACGGCGGCTCCGCTCCTCGCGGTGGATTCCGCTCGCTCGTCCGTGGTGCCGGCGCGGGCACGTGCCGCGCGGAGCCGCGCGCCGCTATCAGCGGGGATTAGGAGCCATCTGCTACGGGCAGGAGCGAGGGGCATCCCCGGCCCATTTCCACTCCTTGCGTGTGTTTTTCCGGAACGCCCGTGCGGCATCGCGGGGTGCGCAGTGAGCTCGTCCCCACGCCGCCAGGAGCACAGCCCTCCCCGGGCGCGCTCCGCCCTGGAGCCGATCCCAGGAATGGCGCAGGAATTTCAGGGTTTCGCAGCCGGCGCTCCGGCCCCGCCGCCCTCCCCGCGCTAATCCCGACTCCCGCTGCGAAAAGGCCCCCGCGCCTCCCAAGCACCGTCCTTACCTCATCCGAGATCTGCCCTCCGAACGTGACCCACGTCCCTGCGGGGAGCGAAACGGGGGTCACCGCGTTACCGATGCCGCAGAACGGCGGCGCTTGCGGCCACCCCTGGGCGGCTGCAGGGCCTCGCGGCGGGCGATGCCGGTGCCGCAGCCCCGCTCGAACAGGCGCTCCCGCGAGCGCCAACCCGCAGGTCGCCCTGTGCCACCCTGTGCCACCCCCCGAGGAGCGGTCCCAGGGCCCCTCTGGCTGCCCCAGCGCTCGCGGGTGCTGCGCGCCGCTGCTCCGCGACGATTCCTCCCCCTCCACATTAATTCTCTTCCTTTTTTTCAACTATTCCTTCCTGCCCTGGCCAAGGCGGCTGCAGTTTTTGCCCTTAATCCCAGGAGGGCAGCGGGAACAGGGGCCCAGTGCAGGGAAGGGCTCCTGGAGCCGGGACGCGGGTGGGAACGGGATCGTGTCACGGAGCCGCTGCATGCAGGTGGGGGGGGAAAAAAAAAAAAAAAAGGATGAGAACTGCTTTCCCCGGCAAAGCCTCAGGAGTGTTATTTTTACAGGAATACATTAAAGGCTTTTCTGCTGAGAAAGGTTGAGCCTGCTTATCCCAAAGGGATTTTTCCTTTTTTTTTTTTTCTCTTTTTTTTTTCTCTTTTTTTCTTTTTTTCTGCTTAAATCCCAAGCAGGCAGGCAGGAGGAAGAAGAGCAATTTCCACATTTCCTATGTCCTGGCAGGGTGCCCAGAGCCGTCGGGTTCGCTGAACCCCGCTTCCCAAGACAGGAATTCCCTCCGGCAGCTCCCATTCCCGCACCGGGCGCTACGGATGCTCCGACTCCCCATGCCCGGAGCCCAGGAAGGGCCACGCAGGGCTGACTCCTGCCACCTCCGTCCCCTCCGCAGCAGCGCTGGCTCCTGGCAAAGCCGCAGGGAAGGAGGAAAATCCCTGCGGCAGCTCCAGGAGGCCGCTCAAGCTGGAGAGGCTCCTGCCCAGGCGGGCGGGAGCCAGGAATGCGGCCACATTCCTCAGGGAGCCCCTCGCTGCAGGTCCCCCCCGTTCCCGGGCGCATCCCTGCGGGTCCCCTGCGCTCAGGAGCCGCCCGGCACCGCGGTGCGACACTCACCCAGGCCGAGGCACGACACTCGCAGGCCGGATTTGCCAAGGTTTCTGCAAGGAGAAGGAGAGGAAAGATGAGAAGCGGCTAGGAACCCCGCAGGGCCCCGCGGCTGGAGCAAGGAAGCACCAGGCTCCGGCGCCCGGCCGGGCTCGCACACGTCTGCCCCTGAAACGGGTCTCCGAGAAGAAATCCGGGCTCCGACAGCGGCGAACGCGCCCCGTCCCTGCAGCCCGGGCCCCATTCCCGCAGCCCCAGCCCCGAGCAGCGTTAGTGGGAAAACTCCGCTCCCAAAAGCGGGGAAGGTGCCTGATGCAGCATCCTATGTAGCACCCGGTGCAAGCAGGGCTCGCCCTCACCCTCAGCCTCATCCTCATCCTCATCGACGTGGGGCCTTGTGATTATTTTTGCCAGATCCAGGCACAATTTGGAGCCCCTTTTCCTGCCTCGGGTCTCCGAGTGCCACGAGTGCCGGCTGTGCTTTTCCCTGCTCCAAAGGAGCTATTTACAGCCTGAGCTGAACATGGCAGAACCCCCCACAAAACACAATTTAGCAAGAAAAAATAAGCCCAAATGGGTCTTTTGTAGCTGTGTTCGGGTAAAGCCCCTGGAGCCGCAGGGAGCCGCGGGCCGGGTGCAGCCTCCCGGCCTCCCACCTTCTCCTCTCCCCCCGCCGCCCCCAGCCCGGGCGTGATGTGCGAGCGCGTTTGCTGCCTACGCCACCAAGCCCTAAAAATAGAGATTTTTGTTTCCTCTCCTGAATGAAAACCCGGCTGGGCCGCGGAGCAGAGGCCGCTCGGGGATGAGCTGCCGCGGCCGGGACGAGCGGCCGCCGCGTCGCCTCCCCACCGCGGCGCGTCCCCCCGAGCCCTCCGTCGCCCCTAGCGCAGGGCCGGCCACGCCGCGTGCCCGCGCGGGCTCCGACGGCGCCGACACGAGGGCGCCCGCAGANNNNAGCCCGTCCCCGCGGCGTCGGGGCACGGCCGCTTCGCGGTGGCTTCGCGAGGTGCCGCGGGCGCCCGCGCGCCGGCCGGGTGCGATCGCGCCCGGGGAGGCGCCGCGACGGCAGCTTCTCCGCTCGCCCCGCGGCGACAACAGCCGCCCCCGCGCCAGCTGCCGAGGGGGACGGGGACGGGATGTGGCACCGGCACCCGCCTTTGCTCCCGGGAAACCCCGCGCGGAGCAGCGTGCGCAGGAGCCCCGCGGGCACGAGCGGCTCCGCCGTGACCCCGCTACCATCTGCGCCCTCCGCGCGCTCCCGCGACAGGGCCGCGAGCGCCGGGGTCGATCCTCTCCGCGCGCACGCCCCGGGCGCTTCAGATGCTCCGAGTCACCGATTGCATCAATAATTTGCCCAAAATAGCCAAAAACGCTGGAGACTTGGTTCTCTTCCAGCCCGGGGAGAGCCAACCAAGCAGAAACACCCAGAAGCTACAGAATTGCCAAGCGAAACAAGCGGTTCCGCACCGCGCGCGTCGCTGCGGCGAGCCGCCCCGTCACCGCGCACGCGACCGCGGGCCGGAGCCCCCGGGACCCCGCGCGCGGCAGCCGCGCTGGAGCAGGCGGCGCTGCAGGAGCCTCCGCTCCCGGCGTCCGTGTGCGGAGCAGCGAGACGGAGCTCCCAGCCCCGGGGACCTGCACCTGCGCCGGGGATTTCTGCCCCGGACCTGCGGATTCCCCCTCCAAAACGGGAATTTTGCACAAATGCATCGGACCCTCCTCAGCCTCGTTGGTGCTTAAGGAAGCAGCTACTCCCGGTTTGGGGAGCCGCAGATCCCTTGGTCTCCCAGCCTGCTGCGCTCCCCAGCACAAGCTCGTAGTAGTTACAAACGTGTTAAAGAAAAATGGAAAAAAAAAAATAGGAAGAAAAGGCCCCATTCCTGAAGCTTTCCGTGGGAAAACAAGGTTGCTTAGAAACCTGCCCGCTGCCGCCTCGTGCGCTCCTGCCCGCGCCGGGCACGGTGAGGAGGCGCAATCCCACCCCGAAGCACTCGGAGCGGCGCTCGCGGACAGGCCCTGCCAGCGCCTGCTCCCCATGGGACAACCTGCACCCGCAGGGCAACTCGGGGGAAGGAAATTAGAAATAATAGTAGTTCCTGAAGCGACGCTGCAGGGGAGAGATGCAGGGCCATGCACGGCCAGCAAACCCAGGCCGGGCGATGTGGGACGTCGGCCCTGGGGCATCTTGTGGGTCTGATTTTAAAGCCAGGAGGTTTTGGGGCCGGGGCGCTACAGCCGGCGCTGCCCAGGCACCTCCCGTGGGGAGCAGCACCCGCAGCCCAGCCTGCTCCGAAGCCCGGGCTCGGAACCGGCCCAGCAGCACCGATGGTGCGCGGGGCGCCCCGAGCTGCAGAGAACCGCTGCAAACCGGGAGCACCGCGCGGGCTGCTGGGCGTTACGGACACACTGGGAGCACGCTGGGGATCGCACGGCCCCGGAGCGCTGCGGAAACCCCCACGCCACGGGGCATTCACCCCCTCTGTAAACTAACTCTGCAGAGCCGGGGGTCTGGGTGCTGCATGCGGCTGGGTGGGTTTGCGGCTTGCTCGCGCGCTGCGCTCCGTGTGTGCTCTATTTGCTCCGTGTGCGCTCCGTGTGCGCTCTGTGTGCTGTGTGTGCTCTGTGTGTGCTCCATGCGCTCCGTGTGCGCTCCGTGTGCGCTCTGTGTGCTGTGTGTGCTCTGTGTGTGCTCCATGCGCTCCGTGTGCGCTCTATGTGCTCTGTGTGTGCTCTGTGTGTGCTCCATGTGCTCCATGTGCGCTCCGTGTGCGCTCCATGTGCTCCGTGTGCGCTCCGTGTGCGATCCGTGTGCTCCGCTCTCCCCGGACCCCTGCGTGTCGCCCAGCAGCAGCACTGGCGCTCTGCTCCGCGCGCCCTCAGGCCTCCCCAGCCCCAGCGGGGAGCTGTGTCAGGCACCGGCCTCCTCCCGCCTGGATCCAGTGCCTGAAATGTGCCGCGGAGCTGCCTCCCCCAGCTCTGCCTCCTCTTCCTCCTGCTTCTGCTCTTCCTCCTCCTCCTCCTCTCACTGCTCTTCCTCCTCCTCCTCTTTCTCCTGCTCTTCCTCCTCCTCCTCTTTCTCCTGCTCTTCCTCCTCCTCCCCCTGCTCTTCCTCCTGCTCCCACTCTTCTACCTCCTCCTGCTCTTCCTCCTCCCCTGCTCTTCCTCCTCCCGCGCCGCATGGGTGCGGGACCCTCTGGGTTAGCAGCTATCAGGGAGCTCACAGCTGCCCTGTGCAGGGCCCACGGCTGCCAGCGCGGCCGTGTCCCAGGGCCCGCCGGGGACACACGGGTGCCCCTGGGGAGCACGGAGCTGCCGCTGGGCTCCGGCGCTCCCGTGTCCCCCGGCGCAGGCCCCACCGCCCCCATGCGCTGCCACGTGCCCAGGCAGGGGACGAGGCGAGGGCTGGCGGCCGCCCCGCACGCGACGGAGCTCGCGGCGCCCCGGCCAACCCCCGGGCACGTGCTGCTGCGCGGGGCCCTCGCGGTGCCAGGCGGCAGGAGCAGGAGGGATGCGCCGGGCAGGGAGCATCACTCCTGCATCCCCTTGGATACGGGTCCCGCTGCTCTTGGGCGAGGGCTGCGCGCGGGGCCCAGCCAGGGGTTCTGCCCCCCGCACGGGAACTTCGGGGCCGCGGCCGGATTCTTGTGCCTGGCGCCGCGGCCCCGAGCGAGCGGGCGCAGCGCAGCGTGGGGCAGCGCAGCGAGGGGCAGCGCAGCGAGGGGCAGCGCAACGCGGAGGAGCAGAGCGCGGGGCAGCGCAGCGATGGGCAACGCAACGAGGGGCAGCGCAACGCGGAGAGACGCAGCGCGGGGCAACGCAACGCGGAGGAGCAGAGCGCGGAGGAATGCAGCATGGAGCAGCGCAGCGCGGGGCAGTGCAGCGCGGGGTATCGCAGCGCGGAGCGGCGGCCGCGGGGCTCCCGCGCGCCAGGATGCGGCTCCCGGCGCCGCGCGGCCCCCGCGCCGCTACCTGTACTTCATGCCGGTCTGCTTGGCCGTGGACTCCTTGAGCGAGATGTGGTGCTGCGGGGTGAAGGTGCCCAGGCTGCGCGCGATGATGGCCACGGTGCGGAACTTGGCGCGCGCGGCGCTCACGGCGCCCGCGGCCCCCGCGCTCTGCTTGCTCAGCAGCCGCTCGTCCCCATTGCGGGCCTTGAGGTTGTGCTCGGTGCAGGCGATGGACACTTGCATGGCGGCGGCGCCGCGAGGCGCGGTGAGGGCCGCGCAGCCCCGCGCGGAGCCCCGCGCCGCAGCCGCGCAGCCCGG
>JAUBNY010001025.1:1080433-1110540 GCA_032275445.1 Crypturellus soui
ACAGCACGGAGGGCTTCCGCACCTTGGGCGCCTCCTCGCCGCCCTTGGCGCCCACGGTGCCGGTGCGCGCCGCCAGCATCGCCGCGCCGGCCTCGCCGCTGATCCCCCGCGCGCCTCGCCCCCGCGCCGCAAAGCCGTAACTGGATCCCTGCCCACGGGGCTTAAGCGGGAGGGAGCTGCCACCTGCGCGGCCCCGGGCACCCGCGGGCGGGAGGGGACCCGCGACACCGGGGACCTGCTGTTTGTCACCGCCGCCCGCGCGGGCAGCCAGGGAGCAGCGAGCGAGCAAAGTGCGAGCAAAGTGCGAGCAAAGGAGGGCTCCCGCGGGCTCGGGTTCCCATCCCGGATCCAGTGCCATGCCGGAGCCACGTGCAGGATGCTGCGCGGGAGCGGGGCCGGCCACGTCCGCAGAGCGACAGCCGCGCAAGGAGACGGGCTCCACGTCTGTTAATTCCAGTTGTTCAATCGTCCCGGGTTCGGGCCTGTCCTAAATCGCTGTCCCGCCTGCCCTGACCCCTAGAGCGGGAACGTCCCCGGGGCTCGTGGCCACCGCAGCCGCCTCGCAGGCCGGGTCTCAGCGAATGGGGCAGGGAAATGCTCCTGGGTCCGGGCAGGCCCCACTGGATCAGGCGGTCCCGCCGCGCTCTGTCCCGCGCCGCGAGGCCCTGGCAGGCAGCGCCGCGTGCGGCTCCCGCGGGACGCGTGGGACGGGGCCCTGCACGGTGACACATGCCCGCGGCCAAGGGGCGACACCTTAGCCGGCCTCATGAAACATGCAGCAAAGGGTAGCGCTCCCGGGCACGGAGTTATCGCCCGGCTCGAAATACCACCGCGCCGGCCGCGCTGCCCGCGGCGGCACCGCACGGCCCCGCGCGGGCCCCCGGCCCCGCGCGCTCCTGAGAGCCGTTTCCACCACAGACCACAGGAGCAGCCGCCTAATCCCCGCGCTGACCGCAATGCCGAGCACTTACCGGTATTAAAATGCACAATCCTGCATTAGGGGCCAGGCGGGAGGCCAAGGCCGCGCTGGGCGAGACGGGCAGCGCCGGCGCTTAGCGCGGCCATCAGCAAGGTGACCGCCGGCGCGGGGGTTCTGCCCCCAGACCTGATTTAGCCCCTCGCTTTGGTTTACCCCAGGCCACAGGGAGCTCCAAACAGGGGGGAAACGGGACAAGATTCAACCAGGGGGTGCGGATGCACATGAAACCCGTGTTAATCTATTGGCGTGCTCACAGCCTGATTCCCTCTGCCCGCGCTGCCGAGGGATTCCCAGCGCCAGGCCCTCGTCCTGGTGCACGGAGACCCTGAGCAGCGGAGCAGGGCCCGGGCAGCGGGACGTGGGCCCGGCACTGCCCTTCCCTGCGCCCCTCTCCGGTTGCAGTTGCCCGCAGGGGAAATTACAGCCCGGAGCGCCCCCGCGCTCGGGTTGCGCCCGGCGTAAGGAATCCGGGTTGTGAATTATTTGGTGCTCGAGGAGGGAGCGCGCGGACACCGGCCCCACATGTGTCCCGGCACGCGGCACGCGCCCTGGCGCAGAGCCCAGCCACATCCTGGCATATGGCAAACGTCCTGGCACGTGCCCAGCCGCGCATCCTGGCGCAGGATGTGCATCCTGGCACATGGCCTGGCTCCAACACCCATCCTGGAACGTGCCCCAGCAGATGGCACGCGTCCCGGCACACATCCCAACATGCATCCCAGTGCGGAGCACGCATCCCAACACACATCCTGGCACCCTGACATGCATCCCAGTGCGGAGCACACATCCCAGCACACATCCTGGCACATCCCGGCATGCATCCAGCACAGAGCATGCATCCCAGCACACATCCTGGCACATCTTGACGTGCATCCCAGCCGTGTTCTGGCACACGGAGTGCATCCCGGTACGTGCCCCAGCATGCAGCCCAGCACAGAGTGCACACCCCAGCACACATTCCGTCAGGCATCCCAACATACATGCTGGCACATCCTGGCACATCCCAGCACACATTCCGGCACACGGTGTGTGTCCTGGCACACATGCCCGCATGCATCCCGGCACAGATCCCACATCCCCACATGCATCCCGGCACACATAGCGGATCCCAGCCCGCGTGGCTGTCCCAGTGGCACCCTAGGGACAACCACAGGAGCCGCCGGGCGCAGGGCTCATCCCGGCTCTGTGACACGAGGCGCTTCTGCCCGGGGTCCGGATTGGAGCACCCGCACGCGGCTGCTCCCGCTGCCCGCGGGGCTCCTGGGAATTCCGGCCCTGCCAGCCAGGGCTTGGGAAGAGGGGACGGAAAGGGCAAGCGGAGCCGGCCTGAGCACCCCGGGACTCGACGCGGAGCCCAGGAGAGGCCCAAGAGCTGGAATCCTCCAGCCGGGAGCTGCTGCCAGGAGGCGGGCAGGGAAAGCGACACAGCCGCAAACATTCATTTCTGACATTAAAACTGAAATCAAATTCTAATTCAAATGAATTCTGCAACGTTTGTCGTTGACATTTTCCAAATGTTAGGTATACTGCTTTGAAATGACATTTTCAAAAATAGAAAAAAAGAGGAAAAAAAGGAAAAATTATTAAGTTTTTAAGATAAGTCCTTTCTTAAAGCAGTCAGTCCTGAAAGAGAAGGCACCTGCTGCAGCAGCATGGGCACCGACCCTGGCGCGCTGCACGCCGGCCTCGCGCACGCTGGAGAGCATTAAAATCCGAGTTGTAAATTAATACTGAACCGGGGACCAGGGGAGAGGAGCAGGGCCCAGTGCCCGTCCCCCAGCTCCCGCCACATCCCATCCTGCTGCCGCTGAGCAGAAAGCTGAGGCTGAAGCCCTGGTTTGGAGTTGCGCTCGCGTCAGGAGGCAACAGGAGTTCACGGTGGAGATGAAAGCTCCTGTGATACCCGGACGTCACTGCGGGGCCAGGATGCAGCCGGGACGCGGCAGGATCAAAGGAGGATTCCCGCAAGCGCCGGGGCACGGTGGGGGGACGGGGACGCGGGCGGCAGCCCAGACTGACAGAAACAACAACCAAAAGCTGCAGAGACGACAAATTGGCTTTTTAGTTTTATTTTTTGGCTTTTATTTGAGGAAAATCAAACCCGAGGGAAAGCTCCAGTGTGCAGCTAAGGGCGCCGCAGCACGAGAGCGCCGCAGCCCGGGCTGCTCCTGCGGCAGCCAGGCCCCTTCACGGCCACCGGGAAACAAGAAAATAACCCCCAAGCTCAGGAGTCCAAACCAGCGGCTTTCCCCCCCGCTCTCTGCCGTGAGAAATGTCTCGGGTTCAGCGATCCCTTTCGCCCACCTCCCTCCCCACTGCAAGGGGCTGCACGTGGCGCCGTTCCGACTTCCCCAACGCGGGTCCCAGCCACCATCCCGCAGGTCCCAGACGGGATCCCGCAGCCCGGCCCGGGTGGCTGCGGCAGGGAAGGAGCAGCCGGGCGGGTGCCACGTGGGGCTGCTGCTCTCAGAGCCCTGGGGTCGCCCCCAAGCAGAGGAGGGACCGACCCGCCACCCTCCTGCACAAGCGGCAGCAGCCCAGAGGACGCGGGGAAAAACAAACAAAGAGACACCCCACGTTCAAACATAATATTTTTATTTGCGGATAAAAATTCAGGCTCACAGTACTTCATCATTTCACAAGCAGAAAAATGTTAAAAACGGAGGGCAGGGGGGGCCAGCACAACCCCTGCGGGTGGAGCGAGCGCGGGGAGCGGCTGCGGGCCGGGCGCAGCCGGTGCACGGGGTAAGATGTGTTTTGTTTATGGTGCAAATGTTTCAATATTTACCTTTCCGGCTGGGAAAACAGCACCGGAGCGAGGCGCACGATCCCCAGAGCAGGGGACTGCCATCAAGCGGCGCTTCGTTAACTGTGACAGTGGCGCTCCCGGCGGCGTGGGGGACGGCGGAGGCAGCGCCGAGGGCTTCCAGGCACACGGGATGCTCCGCCGCAACCCCCCGTGCTGCCCCCGGCTCCTGCCCGGCAGGCTGGGGCCTGCGGAGGCGGCTGAGCGCCCCGCTGGGTCAGAAACGCGGCGTGGGGGCGAGCGGCGCTGCACGGGGCTGAGATTGCCCCTGCGGAATTCCTCCTTCCACGGTACCTGCTCGCGCTCCCGGCACCCGGCACCGCCGGCAGCGACAAGACGACTTCCACTGCGCAAAACTGCTACAACATGAAAAGGCTGAAGTAGTTCTGCATCACACCAAAATGATTTATTTCTTGTGGTCGCACCATTTACGTACAAGGTATCAACACAGTCACCAGAACAACCGTCCTCAGCTTTTTCTGACAAAAGTAAAATGTACTATAAAGCCATAATTTAATTAGGGAGCTTTCTGTTGAACTAAAATACATGAAAAATCAAACGAGTTTTCAACAGGACCCATGCTGAAACAGATTCTGCCCCAGCAAATGACACTGTGTAGGGCTTTTGACGAACACTTTCCAGTAATCACAGTCCAGTAATAAAATAACATTTACATAAATAATACTTCACTTCCGTAGCAAAGAGCTCAGGCAAAGAGCTCTAAGAGGCGATAATGGATGCATTAGAATTACTGCCCTCATTTCGGACGTGGGACAAGGGAGATGCACAGATCACAGCCAGTTCACCCAGGACACCGCGTGTGCTAGGAGCGCAGCTGCACCCGGGGGCAGCTGCTCCCTAATTCCCGGCCACGCGCTCCCACCGCGGCTCTGCCGCCCTCCCGGGCATCCCCGGCGCACGGAGCACCCGGACCCTGCGGCCGCACAGGGCGACGTGACGCCACCGCCTTCCCCAACGAAAGGCACCTTCCTCGTCACACACAGTCTGAATTTGAACAGGTTAACTGTATCCTACAAACAGAAAATAAACTACGTTTCTGTAATGCGCGTGTAAGTACTAAATGTAAGAACAAAGTTAAAAGTGTGCAATCCAAAGAACAGAGAACAATTTTTTCCAACCATTATTCCAGTTCACAAATCCATCTAAGTGAAAAATACAGGCAGCCGTTAAACACACCGTGCTACCCAACACTTTGAAACAAGCACCTCACCCCCACGGAACAGCTCGGCAGCTGGAGACGCAGCGCTAGGGAGTGCTAAACCAGCGCCCCGGGGGCATCCCCGCCCCGAGCCCGAGTTACAGGGACTCCCGCTGCAGCCGCGGGGCAGCTCGGGGCATGGGAATAGCTGGTCTTGGCCTGACGGCAGCAGAAGAGGAGCAGGTGTCCAAAGCAGCCACATCCCTCCTCTCAGATTATTGCTTACTTAACTGAACAGCGATACACAAAGGCCTGGAGGAACCCACGCGGCTGGGCTAAGTGCGCTCCGACGCCCCGACTCCGCACTACGCGACTACAGTGTCTAACAGCCAGGCACAACACACGGAAGAGCTTCCCCTGCAGCAGCTGTGTAGGAAACCAGCGGTTATGAAGCAGGGCACGTGCACACGGGCAGCGCGCTGCAAAGGGGCTCCTGCACCGGCACCGGGAACACCCAGAGGGTTTGCAGGTCCAGCCGCTCTCCCGACTTCCCTCTCGGACTCGCCCGGCGCGCACGGGGACGCGGCGCGGCCCGCACAGACGCGCAGGAAGGGGACACAGGGTTCAGGCAACCGCGCTCGTCACCACCGCGTGCTGCAGCGGGCAGCCCGGCCGCGCCAGGGCCATGGGTCGGGTTGTGGCTCTCCAGGACCCGCCGCCGCGGGCCAACACGTCGAACAAGAACAGAACAGGCTCCACAGTTCACAACAGATACAGCGACTCCACAACTCAGCAGTACCCACCACTCCATTTGGCAAAATATTTATTTATAATAAATCTGTCCAAAAGCAGTTGGTCACATAAAGTATTCATTTTACATTTTTTTTTTTTTTTTAGGCTGTAACAATGATTTTGGTAGAAGTAAATAAACTGTCTCTTTTTACATGGTGTACAAAAACAAAGAGACGTTGAAATGACAGTTAACAATAAAACACATGAAAACAGGAAGAATCGGTAAGACAAAGGCCAAAGCACTAGGAATCCGTCCGCGCACAGGCAACGCTGCCATGATTATTTACCCGTACAAGTCCTCAGCCCCGCTCGGTCATCCCCAGCACAGCTCTCAACCGCAGATTTGCTCTCCAGGAGGGGAATCAGATGTGATGTAGCAGCTCCAGTCACTCTCTTCACAGTACTGCATGTCAACACTGGGAATGGTTTCTGATATGATTTAAACTGCACACAGTACTTGAATAGGAAAAAAAGTTAGTTACTCCCACTCTGTGGTTCCTGGCGGCTTTGATGTCAAGTCGTACATCACCCGAGAAATGCCGGGAATCTTCTTAATCTCCGCTACCATTTTTAACACAACCTATTGTGAAAAATCAAAACAAAGCATGTGAAAACAGACCTAATAAAAACTGTCCTAGAAAAGAATAAATTTATTCATACTAATATTGTTTTTATGTGGCAGAGAAAAAGTCTGTAGTTATTAACATGTAGCTACCGATTAATAAATAAGAAACATTTTAAACACCTATCTTCATGATCCCTTAAGTTAAATTGGGACTTGCCCATTTTTGGCACTGATAATGAAACAGGGAATATATTGTAATATGTTTCTCCTACGGCAGCAGCTCTTCAGCTTCAAAGCTGTTTTATGAAACATCATGAGGAACAAGAGGCTGCTTCTTTATCAACCACTTCCACATTTAGCAGACCATCATCTCCACAACCAAACACGAAAGAGCTGCCAAGTGAAATGGTGAGCTTGTAAAATGAAAAAGGGAGCTCTAAAGGTTAAGAAAAATAATTCACAGAAATAAAAGCATCCAAAGAAAAAGTTCCCACTGACTGTTCTCCAGGGTCCACACCAACTATTTTTAGCAGGAGCACTTCTGGGTGAGACTGGGGATTACACAGCACTTTGTTCATCCTGCACAGCGTTAAGTTCAGCTTCCTTCAAAATTTCACAGTTCGCAGCCGGGGAACTGCAGATTCCACATGACACTTTCGGAGGGTGAGCTTACGTCAGACACTGCTCTCCATGGGGGAAGAGCAGGGGGAGATTTTGTTTTGGAAATGAAGTTATTGTTATTTTTCTTATTGTCTAATTTTACAAAAAGCGTTTTGCCTCTTGAATGCACTTTGTGCAAGCTCCAGAGCAAGCAAATGCAAATTTCACGTCGTGCAGCAGCACAACCTTGAACCAACTCTTCTTTAAATTGCCAGGCTGCCTTAAGGCAGTAGGCTGAAGAGCTACATGCAGCTACAAGTGTGACACGATTTTCAAGTATGCAGAAAAACAGTCAGTTCTGTTGCTCTGACACGCTACACTTCAGTAGAACCAAAGCAGCCAAAACTGTGGACATTGATAGAGTTTCAAGATAGAGTGCCTAAGCTTGAGCTCCCAAATCCCTTTTGACACTTTAATCCAGTATAGCTGTTTTGAGATGGTTTGAGCAGCAGCAAGTTCCAAATAAATACACAAACTAATAAATAAAATCAGCAATGGGAATCAGCAGCAATTCTGAGAGTCAGGACATCCAATCACCCATGCAAATAACTAGTTTTAGGACTTCAGAAGTGTTTGTGGTTTGGAATGTCTGCTTCACTTTGTTTTTAAATCAATGGTATTTTAGAATAACTCGACTGGAAAGTGTTTTTTTCTCTTCCCTAAGATGGTCACACCCATCAGACCACACTGCCAGCTTCTCATTTTATTACACACTTCTCCCTCCCGCCCCCACAATACACTCCTTCTAACCAAGACCGTGAAAAAGACACAAAGGAAAAATATTACAATAAGATCAAATCCAAGACATGAGTAATCAAGAAAGGGGGAATAAAGGCAAAAAGACAGACTAAGCCTTCCGCAGGGATGGATCATGGTAAAAAGAACAAACACGAAAATTCATATTACCTCTTCTGGAAACTCATTACCAGGGGTTGCGGCAATACCAGTCATAAAATCGCTCGTAATAAAAGTTCGAATAACCACAGATCTTTGACAGGAAGGTTGCTTCTGTAGGGGGTCTCGATCAAAATGTAACGGTGTCAGGATTATTGGCATCTGGCTGATTTTTCCAGCATAACCTTCAGAAAAACAGCAGTACAGGTACTTTTATTTTTCTAAATATAAATAAGTTTGACAGTTTCCCACCCATACTTGAAATGATACAGTAGGAACTATATCTACACGGAGAACCTGCAGCTGAAACAGCCCGGGCCCTTCTTCACCGTGGCTGCTGCACCTCAATGAACACAGTTACGTGACCAGTGGTCTCTGCAGTGAAACCGCTCACCCTGTGTCACCCACGGGCACGCCGAACACAACCAGGCAGCCTCTCAGTGCCTCTACTTCACCGATCACAAATGAAGACCTACTTTTCTTCACATAAAAACACATTTTGAAGATACTTCTAGTCCTCATAAGCGAAACCAAGATGACAACGGATCTCTTGGTAGGGCAATTTAACTGCTAATAATTCTTATGTTACTTCTCTGTTACACACAGAAGTGTCTTATCTCTTGACATACTTTAAAGAAAGCTCTTAAGTATCTGACTTGCTGGGGGTAATTTAGGTAACTCCAGACCGTTATCTCAAGTATTTTTTTTAATATGTTCTTCTGAAAACCAATACACAGAACCTCCGATTTCACCGTTTAAATTATTGAGCAGATGGAGGCTCAGACATGGCCAACCCAGAACCACTCCAGCGCTGACACGCAGCCCCAGCAGCTTCAGCTTCAAGGTGAAGGCAAGAGGAGAGGGAGTCATTTCATTAAGAGGTAACTCAAGGCTTATTCCGAGAGCGATTCTTTCGCTCCAAGGCAAGTGTCACCAGAAGTCAGTGAGACTGAAACCTACAGTTTTACAAGCACTGGCAGAGTTACACTAAGTATTCTGAGGGTATTTTTCCTCAAATTAGGGCAACACAGCTTTGCAAATGGCATATGTATTTTTAGAGAGAGAAAAATACTTTAAATTAAATTTATACAAAATATAAGCAAATCTGATGAAGCATTTCCCAATGCACACTCCACTTTCAGACATAATTGAGTAAAAAACAACCACCACCACCACCCACCTAAACCCACCATGCACCTCATAACTGTTATACTCCCAGATTCCTTCTGTATAACCTACTACAGAGCACTGAGTATTTCTTGGATGTCAAGGGTTTAACTGTGTGCAAGTTTGAAAGGGCTGAGTTTACAAATATACCTTTTAATTTAAATTCAAAAACATGAAAGCACTTTGGTCACAGAAGGGGAGCATCCACCTCAGAAACTTTGTATACGGGCTCCTTTATGCATGCAAGACCTTTGTAAAATCCTTCAAGTTTCTTTACATAATTTATTTAAGTAAATCCTGATGACTTGCAGCACCAGGCGAGAGGTAGTTGTGCTGCTGGCGAGCAGTTCTTCTGGCACGATCCCGCACCGCAGTGCTTTGGCTTACCTCTGGGCTGTGCAGCATGTCAACAGTAAAGCCCAGTCCCTAGCAGGAGAAGGTATTATGTGAAAGTGGGAGGTACTAGAGGAAAAAAACATTTTGTCAGGTATGAGGAGATGTTACTCTATTGCGAGAAGGAGGTTACTTTGTAGATCTTCAAAAGCCAGCAGAAAGTCTCACAACTCCTGCCTTTGAGCTATCACACTCTTGAACTTTAAGAGGCTCTTGCCTGTCATCTCGTTAAAGCAGGAGCTTTCTGGAATTATTCAAGAGCTCTGCTACAGATCCTGACCTGACCAATATAGCTATATCCAGTTAGGCTTGCAGGAGCCTTGGAACTGGAGGCGAGCCTGTGGGATAAGGCTGAATACCTACCAGACTCCCTGAGAATATTGTGAGCCTCAAAGTCAGCTTGACGTAAAGTGCTGAGCACTCCCGTTGTCAGGAACGTGGGGGTGACATCCGTAGGAGGCTCCTTGACTGGCGGACCGAACACATACACAACTCTGGAAAACAAGACGGAGAGCAGAAAAACGCATTTTGTGTACGGGGAATAAAGCAGACTGCAGTGAAGGCAGTGGAACCCAAAAATAAATAAATAAAACACTTGACTTTGCTCCTTACTTAACAACTAGAACTTTATATAATTTAATGCATATATTCTATAAATATAACATACTTGTACTAGGCTTTGGAAGTCAAATGTATTAATTTATTTTGGTTTCCTAGAGACTAGCAATAGCCTCAACATTACTTATTCAAAAGAATAATCCTTAAAAAAAAAAAAAAAAAAAAAAAAAAAAAACAGAAATGCCAACTAAGTGGTACCACAGATGATGTTTTTTTTTACTTTTCCTTTGATGTTGGTTAAAGTTAAGGTTATTCTAAGAAAGCTACTCAATAAATGCTTACAATTTCTATCTTCTCCCCTATGGGGAAACCTGCAAAAGCATTGTTAAATAAAATACTCCTCATTAGCACATCAGTAGCTGCACTTTCATCACATGCCATCAATACCGATTTACCGCATCCATAATAAACTTGCAAATTCAAATTAGCTGCATCAGCTTTATCTTTTTAATCTCATTCATTGTCTTTTATATGTTGTGGAACAAAGAACAAAAAACAAAGTATAATGTTGTCCCACTAGCATCACACAAAGGCTTTTATTTACTGTGACAAACTCATACAAGTTACTTACAAGTTTGCAGTTATAAACCAAGAATACTTGTCTAAAATCTGAAGCAGGAAAATATGCAAGTTTTACATTCCAGATTCTTGTTTGCAGTATAAGATCTGCAAGCATAGTTGGGCAGAAGACCAACTATTTCAGTGCACTCCTCAAGCTCCCACCTTCCCAAGCTCCTTCAGTGTCCCTATAAACACCAACCAAAAGTTCCAAAAAACATATCCCAGTACAGCAGAACTCTTGGAGGGGTGGTCAAATGTGGAGAGTAGCATTAAATCTGCAAACAAGCTGAAGAACATAGTAATGCTCCAAGTCGTTCACGCTAAGAACACTACCTGTTCTGACAGGTGACACACTGCAGAAGTCACCTTTTGATATAAAGAATTATAAACAGTTTTGTCAAAGAAAGTCTACAGCCAGGCAAGGAGGATTTCATTCTGCAGAATAGTATTCAAATTCCCACAGCTTCTAACATCTCAGTCTCCAAAATAGCTTCCAGCAGTGTAAAACCTGTTTTGATCTCAAAGAAGGTTCAGCTGCTGGAAAATTTATGCAACCAAATAACCAGAGGACATACTCTATTCACAGGAGGGCTCACTAAGGTTACCTAGCTTTGGAACTTTTCTTTGTACCATTAGAGCTAACAGTTCCCTGTAATCATCTTTTCTGATGCAAAAGAAACACTACATGACATCACAAGTCACTAATAGGCTTAGAGGCTTTCAAATTACACTCAGTTGCACTGGATTTCGTCTGATCAAGCACTTCCTATGAGACGACAGGCTAACAAACGATTTTTGAGGTTAGCAACTCCAAAATAAATCTAAACGTTGATGTGCTGAATTTCATAACCACTGGGTAATACAGCTGTGTCATATAAAAAAGTGATCCCGTACATGAAATACAAGAAGCAGGCATTAGATTATGCACAGGCATTAGATTGCATACACTAAATGGATCATCAGAGACAAAAATATTCAATGCTGAACAGAGAATGCTTACCTGTTTATATTGTGGCACATGCGTGGTATGAGTCTGGCAAGAAACATAAGAGACTCCCAGTGTGGAGCATCTTTACTAGAGATCCCACAAACGTAGCTATATGAACGACAGTCACCCTAGGGGAAAAAAAAGTCTATCTTGAAATTTACTGCCAAAATTATTCACAATACCTTCCCGTTCACCTTGTAAGCTGCAAGTTACAGACAATACTTTGTGTCAATATTTAACAGTCACTAATCTCTTGAAGTCTGCATGCTTAAGAGATATCAATTGAAGAGAAAGAAAAACAGAATTAGAAGTAAGATCTCCCTTGAGCTAACAAGAGTGTATAAAAGAACAAGAAAGCTTTTGGACTGGAGACGTGCAAGTCCCCAGAGGACAGAGATTGATGATGCCCTCAAAGTATCAATAAATAACCTGAAGAGGGCAAGCAACAAAGTGTTTGACTACTTAGAAGATCGTTAAGTTATTGTATGCAATCCCATGAAAATCCCGGCTCCGTATTTAGTGAATATAAAAATTTCCACATCATTAGAATAGGGCTGAAAGGAGAGAAAACCTTATGCCACTCTGAACATTCCCATCTCCCGAATAATCGGCATTTCTCTGTTTTTTTCCCCTCTCAAGAATATAGCACCAAATACAGGAAAGGACAGCAGGGATAATCCAAATGCAGAAAGTAGCCTTCCTAACTAACTTAGACTGGGACTCTTCATCCTTGAAAGGCGCAAGAGGATTACAACAAAGGTTTGCAAGATCACGAAGACCATGAAGAAACTGTCTATGATAGAAATGATCAGCATTATTCAGCCTCAATTATTTCAGCTGAGCTGATATCCTCAAACATGATACCTGTCATTTACTCAAATGTGATTTCAGATGTCTTGAGACCTTTGCACTCCCAGGAGTGGCAAATGAAAGGAACATGGTTAGGAGAGTCTTTTGAAGCTCATTTTCTCGAGTCAAGCTCTTTATTTTTACTCTTTCAGTACTGATTCTATGTTTAATTACAGCCTGCCAAGCTGCTAGGAAAAGCTTTAACATCCCTAGAATGAATCCCCTTACCTGCACTCCCACAGTTTTGATGGGTAACAAGAAGGCATTCAGTGAATGTAGGCTTGTAATCTGCATCAGCTTCTCCTGGTCTTCCTCGCTCGTGCACGCTTTGACCCTTTGCAACAACGTATGTGGCTGTGCAGCGACGCAGAAAAAAACAGCTTTTAATTAGAATAAAGAGCTCCAACCACCCAAACAAAACTTGTAAGATGGGGAAAAAAAGATCCTTTTACCTGTTGTCTGCTTAGCTTTAGTTCGCATTTACACCTCTAAAGTATTTACAAAATATCTTTCACCAAAGTACTAATTTGAGCAAAGTCAGTTTTAGTTGCTTAGCCTGGGTATATTTTAAATTGAAGCTCTCCAAGAGCTGAGGCTCTTTTTCTACATCCATTCTCTCTTCCAGACCAAAATATTTTAACATTGTTTCAGATACAGAATAAATCAATACCCTGCTGGGATCCACTGCCAATTTAACATGCTTCAAAGGTAAAACACTGCAAATACTCCCCTTTGTGGCCTCCTGGCGATCAGGAGCACCATACACTGCAGTGCTTCTTCAAAAAAAGCTTTGGAATTCATTTTGAATTTATTTATGATTCAGGTCTCTGCTAAGGTCCTTTCAGATCCCTTCAGCTCAGCCTAAGGGAGCTCAAGGTAATGATGGTCCTAATAGTTAAGAGACTGAAAATTTAAAAACTAGTGATTAAGTACTTCAAGTTTTTGTTTAGAACTCTGGGCAAGCAAGGAATTCTCATTCTTGCACTTTCACCTAGGCACTTGGTGACTTTTAGTACATGCAATCCTAGAAAGTTACAATTATTTCTGCAGGCAATCATATTTTGCTGATACTACATGATTAGAGTGTTTCCAGAAAGACTCATCTGTCAAAAGGTGGGGTTTGTTTTTATTCATTTACTATTTGAAAAGTATATAAACTTCCATTTCCTAAGAGACAGCTGACACTTGCAACTGAATATGGTTCAGAAAGTGAATTGCTTTGGGTGAATTGTACTGGAATGTATAGCTCTTTAAAGAGCACACATGAACAGTTTTAAACTTTTAACACTTCAAACATCATTGCAGTCCACTGTAGAAAAAGCATACTACTTTCATGCTTCTGTGAATTTAGTAATGTTATTACCTTTTTAACACTTGCAGAGAAATCTGCAACTATTTTCAAAATATTATTTGTTTCAGGGAAGTCTTTGCACACGTAGGGTTCTTCAGCACATATCACTCTGATTGCTAGACCAGGACCTGCAATGTCAAGTTAAGAAAGCATTACATCAAAGAATATGAGAAAACGACAACACACACACACCCCGCATCAGTAAAACTAATAACTGTGGCTTGCTTTGCCATTGTAACTACATTTACATTGTCTTAGCACTTTACAAGACAAGAATAGGAAAGCCAATTATTCTGAAACAATATTTCTGATCAGTAGACTTAAACATTAATTATTGATACCTTAAATTGGCTGACTGCTTAAAGCAGCAGTTAGCAATGACGAAATTCTGCCATCCTTTTTCTACTACGAAATGGATGAAAGAATTGTATTATATCCCTGTATTTTCACTGTTTTCAAAGATGCCTGAAGGCCATTTGACCTTTTAACTACTACAGACAAAAGCACATGCAATTTGCTGGGAATATCTCCAAATACCATCTTGTTTCATTTTATGTCACACGGATTTATTAACAGACTAACCCATGCACTATGCCAGCAACTACTACACACCCTGCAGGACAATTTTTAGAAAACACTTACAGATAAACATATCCCTCTGAAAAGAATTTGGACTGTTGTATTAATTACTTTGATGTTTTCTGGTCAAGAAACAATTTCTGCTGTTATTTTCAACACAATTCTGAAAACAGTAATTGCTGCCTTAGAATGACAGGCTAGTATTTGAAATAAGATGCATTTAACAACTGAGACAATACTCAGCTGAACTCCACTGTTAAATCTTGTTTTGGCTTACACAACTGAAGAAAGAAAGAGAGTTAATTCAATTATAAAACTTTTCTTTAAATTGATTTAAGTAATACAGCTCCTCACAAGTAAACCTCTTTTCCTGAAAAAATATTCTGCTTAGGTTAAACCTTCATAAATCCACTAATGTTTTACAGACAAATGTATTCGTGATTCAAAATAAATGTGTTCTGAAGTTCAAGAATCTCCAAACAATACTAATGTCATCTATAGTCTTTCACTAAAGGGCATACACTGCCCTCCCATACCTGGGAAGGGATGTCTTGAAACCAGCTCCTCAGGAAGACCAAGTTCTCTCCCTAGCACTCGCACTTCATCTTTGTGGAAGTCTTTCAACGGTTCTATTACTTTACCCTAAAACAAACAAACAAAAAAAAAATCTAGTAAAGCCTCAAACACTTAGTTTAAGTCAGTGCAATTGCCGTGCGGGTACAGCTGTAAGTGAGGCTAGCTGGGAGTATCGTCAGAAATTCGTCCCTTTCTTCTTTTCACTAGACATCAAGCCAATCTAAAAACCCTGAAAACACCTTATATAGCCATGAATATTAGAAGTGTGCACCTTTAACAGTTACTTTCTGCTTTGTGGTTTATTGCTTATATATATGGCACTCACTGAAAACTGAGGTCACCTTCCAATAGGTCATTATGTAACAGTTTGTATGTTGGTCCTTTCTTAGAATATTTCAAAATACAGCTAAAGAACTTACCATTTTAATGTTAGATGAGGCAAAACTGGTCAATCTCCTACACTTGCATCACGTGCTAATTCTTAAGAACTCTGCACCAAATGGCATTCAGAAGGATTTCTTCTGCCACCAACTCAACTTGCCAAGTTTGTATCATCTTCAACCTGCTGGTCTTCACCCACAGGTGTCCATGGCCATTCAAAAAGACATGCCAGTTCTTAAAATGACACTGGTAAGCACACTGCGTGCCACCAGTGAATACTGGTTTTCGTAACCGGATCAGTTTTCAGCATGGTTAACTAGTAACTTCATCCAAGCCCAGAGAAGCAATTGCTGTAGGTATTGGAAAGAACTGTCCTTACAGTTCACCCTCTTTAAAAGCACTCTTCTCAGTTCATCTCAAGAGAGAGCAGAATACTACAACCAAAATGCTGATTATTACTACAAGAAAAGGATAATTTCAGTGCGCTCTCTCAACATGAGCAGATTATCATTTTCCTAAAGCACTGACTGTCACTGCTCTTGCCTGATTCAGTACTGTGCCAGATCTGGACTATCAGTATCATCAGAAAAGGTCATTCCTAAACTAATCTTCAGAACAAAATATAACAGAAGGCATAAAAATGATCTATAACACACCCAACTCAAACTGAACAAGACTAAAGTTGTTTGAAAAAATCTTAAAACTAGTTTTCTACTTAAGACATTTGATATTGCTTTTGCTTATTAGAATAGTGTGTATGTGTTTAAGAGGTAGAAGAGTAAGGAAAGTTTTTAGTTTAGACTAATGGTGTTTGTCCTAAATGAATCTAGGCTTGATCTGTTGATATTTTTCCCTAGTAACTCAAATAATAGACTACAGCTTAAACCTAGCAACTAGGAAAAAGTGTAATAAACTTAAAACATAAACTACTGTAGAATCTAAAGGGCCTCCTCAGAACACAGTCCTATCCAGATGGGATAGCTAGGGAAAGTCTCCACGGTCGGTTTCACATCTGTGAGGCCCAGAAGGATACAGTCAATATTCTCACTTTCAGTTACCTCTTCTCGTAGCTTTCTGATTAGCTCTGTATCATTATGATGAGTTTTGATGACTTCGGCTTTGCCGCTCGCAACAAGGGAAGCACTTTCAATGAGATCAGGTCTGAGGGTACCCTGAGCAAGAAAAACCTCTTCAGGTTTCAGATTCATTTCTCCAATAACTTCATTGGCAATCTGTAAGATGCAGAGAAAACAGAAAAGTTTTGATTTACTTTTTTAATTATAAGAAGCCTGAGGGAATGTTACAAATTGCAACAAAAACGCAACTGAACCATAGAAACCTCTGCAACAAAAGCATGAGCAAAAAACAAGATTCATCGGTATAATCTACATTATACCATAAGCAGTGGAATAACCGTAGTCTAATCCCTGGGAGCTACCCAAATTCCCATATTTTGCTGAACAGCAAATGAAAACAATATCTTCAGAACATGGAAGTACCTCTAGTCCTAAAAAGGTAACAGTCTCCCTGCTTCACCAATACTGATAGCTGATGGAAGGAAAATAGTGCGCCCCATCAAAGCAACAAAAACACCTCAAAATTTGCTCAACGTATCGATTTGGTAAAAGAATATTACTTGAAAGGTTATGCAACTGAACTTAATCATCAGTCACTATGTGGTATCTCTAACCGTGACACTGAATCCAGTAAAATTTTTTAACGTTATATCACTGACTGACTGCTGGAAGTTAAATTTCCTTCAGATAACCTATTAATGGCTTGTTATGTCATCCACAACGCATATGACCCACTGATGTCACCGAGCACACGGTGCTCTAGGAGCGAAACAGCCTGAGCTACGAAATATATCTAGAAATTGTACCACTTTTAAAAAAAACACAGAATTATGAGCATCATTACCTTAACAAAGGTGTCACCAATAATTTTTCTTTTTTCTTCAGGACTTGTAGTCATATTTAAGGTCTTGCTAATCCTTTTACGCGGAGTTCTGTCCTCGTCAGAGATGGGCAGGGTTGTTGTACCATTATAGAATGAATGGGCTGCATTTACCACTGCACAAGATTACAGGAATTTGTTGACAAAGTCAGTAGAGCTTTTTAAGCAGGACTGTGAAAAATCAGTTTTATTCTGTTGTTTCAGGTTAAATGACTTAAAGGATTTTATCAGCTGCATTTGATTGGCCTACTCGATAACTCAAGAATCATTTGCAATGAAAGTACTTAATTTCTCTTATTAACCTACTCTACCATGAAAAATAATTGCCCTATATAAGGGTAGGTTAACAGGAGGAAAGTTCAGTTCTTGTTTCCCTTCATAGATTATAAAACTTACTTGCTTCATTTACACAATTATTTTGGGGTTAGTTTCTCCAAAGCCTTTCTGCAACCAAAATGAAATAATGTACTATTACTTATGGTACTTCATGCCTCTTAGAGACGTTCTCAGTACAGAAATCAGCTAGAAGGCTCTTCAGCAGCTTTTACCAGCACTAAAATCCACAACATACTGGACAAGCATTTTCAGAGAAGGGAACCCCTTAGTTTGCTACTCTGACAATCTGCCTCATCCTAGGTTTAGAGTTCACAAAATGCAAGGATAAGGCACAGCTTTTTCATTAAAAAAAGGAAAAAAAAAAAAAGCAGATTTTCTAGTCCAACCTGCAAGACGCTAATACCAAAGCTGCCTGCACTGCTTCACACAGGCAAGCTAATGGATTGCATTGCTCATCTAATACTGTGCTTCCTCACCAAAACAAAACAAAAGAGCAAAAAAGCCCATGTCACTACACAGTATTATTCACAGTATGCCTTAGGAATACACAGTTATTGCTCATTAAAAAAATAATTAAAAAAATCAGCTGGGTAGTGTTAACAAAGCTCCTACAGTTGACTGCACACTGCACAAATCAAACATATGTAATTTGCCGTCCCTGACCTACTTATACTACAGGCATCAAACCCTCCTAAGCCTCATCAGGGAAGATAAGGTACCTTCTGCTCTCTCACAAAGGTACTGCTGGAAATTGTTAAGGCCGGCTTCCCAATGAGCCACTGTAAAAACACAGCTAAAATACTCTCTTAAAATACACGAGGACAGGTGTGCAAAACAAAACAAAAGCCTCAAAAAGGAATTTTGGTTACAGCAGCATTCAACACCACAACTGAGCTCACAGTTTATAAAGGGAAAGGAGCAGTGGCAAAGCCCCAGCGGAAAGCTGTTAACTAAACTCCTGAATCCAGCTGCCAGCGGGTGAGTTTTGCAGCAGGACAGGAGCTGCTCATCCCGCAGGGAACAGGCACCCCCAACGTGTCCGGGCTGCTGCGCAGGGCCCAAGAGCAGCCACCTGAGCTCGGCAGCGACAGAGCTGGGCCAGCTCATGACGGGCTCCAATCATCACACACGTTAAGCTAAACCTTTTAGGTCTGAAAAGTTGCCAACAGGTCTAGCTTGCTCCCAACTAGCAGCTATGCTTTGCTATGTAAGTCTGAGAGCTGTGAAAGCTGATTCAAAACTATGAAACAAAAAATAGGCATTTCATGAGACCAGCCATATTATCTTTATTGCTCTTAAACAAATGTAAAAAAAAAATTATGATACCTTTAACTTGAATTCCGAGCTTTTTGAGTGCCTCTTCCACAGACTGGCTTTCTCTTTTACGCATAAATCCATTATCTATGTGTACAGCTATAACCTGATCTCGGTTTAAAGCACGATTCAGGAGAGCAGTACACACTGTGGAGTCCACACCGCCACTGAGCAGAACCTGAGCACAAGGGAAAAAGTAAAGAAAAAAAAATTATTTGATCAGTCTTTTTTTTTGGGGGGGGGGCGGGAGGAGGGAGTGCAGGGGGTGGAGAAGAAAAGAGAAGGGAGGGAGGAAGACTGTGGAAGATTGTAAGTGTTAACTATAATTCAGATGCAATAATGATCAAAACAAGCTATGGACTTAAAACCAGTGTTTTAAAATAAAATGAGAAGTTAAGCAAGGTATCATCAACCCAGTTGTCCAATGGACACAAGTTTTCTAAAACCACTTCTTTACTATATTACCCAAATCATGATAATCCTGCTGCTCAGATTTAACAGAGTAACTGCAAGTGCCAGCACTTCTGGCAGACTTTGGCAACTAACCTTTCAGCCTCCATTCAATCTGCTTACCAGGACTTTGGATGAGCCCACTTTCTCTTTGATATCTTGGATACACTGAAGTTCCCTATTTTCCACGGTAAAGGTACCACTGCAGCCAGCAATATCATAAAGAAAATTCTTCAGGATCATTTTTCCATTCACTGTAAGGCTAACTTCAGGATGGAATTGCGCTCCATAAAGTTTTTTAGATTCATTTGCTATACCTTCATAGATACAAGGAAATGAACATTATAAAAAAAGTTGCAAGTGAAATATATATCCAAATAAACTCAAGTGTATACTTCTGCTGTATACTCAGTACCGAGCTGGCACTTTTGTTTGTTACAATACTAGCAAAGCTAAGAACTTCAGAAAAACTGACACTGCATTTGTTATCCAGCTTTCACAGTAATGCTCCTTGTAACTGAAGGTGGTTTTGTTTGTTTTTTTTTTTGAAACAAAAGCATAAAAGTTTGTTTTTTATTAAGCAACTAATTTAAAGTAAAACCATTCCTTTTCAAGTCAATTTCATTGTTTCTCTTACTAACATGACAGGAAATATACTGAATAAAGTTATTTAAAATACTTCATTTTGCAATTAAATAAGGCAAATATTCGATTTATGCTGGATTCCAGTTAAGAACCATGCCATATTCCTTTCCTTTAACAAACACTATCAAGGGACAGTCTCAGTATAAAATAAATACCTGCTATAATGTTCCCAGACTGCGCGACAACTTTGAATCCATCAGCCACTTTATCCACACTGTCTCCATGAGTGAGGAGGACAAGCTCTTCCTTCTGAAGGCCCCTACACAAAATTAAAAACTAGAATCAATAAATGAAAAAATAAAAAAAGCAAGCATCTAACTACCTGTGGTCATATTTAAATAATACTGCACCGTGTCCTGTAAGAGTGATGAACCACAAAGGCATTTTCCCAGCACTCTTCAACTTTGAAGACTCTCTCTGAATTACGTATTGATTTAGACCAACTACTGCTCTAGGTCTCATTCCCAGTTGGACAGGCACATTTTTTCAGTGAAACGTGCCAGAAGTAGAACACAGCCCAACCTAATCGGCTCTGTTTCCTTTTTTAGGCCAGTCTTTTCCAACAGTGCCAAGAGCATGGAGAGGGGGAGAGACAGTGGCAATAAAAGCAGTAAGGTCCAGCTACAGAAAGGGTTTGGAAATGCTATTCCAAAAAATATGATTGTCAAGCCGTGATAGAAGCAAGTACTCTGGAATAGGAATATCTTCAGGTAAAGAAATTTTGCTAGATTAAGAACAGGTGAGAAAATGATCTCCTTCTGCAAATATATATATATGACACTTTACAAAGAAATACCAGAAAAAAAATCCATCTACTTTCAATATACCTGCCTCATTCATAGCCAAAGCCTGTATTTTGTGAGAAGGTATATTCCAAAACTCAGTTACTGCTTCATATTTTTCTAACAGACGCCCCAGGGTTCCCAATAAAAGAGCATTCCAATTTGCCAGGTCCATTTTAAAAACATGCAGAATCTCTTTCCTAGCAACTGTCATCTCTTCAGCTTACATTTCTTCTTTGGAAGTTGCATAAGTTCTTCTAAAATAGATCTTAATAGATGTAATAGACTTCTTAATCTTTCAGATTTTCTATTACCTTTCAAAGGTTTGGACAGGCACCACTCAATAGAGAAGTTACCCACTGTACAGCAGAATGATGCAGCACATCACAACAGAATTTTCTTAAAAATTAGATTCATGTACTGAAGTATACTTACTGGTATCTCACTAAACATTTCTTATTTTGAAATACAGACTTTACATTATATTCCAAACAAATATATCTGCATTTCTAAGCGACTAAGCAGAGAAGTCAAAGTATTATATAAGTAACTTGCCTAAAAGCTGTAAAGCTTTTATTAGAAATTATCAGACAAGTGTAGGTGGAATTTCACAGTTCTCTTAAAAAAAAATAAACTTCTACTCATGCACCCACCAATTCTAGAATGTATTCCCAACATTGTTTTTGGTTATTTAAAGTATCCATATACCTGAACAGTGAACACGTGTTATCCAGAGTAATGTTGAACACTCCATCTTCTCTCACGCTTTTTTTGTGCACAGTACCTCCAAAAACCTTATTCATCATCTGTCAAAACAAAAATAGTGCATCAGAAAGCACCAAACAATTTAGCATCACTTTAATCTTTACATCATTTTCTTTGTCTCTAATCTATGGTTTTGACAACAGTTCTTGTCCTCCAAGAGATATGAAGTTATTTTTTTCAAGATTATACTCATTTAGCACATCTGCAAAATGTTTTCTTCAAAATTAATCACTCTGTTGCTGCATTATTAAGCTTGTTATTTTCTGCTGGTCTTCGGCCAGCCTACTCAAGAACCACTGCTGCAGACAATGAATAACAAACCTCAAAGAGGACGCAGAGCTTTGCTAGATTGTGCATATTCAACTGTATTCATGTGCTTGCACTTATAAAAGGCCACTCTACAAATGAGCAGAAAGTCTAGGACAAATTGTCATAAAAACAGGCAAGCCACTGAGGGGAAAAAAAAAAGATTTAGGACAGGATAGGATAAATTGCTCAAGATAGGGCTATGTAGCTCTATATAACAAGTTGAAAACCTTAAGTCTGATTTTTTAAGCATTATTTCTGAGACCAGAGACTCTTACCTAATCCTTGCTTAATCAGAGTAGAACAACTCTCAGCCAAGCTATTTCTTTCCAAAACCCAACTCCAAGCAACACGGTGAAGTATCTGCAATTTAGGTTTCAAAAGTCTCAAAGATTTTTACCTTACAAATGTAACTGATAATTTAAAGCAGTAGGGGAAACTCTAAAAATGTTTAAAAATGTTTAATCTCTGAAGAGATTTAAGAAATACTGCCAAACTAGATCTAGAACATCTGCTGTGCTTGCCAGATTTCAGTCTTTTCTAATGAAGCAGCAGTTTGTCACTGAACACATTTGTCTGTCTGTAAAGCCAGGCTTGAGGAGCTACCCCGTTTCAACTAACTAGGGTGCTTTTGGATTTGCTGGACAGTTCAAGGCAGCTCCACTTCAATACAGCACACGTTTCCCTTTAGAACAAGCACTGCCAGAACTGTTTCCATAATTACCAGCCTCGCTAAAGACGTTTTTCCACCATTATTCAGCACCTCTGAAGGCCTAGTAAATTGCTGCCCCCAGGGGGAAAAAAAAAACAAACAAAAGCACAAGCAGAAGTCCTGCTTCTAACCTGCCCTTTGTTCCTCCGGAGGTCTGTTGTTTTCCTCTCTGATTGGATCTGCTACACTATCGCAGGGTCAGCAGCCCATTTAAGTGAAATCCGAAGGGTTTTATTTTTGTGAGGCTTTTTTACCGCACTTAAGAAATGTGTTAGAAACATTCTACATTTGAAGACAAAGGGACAAACTATTTCAGTTGTTTACGAGAGGAACATTTTCCAATACCAAATGGAAAAAAAACATAGTGAATGAGTGTCACAGTACATTTAGTGTGACAAAAAAGGCATAGTGTTACTCAAAATTAGCAGCAGTTAAACAAAAAAACAAAACAAAAAAATCAATAATTTTATACTGTTTATATGGCAGAACCAGAGACGAATACACAGTTTGCTCTGTTTGCCAACTAGCACTTAAAAGTGCCTTTACTTATGGCACAGTGCATATATGTGAAAACCAAGTCCTTCGGCACAGAATCACAGAATCATTATGGTTGGAAAAGCCTTCACGGTTTAACTTCAGCTAAGAAAAAAGGCCTAAAAGCCTCCCACAGGCAAATGTATCTGTAAACAGCACCTGCATGCCATAGCAAATCCCAAGAACTGGTTTTCCTATTGTAAATATTGCTGGGTCGAACCATGGTGCATCTTCTGCATATACAGAGTTTGGTCCTCCAGATATGATGATAGCTCTGCAGACAAAAGATCATTAAAAAATTAATTCAAACTTATTATTTACCTTAAAAACTTTTTATGTTATTAAACATTGACATCAAGTGTTGTGACACTTTAAACGTTGCATACTTCAGTTCTTACTAAAAAGGTAGCAACTTTGTGATGCTACAACTGGTTAAAAACAGCAGCTTGCTAGAGAAGTATTTCATCAGTTTAACCAAACCCAAATATAAGTCATCTTAAAACACAACTGCATTTTTTTAAACTCCTAGACAGGAGCTAGGTGTGAGCGAGATGACTAGTACAGAATGTGGATGATTAGCTTTATTTATATACCTACAAACATACATACATACAACCTTCACGAGGTCTGTACCCCCTGGAGGAGATGCTTTCAGAAGCAGGTTCCTGAACTTCTAGAGCTGCTGAGAAAATGGCCCCTAATTCACATTGATTACAAAGTAAGATGGCATTGGCTGTAGCTGGTGTCTTGAAAGCCCAATTTCTGTGAGTACTTAAGGTTTGAAATTAACACCTCACGCTATAACACAAGATTGCATCTTTCCAAAGGGGAAGACACAGCATCTGGAAACCATGATGATTTGCAAAACACTCAACTGCACAAGTATTGGTTGGTTTAGCAACGTTTTTTGGCCTAGGCCCAGGATTGAACATTAGTGTACCAGACCTTGAACCAGCGTACTGTTTATTTCAGTAAGAACAGTAAATCCGCTATTCAAAGTCAGAAACGCAAAATGGGGGAGGGAGAATGAGCCTTAACAGATCTAATAAAACTTTTTCTACTGTTATTTAAAGCGCCTGTCAAGCAAGTACTGAGAAAAGCTTTTTAAAAAAATATTTTTAACCAACAGAAATGGGTCATGCACGTACATCTGTGAGCACTGGCAGAACATAATCACGCAGCAACAAGGCTGTGTGCAGCAAATGCTCCGCCAGTGCCCTGCGTGGCACCCTGCTTGGCCCCTGCTCCTGCTAAGACACATGATGAATTTCCTGAACTCAGAATGTGCTTTAAAGTCTGAAAAAAAAAGTCTTTGGGCTGTACTCATCACTGCTTCCCAAAGGCAAATGGTTCAGCATATGGACTTAAGTGCCATACACCCAGAACATTATTTAACTTTAAACAAAGGAAATGAAGCTTATCTTATAAGTCATTCAGGCTAAAGAAGACAAAATAATTAGATGCTGTCCTATAAGAGAACTAGCTTAAAACTTGCTTTTCTGCACCAATTGAATTCTGCAGAATCCAAAAGGGCAATCTCATCTCCCCGAGGAGCACAGAAAAGACAGGGCAGGGACAGAACCTGCATCGTCTCAGCTGCCCACGTGATGCAAAGCTACTAGCATTGTCATGCTGAGAAAAGGGAGCCCTCCAAAAGAGTCACGTGCAAAATAACCTACCGAAACCCTTGTTCTCTGATGGCAAAGGCCGGCGTTTCCAAGGGGAAGATCTCGGACTGCACGAAGAGCTCGCGCACGCGCCGGTCGATGACTTTGCCGTACTGTGCTCCTGCGTCCAGGATAACCACGGCTCCTTCATAGTGGTGCTGCCCATCCTTGAGCTCTGCTCCGGCGCTCTCCAGCTGCAAACACCACGTACATAAGCATGGAGGGGCAGTTTAAAGCAAACCTCTTTCAATTACTAATAACTGCAAAGAGTATTAAGGGTGCAAATATATTATTTCATTATTCAATTAAAGCATCACGGAGAAGCTTTCAAAGAAAGCTTCAAGTTCATAAAGCTCAGTACAAACCTATGCGTTAATGCAGCACATCCCTCGCAAGCAGCCACACAAACACGACATCCCCCAACCCCACAAATCTGGTCCAAATTAGGCTGAACAAAAGAACATGCAGTTAGGGCAGAGCTTTCCACTAACAAGCAGCAATGGGCTCTGCTCAGCAGTCCAGCCACCCCTGGACATTTTTATATTTTGCATTTTCACAATATGCTAATTAGAAGCACGTGCCTTTATCTCAAGCAAAGGAGGACAATCTAAAATTAGTAGAAATGAATGTTTTCCCCTATCACATTGCCTCATACTCCGGACTTTCACTTGCGACTACCACCCGGGAAAGGGCAAAAAGAAGAACCTCACCACAAGCACAGCTGCCAAAATAAAACATCTATCAAAAACAGTACAGACTGCACATCAATTTTGTTTCTGGGGTTACTTCAACCAGACTCCCTTCAAACAAAGTCCAGGCAGTTGTGCTCCTTCATCCCCAGCATTTTTGAACTGGTTGGCCAAGTTCAGTTAAATCTGGAAGAGGACTGGGAAAAGCATGGGCAAGTTTCTTGTTTCTTAGAGAGAAACTGTGGAAACAGGAGGTGACTTCAGGGCAGCACCTTTATCAAGGGAACTTCAGAGAAGAACATGAACCCGAGCACACTGTAGGACACCAGAAAGTGAATGTCAGGGATGAGGATAGGAAAAAAAGAAAGCAACGCAACAAAACAAGTACTGCTAATGAAGTTGCTTACTTCAGAGGTTATTATTCTTGACCTATAACTTTGTTAATATAGACTTGAAGAAAGAAAAAACGGAAGTGTTTTACTTTGGCAACACAACCTCAAAAGCTATTTTTATGCTTTCAAGCACTTAATGTTTCAAAACAGCACATTAGAAATATTTTACAACTTGATAGAGCAGAGAAGTCACACGTGTACCAGGCCACGCTGTCCCCAGCAGCCGGCTCCGAGGCGGCTCCGCTGCCCTCCGCAGTGTTTTGATACGGGCCACATAATCACACCCAACTCAAGCACAGGCCGTTCTGGGCAGAAAGCATCACCCTGCTGGGCCCGGCTCTTCCCAGCGGGCAGGGAGCAGAGGCTGCCTTGGAATTTTCTGCCTCAGTTACTGTGAGACAATAGAACTGGGAGACAATTGTCTTGGACTTATCCAAAGAAAGGAAATACTCTGAAAGCTTCTAAAGCTAACTGGAAAATGTAGAGCTATAAAGTTTTCTCTACCTAAATAGAAGGGCATAAGAGGAAAAAAAAAAGTAGAAAAATCACTCAGAAGTTTAAATCCAGTTCAGAGTTGGTTATTTCAACTTCTTTTCTTAAAATGGTAACCAAGTGGCTGCAGAGACGCTTTTATTGACTTTTCAGGCTTGGGTTAGGCAGCTGTAAGGACCAGCAGAAGAGCAGAAATCTCAAGGCACTCTCCTTCAAACGCCCATGTGGGATAGAAGGGAGATCACTAGAATATTACTCCTCTCCAGCAGAAGGAAAGGTTTGCTCTCAGAGCAGCTCTGCACATTTTCACCTAAATTATCCAATGCTCTTGCAGTAAAGACTGACATCCACGTTCTTTCCTGACCCCACCTTGTGACAAACACTATTCCTTGTAGTGCTATTTTGCCTTCAAAGTCTCAAGCGAGGTGGATTCAGTGCTCTGCAGCCGCCAGCAGGCAGGAACAGGGCGCTCCAGCCCTCTCAGCTGGGTGTCTGCATCGACTGCTTCTGCTGGCAAGGCACGACTGGGCTGCCAGCGACCTCCTTCCCGCACCCTGGGCGAGCAGCAACGCTCACGCGTTGCGACCTAGCACTGCCCAGGCTGTGCACCGCCCTGAGGAACCTGCGAGCACAACTTTGTCAGTGCTGCTTTTGCGTTTTATAATAATAAAGCTAAGAAAAAAAACCCAAACGTCTGTTTGGGTTCAGCTGAGCCAGTGACCAAGTGTTTCTATCTGGAGCTAGGAAATAAATCTCATTTCCAGTCTCTATCCACAAAAAACAGAGCTGCTCTGAGCGGTTCTATGCACGGAGCTAAATTCAAGCAAAAGCTGTGAGGAGAGACATGCACAGAAAACCAAAAAGAGCTCAAAATTATGTTTGAGTGTGAGAAACATTGCATAAGGAGGAACAAGGTCTGCATCTCACTGGAACCTGCACCGTCTGCACCTTAACACAGACCCCCTTGCAATAAGGACGAGTCTGACCAACCTCTGCGTTACAGCTACTCCAAACACCAGCACTGAACTCCCCAGAGCCGCCGGCGGCTTCCCCGGAGCATCTCTGCCCTTCAGCTGGGCTTTTCCTGTTCCTTCACTTTTACACATAGTACCGAATCATTTTGTATGGCGTTTTGAAAAACTCTTCTAGAAGGAGCTGTGTTAATATTAGGAGAGCTGCTTCCCAGGTCAATGACATGGATGTGAAGGATGGGCAGCCTCAGGCTTGGCAAGGCAATGAGATCACGGCCAGCGTTTTGCTGGGAGCTGGTTTTCACCTCCCCAGACACAAAAGCCAGTGTCTAATCACAGCTCAGGTTTTTCCATCAGATGATCCTAAGGGCGCTCGGGCTAAAACCCAGTAAAAGCACCACACTGCTTGAGCAGTGCAGATCCACTGACAGGAACACGTCCCACCAGGCAAAACTGTGAGTAAAAAAAGTGAGAATCAAACTGCAAGGAAGTTCTACGCTGAACAGAATCCAAGAGAAATGTTACCATAAATCACATGGAAAGGAAGAAGCAGAAGGCAGTAAGTCAAGACAGGATCTGGCTTTATTTATTTAAAGGCACAGGTCCAAGACTAGAGATTTCACATACAAATTTAATAAGCAAGCTCTATTTAATGAAATAAAAGAAAGAAGCAGAGGCTGTTAACACGAAGCTGGTTTAGCGTATGTATTTGTATATATATGTAGGAGGAAGGTGAAGAGGATAGCAGGTAACAAGCATCTCCAAAACATGCAGAATTTATGCAGACCAGGGAATACTCGCCCAGAAGAGCCGCTGGAAAACAGATTTCTAATAAAAGCTCATTTTCCCTCCCTGGGGTATAGCCAAGGTGCCCCGTTATCCCCATAGCTGTGTATTTTCACAAAACCCTGTGGAAATTGCTGCTTTTGAGAATCGCCACACCTGGTTTGAAAGCTGGCCAAGGCGGTTCAAACATTAGGAGATGCACAGCCTACGTTTCAATTTCCTGGCAAAACGAGTACTAAGGAATACCAAATGGGACTCAAATCCTCTAGGAGAGGAGGGTAAGAAAATCTCTATTCAGCAAACTTATATTGCAAGAGCTGCAACAAAACCCACCTCCTACATGAAAGATTTCCACTTTCTCTATGACTTATGAACCCAATAAACCAATCACACTAACAAAACAACGTCACCTCCTGCCTTCCACCTGCCAGGACTCCTCATGCAGCACAACTGGCGCACATCAAGCCACACGCACCCGCACGGCGAAGTTCTGGTGCTGCTGCGATCTTTCCTTTGAACTGCACCACTCAGTGACACTGGAGGAGAGGAAGAGCTTCCACTGCTGGTCTCGTTAGCTTCACAAAACAATATATCAGTTCTGTAATTAGCTGTGCTATGAGACCTGCCATCAGGCTCCAACTACCAGCTAAGGACCCAGCACGTCTTATTCATTTCTTGGTTTACCTATGTAGTGCTTTAAACCAAATTTCTGCAAGCTCACAATAGCCCACTTTTGCAAAAGTCTGTCAACTTTTCCACATTATATGCACCTACAGCCCTGCAAAATTTTAATTAATTCAATTTTAAAAATCCATTAATATACAAAAACACCATATTTTCAACTACTCAGAAGCCCCCAACAGTAGCTCTGTTGGCAGCAGGGGCCCCTCTGTCCAAGCCTTTGCTCGCAGAGCTTCCACGGCACTAACGACTTCAGCAAGCCTGAACTGGGAGCTCTGGCCTGATATTTTCAAACCTGCACAGGCTTTCTTGGAGTCCAGTTGTTTTTCTGTAGTGTTACAATTAAACAGGTGTAAAAACACTTATTCATATTTTTACTGAGAGTAACAGAAAAGTAACTGCTTCAGCAAGTCCTTGGGATAGCTATAAAATATATACCCAGACAGCCCACCTGTTACTTCAAATAAGTGTGAATGAATGTGAGGCGCATGCAGATCTACAGTGCCTAAACGGACTGCAGCAGGTAACTGCGGATCAGCTGGCCCCCTGCATTGACCATTCTCACTACACAAACTATTTCTCACAGGAAAGCATCTCAACACCCAGAGTCAACACTACAGACGCAGAAGCTCTCAAAAATATCAGTTGCAAAAGCATTCCTGTACTCCAGGAAAGCCCATGATAGAAAACCTAATCTGGGACCACCTGAGCACCTAAGCAAAGGTCAAAGTCACGCTTTATTCCAGACTGGATAACCACTCTAAAGTGATGCTTTTGTCCAAGCAGAGGAAGAGTTGGACAGGACTTACAGAATTGCTGGTGGGAATTTACACTTCTGTAACCAAGCAATCCCTGGGGGGTCATGCGAAAGATCCCACAGGCTCCTCGCGTGGGCCCAGCCTCTCGCGTGGAACCGCGCTGCTCCTCCAGCCATCGCGGAAACTCGCTTTGCTGCAAAGGCACCCGAAAGCCGCACAGCCTGGGCTACCAGCAGTGCCCGAACACCGCGGGGAGCACCGCGGGGGCGCTGCCCTCACCCCCTGTGTCCCAGGGGGCCGCTGCTCCCCTGAAAACACACAGCGGAGAAGCAAAAAAAAAAAAAAAAAAACACAGACCAGGTCACTGCCCACGCGGGCGCGGTGACGCAATGAAGCCACATTTTTTTCGAACACGATCAAACGGGAGACGGTGGAACTGCGGAAAGCTGCTGCGGGCAGCAGCGCTCGGCTCGGTGCGGGAAACAG
Source organism: Crypturellus soui (assembly GCA_032275445.1). Lineage (NCBI taxonomy): Eukaryota > Metazoa > Chordata > Aves > Tinamiformes > Tinamidae > Crypturellus > Crypturellus soui. The sequence goes on from JAUBNY010001025.1 coordinate 1,110,474, forward strand.
GGCGGCCGGAGGGGCCGGGAGCAGGCGGCGGGGCCGGGCCGCGGCGCAGGCCCCGCGCGGGCGGGCG